>JARQOC010000004.1:183195980-183755483 GCA_033576535.1 Allobates femoralis | reverse complement strand
ATAAATGATTTTTCAAATGATAATACCATGTGTATATACAACTCAATGGAGCACTCAGAATATAGATGGCATTCTTTCTGGAGTGATGTTATTAGTACAGATGGTCTCCTAGTGTGTCAGGGATTCCTTTTCTAGGGGCTTCTTCTTCAGTCTATGTGCGGGTTCTGTAGGTTATAGGCGATCCTTTTGGTTTGTTGTATTGCACTTGACTTCAATTTTTCTATGGTCAATCTATAAACAAAGTGGTGATATTATATGAGTGTCTTTACTGTGCTATTAACTTCTCTGTGTAAAAATGTCCTTATATTCCTTATTTAGGTGATTTTATTCTTACCTTCTGATGTGTAGAGGTCAACAAATACAGATATGAATTAGGGTTCATAGCCCACATGGACTGCTGCTGGAGCTAATACTACTTTTGCCGTAGTGAGGAGCGACAGAGGGCAATAAAGGTAATTATATTGTTCCTGTAAATGATTAGGATGTAATATCATTGTGGTACTTCACCCTTAGTTTGTAATTACCCTGCAACATTCTCATCTGAACTGTAGTGCCTTTAAGGGAAATATTCCCTTATACGCTCTAAAGTACTAAAGTACCTTAACTAACAGAGCAGGTACTCACTTTATTCAGGGTTCAGAAATGAATATCTGGCACTGCTCAGGTCTCAGTGTTTTGCTGTACGATGACATCCCATTTAGAGCACATTTCACCTCTGGAGTCAATTCCTGAGTTTAGCCATTATGCTGAGTTGGACAGCACGAGCTGTTGAGCTCAGTGATTGGCTATAATAGTAATGCATGTTGTCCATGTGATGTCACCGTTGCAGCCAAAACATACTGTATAAGGCTACATTTTCCAGAAGGCTGCAACTAATTAGGGCATTAAGAAAATTATTTAAGTGTTCCTGTAGTTTGCTGAGTTATTGCTTCCTATTCCAAGTAAAAGGGAACTTTATCCAATCATTGTGCTGTAGGTACACTGGTTAAATGCAATCCTTAATCTTATCAATGTTTTGTGAAAAACGATAAGTATTCCATCTCAAAAATTCCTTCAAGGCAGCCCACTTTAGGCAAATGCTTAAAACAGGATTAATTCCACTATCACTATTCAGCCAAGCTGCCAGCAGGTTGGCACTTATAACAAATGGAGGAAAGACGCAACAGTATCACAGCAGAACACAATAGTGTAGTGCCGCAATCACCACTAATGATTACCTGAGTTTGCAAACAGATATGATTACTGAATGCAGTTTCAGGAAACACAAGAGCATCCAGCAGGGAGACAGAACAAGCCACACATTTCCCACTTTCAGCGCTCATTAGGATGAAGAATGACAATGTCAAGAAATCTGACATCCTTCTTTTATCTTTTCTCTTTTCACTCTCTAACTCTATAGCAGCAAAGGTGTGGGATTATTTAAAATTTCTTAGAAGCTTTAAGTATACTGATTTGGAGTTCAGATCATTGACCAGCACACTAACCTTTAATTTTCTGCATATTTAATTCATGCTTGGCTAGTATTGCTGACATTCGTACTGCATCTAATGAAATATACAGCTCTATGTTAACAAAGTTATCTGTGTGGATAAAATTGTGCACAGCTTTAACCTCTAGCCTGGGTTTGATAGCTTTATTTTAGCCCACTCCTCATCTGGAACCAGGGCTGCCGACAGGGCATGACTGGAGTGACTGGTGTCAGGGCTCGGTGGTGATTGACAGTAGAGGGGGCCTGGAGGAAAGGTGAGGGGCCAGGCCCCGATCTCCTCAGGATCCCGCCCAATCACTTCTTCTATGGCCCCCTCTTTTGCCAATCTTCTCTGGGCCTTGACCCCCACCTCTAGAATGGGTCCCCTCTCCTGTTTATCACATCGCTACTGCCGATGCAGAGAGGGGGCCGGCCTGGCCGAGACTGACATCTTCAGTGATTTTAGTCTTGGCCAGATTTGTACAGCGCATGCACCTGATAGGCTGACATGTGCAGTACAAACTGGAAGTCATGCTGGTGCTGGCAGGACGGAGAGGAGGCAGGACGGAGCTGCAGCTACTAGTGAGAATGCTGCCTGTGTGTCTCTCTGTGTGTCTCCTTGCCTGTTTCTTTGCATGTCTCTCTGTGTGTCTGTGTTTGTCTGTGTGTCTCTTTGTGTGTCTCTCTGTGTTTCTGTGTGTCGCTCTGTGTGTCCCTGTCTCCACTCAGCACTATATTCTATATTCAAGTCCACACTACACGCTGTATTAGTGTATCTATATACTGTATGTATATAATGTGGACCTGTATATACATTATAGTGCTGTGTATAAAAGATATACAGCCGTCAGTCTATTGTGCGTACATCCTGCAGTCTTTATACATATGGCTGGTAGTCTCTGTGCATACGTCATGCAGCCTTCTGCATTTTACATACGTTCCGCAGCCGTCTGCATTGTGTATGCATCCCGCAGATGTCTGCATTGTGTATATGTCCCACAGCCATCTGCACTGTGTATACATCCGGCAGTTGTCTTCATTTTTATACAACCCGCAGCTGTCTCTATAGCATATACAGCCTGCAGCAGTCTCTATTGTGTATATGGCCTGCAGCAGTCTATTGTGTATATGGCCTGCAGCAGTCTTCACTGTGTATACGGCCTGCGGCATTCTCTATTGGGAGTACAGCTTGCAGCAGTCCTTATTGTGTATTCTCTGTTGTGTGTATTGCCAGCAGCATTCTTACTTTTTATACTGCCCACAGCCATCTCCCTTGTGTATATAGCCCGCAGCCATCTTCATTGTTTATATTGCCCACAGCCATCTCCTTAGTGTATACAGCCAGCAGAAGCCTCTCTTGGGTATTCTCTATTGTGTGTATAGTTACTGTGTATTCAGCCCAAAGCAGTCAAGTGTGTGTGTGGATATATATATATATATATATATATATCCACATATATCCACAAGTAGAAAAAGAAAAGCGGCACTCACCCTTTTAGATGCCAATAAATCCTTTATTTCATCTCGTTTTGTGTTAGCGTAGACAAATCAGGCGGGGAGAAGGAGTGGGAGTCAGCGGACAACGGCTCGCCGTTTCGCAGCATTTGCCGCTTCAACGGGTCCAGTGGCCTCTGGATTTTGTCGCTGTAGTTGCGACGGTGTAGATGCCAAGCTTTGTTATACTGAGAATGTCCTTTGTTGCCTATATTAACCAATCAGAGCTCAGATTAATTAACAGTAGTAAAATAGAAGCTGAGCTGTGATTGGTTGCTATTGGCAGCCTGATAAATCCCCAGGCAACAGGAAACCCTCCCCCCTGACAGTATATATTAGCTCACACATACACATAATAGACAGGTCATGTGACTGACAGCTGCTGTATTTCCTATATGGTACATTTGTTATTCTTGTAGTTTGGCTGCTTATTAATCAGATTTTTATTTTTGAAGGATAATACCAGACTTGTGTGTGTTTTAGGGTGATTATGTAGCGAGGTTAGTGTATGTGTCTTGAAATGTGTGCTGAGGTGGTATATGTGTTCAAGCACGTGGTAGTGTGAGGCGTATTTTGTGTGTGTGTTCATATCCCCGTGTGTGGTGAGTATCCTATGTCGGGGCCCCACCTTAGCAACTGTACAGTATATGCTCTTTGGCGCCATCGCTCTCATTCTTTAAGTCCCCCTTGTTCACATCTGGCAGCTGTCAATTTGCCTCCAACACATTTCCTTTCAATTTTTTCCCATTATATAGCTGCTGGTTCACGGCAGCTCATCACTGATAAGCAGCCGCAAACCAACCTCGCGCATGCGCAATGCGAGGTCCGCAGTACACATGGTGTACAGACGTCAGTATAGCCAGATGATGCAATTAGCGTCATAGCGGCTATACCACCCATTTAGGTGACGCGGAGGCTCTCTGTTCTTTGGCACACCCATCGGGGCATGCAAATGTGGCGCCCCTGCGGGTATTAGCCACAGTATAAGATCATAATAGTTGCACTCACTTAGAAAGCCAAGCCACTGCACTACCACCTTTGGCCAGTAGGGGGAGCTCCAGAGACACCAGAGACTTCCCTAGAGATAAAACACTGGTTTGAGGTAAATTTTCAGACAGTTGGAGCCACGAGCCCAGAGTGACAGGAGCTGCATTGAGTTCCTGAGGACTGGCTGACAATTTCCAGGGCCAAGCCATCGGTCTGAGGAGGAGAAAACTGATAAGAGGAACACTTTCAGAATCGGGTAGTATCATTATCTACCCTAGATAAAAAGCGCAGATACGGATACCGGATCCGTGGCTGCATTAGTTATATACAATACAGCAACCGGAAAAACGTGAGGTAACAACAAGCTTCACAGGGCCAGACACAGCAACATACTAAGAGTTCAGCAGTACTCCCGGAGGGGGTAAGCAGAGAGAGACAAAGGACTCAAGTTGCCTGTTGAGTGGGACCCAGAGAGGACAGATTTGGGCCGGCAGCGAGTTCACACACGGCAGCAGGGCCACATAGACAGCGCAAGCAGGAGGTAAAGGACCCGGTGGGGCCTGAGCAACTGAACCCCTATTGCAGACTCCGGAGACGGGACTTGTTGTATTATAGTTTGGTTGAAAGTAAACCAGTTAAACCTCATCTGTGCCTCAGCCTCTGATTTAACAGCTACCATCTATCCAGGATTGGGACCATCACCGCTGAGAGAATTTGCTGTGAATCAAGTAAGTGTCTATGCCCTTAACATCTCCTCACCATACTTCCATCTTCATCCATCATTAACTTTAACATCACCTGTCCAGGGGACCCTACAGCCCTACCCGGAAAAGGGCTATACCATCTCAGCTGCCTCTCACCATCATCCCCTGGCCAGTACAAGGCAGCGGTGGCCATATATAGCCACATTATTCTGGGTGGCGTCACGACAATAACATCTACAAACTTTATAAACTATATAAACTTCTAAATCCCCTGTAAATACCCCCCTTTTAGGAGTGTGCCAGCCTGGGGCCACGGCCTGGGTCCAGCCACCAGTGACTCCCCCAAGGAAAGGGACCCTGCGCCGGGTATCCCGGTCCCCTAAGCTGGGCGGCACATCTCCTTTTGGCGTCACGAACAGGATTTACCGTGCCTGGTTAAATCGGGTACTGTGTGCCGTGATTAATGCCGAAAATTGTGAGAAAATCCGAGAAAAATTGACTTTTTTATCAAAAAGTGATTTTCCCATTGGAAACCATTGAAATAGACTTTTCCCCATTGACTAACATTGAAACAAAATGGCCGCCAGCCTCTGAGGTAAAATTGCATCATCACTAATTACCTCATAACTGCCACAGCACGAGACTGCTATTTGAACTGTGTCATAGCCCTGAGCTCTGATCTGACTGAAAAATTTCAGATTCCGCCATTACTGAGCTCACGGCGAGCAGAAGCAGCAGGGGGCGTGTCTTTGTGGGCGGCACCAAGCTGAGAGCTCTGACGTCGGCAAAAGGGGAAAACCAATCCTGCTGCACAGCGGAACGATTATACGCCATCCCGACGGAAGCAGAGGACCGGAAGGGTCCGGATTAACTAAGGGGGCGCAACATGTCGCAGCACGGAGACGCCGAAACACCCGGCGACACATATGCAGCTGAATCACAGAACAGAGCGCTCGGCAGCACAGCGGCGCAAGGTGCAGCGCCTATTATGCCGATGTTGATGCCATATACCCCAGGTGCTCCATGGCTTCCAGTGTATGAAGGTAAGCCTAATACTTTTGATGATTTTAAAGAAAAACTGCTGGCCTATTTAAACATGTTTCCAATGGCAGAAGCTCAGCGTGTCGGTTTGCTGATGGCACAGTTAAGTGGTAATGCCAAGCGAGAAGTCACAGCATGGTCCGCTGATCTAAAAGACACTGCTGAGCATATTCTAGCTGGATTAAAGGCAGTATTTGAAACTACTGCTGGTAGCAAAGCAAAGACCAAATTCTTCAATTGCAAACAAAAGGCCAATGAGAGTGTGAGAGACTTTGCCCTGAATTTACAGGAGGCCCTTAAAGCGCTTACACTGGCTGAACCAATGTTTAACACTGGCGCTGATAAATTGCTAAAAGATCAATTCATTGAGGGACTATTAACCCCTTCTCATCGAGGGCATGCGAGTATGCTGACTTTCAAGGACCCTGAGGTGACATTTGCCCAGTTAAAGGAGAGCGCTATTCGTCTCCAGCAGGCAGAGGCACTTTGGGATCAGGATCCTGAGCAATCCATTACAGAAACCCCTCAACAACAGAGAGTGCCAGTGACATCAGTTAAGCCCCTGGAGGCCAGTGTTAATTATGCTTTCCAGCAAAAGCTTGACTCTCTAACAGACATTGTCACCTCAATGGCTAAAACCATGCAGGAAATGAGAGAATCACAGACTACACCCAAGATGGAGTTGGCGAACCGCAGAGAGGATATTCCCTGGATGAGACCCCAGAGATACCCAGCGTGGAGAGGACGACCCAACGACCGTTACCAGCCGGATGGACAGCCTATTTGCCGCCGTTGCCGGAAGCCAGGCCACATCGCCCGCAATTGTGATTTAAACAAGGATCCCCTGGGAATGCGGGCCGCTTCGCAGGAGTGAACTTTCAAGGCCCAACATCCTGGCACGATAAATACGTCGGAGGACGTCCCATTATCCCCATCGTGCTGGACGGTATTCCCCTCAATGCCTTGTTGGACACTGGTTCCCAGATTTCATCTATACCACATATCCTTTATAAGAGGTACTGGGCAGATTCAGACATTGATAAAAGACCATCTAATGTTGAGCTAAGTATATATGCTAGTAATGGAAAATTGGTACCGCAAGTAGGATTTAGAGAGATGACCATTAAGATTGGTAGAGCAGAATTAAAAAATCAGGGTATCATAATTGTTGATGTTAACCGACGGGAACCTTTTGTATTGGTAGGTATGAATGTTTTAGAAAATTGTTTTTCCGAGGTTATTACTATTTTACAGCAATTTGCGGAAACTGCCCAATCCTGCCAGCAGAGAATTCTCTGGAGAGAGATAAAAGCATTGGTGCTGAAGCAACAAGTAGAGGTTGCAGGTGGAGAAATCGGCAGTGTGAGGGTAAGTGACCCAACTCCTATAGTAATACCTCCAAAAACTGAAATGCTGGTATGGTGTAGAGCAGCCATTGGTATTAAAGGACGAGATTACCAAGCCTTGGTAGAGCCTGTGTACACTGATAGTAGACCCACAATATTAACGGCTAGAGGAATAGTCGAGGTACACAGGGGAAGAGTGCCCATACGTCTTTTGAATTGTGGAGAGGAAGAGGTCACTTTACCAAGGTACGCTACAATGGCCAAGCTATACACTGTTGACAACAATGCCATCATAGCCATTGGGCCCTTGAATCCGTCATGTCAGGCGGACGACAATGGTTCAAGTGGAGAATTAGAAGATTGGTGTCAGCAGCTGCATATAGGTACAGATTCAACACCTACCCACCAAAAACAAGGGGTGTACCGACTAGTAGAAGAATATGAACGGGTCTTCAGTAAACACCCATTAGACTTCGGACAGATTAAAGGGGTAGAACATACAATTCCTACCGGTAACCACCCACCAATAAAAGAGAGATATAGACCCATACCGCCCGCTCATTATCAATGTGCTAAAGACATGCTGAGGGAGATGAAACAGGCCGGGGTAATAAGAGACAGTTGTAGCCCCTGGGCAGCCCCTCTGGTAATAGTTAAAAAGAAAGACGGAACCATGAGAATGTGCGTAGACTACCGGCAGATTAATCACATTACCCATAAAGACGCCTACCCCTTACCTAGAATTGAAGAGTCATTAGCCGCTTTAAGATCTGCTAACTATTTTTCCACCTTATACTTAACAAGTGGGTATTGGCAAGTCCCTGTGGCTGAGGAAGATAAAGAGAAGACAGCGTTTACCACCCCGATGGGTCTCTGTGAATTTAATTGTATGCCGTTCGGACTCTGCAACGCACCCGGTACCTTTCAGCGATTGATGGAATGCTGTCTCGGACACAAGAACTTTGAAGCCGTCCTTCTGTACCTAGATGATGTAATAGTCTACTCAAAGACTTACGAACAACATCTACAAGATCTGGCAGAAGTGTTCGAAGCCTTATCCCGGTATGGTATGAAGATCAAGCCATCAAAATGTCACCTTCTAAAGCCAAAGGTACAATACCTGGGACACGTTGTAAGTTCAGAAGGAGTAGCACCGGATCCCGAGAAAGTAACCGTAATAAGGGATTGGCCAAGACCTACCAGCGTGAAACAGGTGAGGCAATTCCTGGGACTGGTGGGCTACTATCGTAGATTCATCCAAGGGTTCACCAAGCTAGCAGCACCTCTACAAGACATCCTGGTAGGGCAGTCGAAGAAGCCTTCAAACCGCAATCCTCCTTTCCAGTGGAGTGATGAGAGGGAAGATTCCTTTGAAAAGTTAAAGAAGGCATTGACCGGAGAAGAAGTTCTGGCATACCCCGATTACCATCAACCTTTCATCCTTTACACAGATGCTAGTAATGTGGGACTGGGAGCAGTACTATCTCAGAAGCAAGGAGGCAAGGAGAAAGTCATCGCCTTTGCAAGTAGAAAGCTCCGGCCTACTGAAAGAAATCCTGAAAATTACAGCTCCTTCAAGTTAGAACTACTGGCAGTAGTCTGGGCTGTGACTGAGCGTTTCAAACACTACTTGGCAGCTGCAGAATTCACCGTCTATACTGATAACAACCCATTGACCCACCTGGATACAGCCAAGTTAGGTGCGCTGGAACAGCGATGGATAGCCCGGCTGTCTAATTACAACTTCGTGATCAAGTATAGAGCAGGCCGAAAGAATGGAAATGCAGACGCCTTATCCCGGATGCCGCAGTTGAGAGACGTGGAAGAAGAACCGGTAGAACTTGAAGAAATTGAACTACCCGCCTTCCATCGTCCCAAGGTAGGACAGTATCAATCCAGTGCCTACCAGAAACATCAACAGGTGAATCTCAACCCATTAGCACACCACAGATGGGCTGACACTCAAGACAGCAATCCAGCTGTGAAGTTGGTGAAAGAACTGCTGACTGAGCAAAGTGCGTATCCCAATGAAAATGCACCGAAAGAGACACATCAACTCTGGAAAGAGAGAGGCAAAATGTTCCTGTACCAAGGAAAGCTGTGCAGAAGATATACCAATCCAAAAACGCATGAGCTAGTATGGCAGATCATTGTGCCTAAACAAGATGTAAAAATGGTCCTAGAAGCTTATCACAATGGTGCTGGTCACTTCGGGTGGAAAAAGCTAGAAGTACTTTTAAGAGAAAGATTCTACTGGGTTGGAATGAGAAGATCAATTGAAGAATGGTGCAGAAACTGTGGTCCGTGCAACCTCAGAAGAAAAGATCTAAAAAACCAAAGAGCACCACTCCAGCCTATAGTTACCAGGCAACCACTTGAGCTCGTAGCAATAGACCACGTGAAATTGACACCAAGCCGGTCCGGCTATGTCTATGCTTTAACCATCGTGGACCATTACTCATGCTTCTTGGTAGTAGTGCCCGTGAAAGATCTCACTGCAAAGACAGCAGCTAAGGCGTTCCAGACATACTTTTGCAGACCCCATGGATATCCGGAACAAATACTCGCAGACCAAGGCACAGCATTTGAATCAGAGATCTTCAGAGAATTTTGCAATATGTATGGCTGCAAGAAGATCCGTACAACAGCCTATCATCCGCAAACAAATGGCTTATGCGAAAAAATGAACCATATTGTAATCGATCTCTTAAAGACTTTACCAGAAACAGAGAGAAACCTATGGCCAGAGAAATTGCCTGACTTGGTAGACCTCTATAACAATGTCCCGGTAAGCTCCACAAACTGTACCCTAGCTTACCTTATGCGTGCAAGACCTGGCAAGCTACCAATAGATCTAGAAATGGGTATTGTAAAACCTGACGCAGAAGTGCAGGATTCCAACTGGGACTCCCTACGCCAACAACAATATCGCCAAGTGCAAGAATGCGTAGAAAGGAATCTCCAGAAAACTAGAGAAAGACAAGAGCAATACTTCAACCAGAATGCTCTAGCAACCCCATTAAAACCTGGTGATCAAGTGCTCAAGAGAAACCGTCGCACTAATAAACTGGACAATCAGTGGGAATCCGTCCCATATACAGTTTTTACCAATGAGAGTGAACAATCCTAAAATGTGTCTTATAAGCAAAGATGGTGGATTAACATCAGTACTAGTGTCAAGAGACAATCTAAAACTATGTCCAGAGACATTGAAAGAAAAAGAAGTCATTCAACCTGAACCAGAAGTTATTCAACCAGTACCGGTTCAACCTGTTAACGAAAAAGAAGAAGATGGAGTATATCACACCTATTTAGGAGACTTTCCTAAAACCTGGCCAACCTACAATGGTGCAGTAGTAGTTCCCATGATGGCCTTCTATCAAACACCAGAGCCTGTAATACCAGAAGCCCCAAGACCAATAGAATTAGAAGCAGACCCTGTACCACAAGACGTTCCAAGACAGGAAGAACAAATTCCTAGTAATAATAGTCCTGGACACGGTGGAATTGCCAATCCCACAAATGTGGAATTATCCCTAGCAGAACCAGAAGTACTTACTAGGTATACATCCACTCACACCATCACATTGAGTACACCCAGTACACAAGCGTTACGCAGATCACAGCGTAGTACTCAGGGTCAATTACCAGCAAGATATGCAGACTACCAAATGTAAATAGATATTTCAACCAGAAATATCTGAAAGGAACTTGTTTAGTTGTTAATCAGTAGTTATTAGATGTAACGTTAACAAAAAGCTCAGTACCTGCAGAGACTATTCTGTATGAACTACTTGCATATTCTTGAACTCTTTTCTTCATTTATCAGACAGGAGGCGGTAAATTAAAGCTCTGGAAAGACTGTTTTTTGAACATTCTTAAATTATTCATAAACTTTGTTGGAAAAATGGACGCTAATTGCAGTGCCTTTCCTAACAAATAAATAGCCCTCAAGGACAGAGCTGTATTAATGGACGCTATTTGAAGTGACTTTTTACAAGACTCTATTTTTTAAACTTGAGTGGTTTTTGTAACTTTTTATTTTTTTTTAAGACTCTATCAATATTATCTGTTATATCTTATGTTTATTGTCCCACAGTCCCGGAGTACTGTTCTTAACTAAGGGGGAATGTGGCACCCCTGCGGGTATTAGCCACAGTATAAGATCATAATAGTTGCACTCACTTAGAAAGCCAAGCCACTGCACTACCACCTTTGGCCAGTAGGGGGAGCTCCAGAGACACCAGAGACTTCCCTAGAGATAAAACACTGGTTTGAGGTAAATTTTCAGACAGTTGGAGCCACGAGCCCAGAGTGACAGGAGCTGCATTGAGTTCCTGAGGACTGGCTGACAATTTCCAGGGCCAAGCCATCGGTCTGAGGAGGAGAAAACTGATAAGAGGAACACTTTCAGAATCGGGTAGTATCATTATCTACCCTAGATAAAAAGCGCAGATACGGATACCGGATCCGTGGCTGCATTAGTTATATACAATACAGCAACCGGAAAAACGTGAGGTAACAACAAGCTTCACAGGGCCAGACACAGCAACATACTAAGAGTTCAGCAGTACTCCCGGAGGGGGTAAGCAGAGAGAGACAAAGGACTCAAGTTGCCTGTTGAGTGGGACCCAGAGAGGACAGATTTGGGCCGGGAGCGAGTTCACACACGGCAGCAGGGCCACATAGACAGCGCAAGCAGGAGGTAAAGGACCCGGTGGGGCCTGAGCAACTGAACCCCTATTGCAGACTCCGGAGACGGGACTTGTTGTATTATAGTTTGGTTGAAAGTAAACCAGTTAAACCTCATCTGTGCCTCAGCCTCTGATTTAACAGCTACCATCTATCCAGGATTGGGACCATCACCGCTGAGAGAATTTGCTGTGAATCAAGTAAGTGTCTGTGCCCTTAACATCTCCTCACCATACTTCCATCTTCATCCATCATTAACTTTAACATCACCTGTCCAGGGGACCCTACAGCCCTACCCGGAAAAGGGCTATACCATCTCAGCTGCCTCTCACCATCATCCCCTGGCCAGTACAAGGCAGCGGTGGCCATATATAGCCACATTATTCTGGGTGGCGTCACGACAATAACATCTACAAACTTTATAAACTATATAAACTTCTAAATCCCCTGTAAATACCCCCCTTTTAGGAGTGTGCCAGCCTGGGGCCACGGCCTGGGTCCAGCCACCAGTGACTCCCCCAAGGAAAGGGACCCTGCGCCGGGTATCCCGGTCCCCTAAGCTGGGCGGCACACATAATTACGATGCAGGCGGCGAGGAGCAGAAACAGGGAATGCCTTTTGCGACTTCTCAAGCTCTGAGAAGTCGCAGTTCTGGAGGTAATATAATGACTTTTCTAATCTTTACAAACACACAGTTTCCGGACAAAGGGATGCCTAGAAATGTGTTAGGCTGCTGCAGGGACAGGTCTGAGGAGGCTGGGGGATGATTTTTAGGAGTCAGGTTCCCTTTAACCTCCCTGGCGGTATGATTATGTCAGGAATTCTGTGCTAAAAGCGGTACCATTTTTTGCATGGAAATTTGGTGTTATGTACAGTAGGCCTGCAATTCTTAGTAATTACCTGATCAAAGAAGACTCTAGTAGACCTCTCAGATGTGATAAAATGAAACATAAAATCATGAATTAGAATTAAATAAAATAATTTTATTCAAGAATCGATACTCTTCTTGAATAACGTAATAAATAATGAATTAATGAAATAACATACGGTAAATGAATAAAAATTACATTTTTCAAACAACAAAAATTCAGTACACATCCTGTGTGTGGTACATTTTGAAGCACGGGACCGCACTGTCACGTCCTACTGACGGACCCCACACGTGGACCCACGGGACCGCGTAGAGCGGATGCTGATACCGGGTGATAGAGAGACGGACCAGTACAGTAGAGTCAACAGGTTTATTTGAACAACAACAAAACAAGAACCCACGCCCCAGGGGGGAGCCACAAGGGCGCAGCACCGGAATACCACCGAAGGAGGCCCCGGAGCGCTTAACCCCTATACAGGGATACCGCCGGCACCAACCTCGGGGGGACCAATGAAGTGAACACGAGTGTTAAACCGACCCCAGGCGACGTGGTAACAAAACAGCAACCGGGTATAAAATAGGACACGGGAAACCGGGAACACTGAGAATCCGGAGCAGGACTGGAGACAGCGCTTCAGCAGGGAAGAGGTCCGGGAAGCAGACCGAGACCACTGGAGCCAGCGACGAGCCGGCACGGGAGGAATCTGCGGGAAGGAACACAGAGTAATCAGATAACAAGTGAAATTAAGGAACTACCTGACCAGACCAGGATTAGCAAGTTCACTACATAGAAATTGCCCTGGCAAAGACTGACAAGAAACAGGAAGTTTATATCATAGCAGGGCAGTCCTGATTGGCAGGACACAGAAGCATGGTGATTGGCTGAGGGGAGGAGCATGCTCCCTGCAGTCTCTCCAGCAGAAACAGGTTTGGACATGCAGTTTCATGTGCTCAAGCAGTAGCCCCGGAAAGGGAGGAGAAGAGCAGCGCTACTCCAGCAGAGCGCGCTGGAACCCTGCGGCAGACCCCCGAGGGGTAACACGCACAGAGACCCACGTCACAGTCCGGGCAATGGAATCTGGTGTACTTGAAGATTTTTTTGCCCTGGCCATCGCGCTTTGAGCAGCACACTACACACATCCGTGTAGGTGCTGCCTTTTTCGCCGTTGGTGGAATATAGTCCATAAAGTGGCGTCCAGTTAGGCGTTCTGGGTTTGGAATGTCACTAGCACAACGCCCAGATCTGTTGACAGCTACTGATGGCGTTTGGTAGGTCTGAAAAATCTGCTTCGCCACCTTCCACACAAAGTCGGAATGCACAAGAGGGTTGTCAATGCTTTTTTTGTGCAATATGTATGCATTCCACAGGCATTGTTCCAGGAGATGCCTGAAGATTTTCTTGTAATATTTTTTTTGCTGTTTCCGCAGAGCGGGATAAAATGTCATTGCCTGATCGGCTCTATCGACTCCTCCCATGGTGTTATTGTAGTCGATGACAAGTCGAGGCGTCGTGACTTCTTTCCCACCTCTTGTGTGGACCATGGCAGTGGAGGTGTTATGCACAGTACTCATGAGGCACATGTCTTTTTTGTCACGCCAGCGCATTGCCATCATCTTGCCTTTCTGTCAGGCAACCATTTCTCCGGTTTTCATTTTTTTGTTTCCAAACGTAGATGGCAGGTCACGTCGGTTGGCCCTAACGGTTCCATAACCATCGGTCTTGTGCTTGAGCAAGAACTCGTACAGCTCCGGCAATGTATAAAAATTGTCCGTTGTCACACAATACCCCTGATTCAGCAATGGCTCAAGCAGTGTGAGGACTGATGACGTTACCATCCCATAGCCGCTGTACCTGGGGTTGAATTGTGTGCCTTTACGGGTATATATCACCGAATTCCAGATATAGCCAGTGGCAGACTCACAGAGCATGTAGGATTTTACGCCAAACCGTGCTCTCTTGGATGCAATATATTGAATCCAGCTGAGGCGTCCCTTGTAAGCCATCAGACTTTCATCAATACTGATGTCTCTATCTGGCACATAGGCCTGCTGGAAATTGCGGAGGATCATTTGGTACACTTCCCAGATCTTTTTGAGTTTTGGCGTCGGATGTGTGGCTTCATCAAAGTCCTCATTGTTGGTGAAGTGTAGATTTTTCATGATGAGGGAAAAGAGGTACTCAGACATGACGGTGCCAAAAAATGGGGTTGCCAGCAATTTATTGGTGGTCCAGTACCACTTCTGCAGGGGTTTCCCCACCACCCCCTGAAGAATAATTAGCCCCAGGAACTTCCAAATGTCATCCTTAGCCACGGGTTCCCATTTTCGGCTCCGGGAAAACCTGGTATGCGGAGTAGCGGATTGCTGCTCGTAATGGTTTGTCTCCGTCACAATTTTGTCAATGACGTTGTCTGTCAAAAACAATTTGAGGTACGCCAAGGGGTCACTGGGGTCAACGTCTACCTTCATCCCTGGTGATCCAGTAAACGGAAATCTTGGCGGCGGTACCTCATCCATGCCGCATTCAATAGGGCACCAAGTGCCCGCATCACTGTGGTCAAGTGCAGAATCATCGCTGTCGCTGTCATCGCTGTCAGACTCAGATGACGATTCTTGCCATGAATCAATGTCGCTGTCACTCACTTCTGCGAGGGGCTCTTTGTCGCTGCCGCTGTCATCAATCAGATCCAAAGTCGCTTTGGAGACACGGTGCTTGCTTCGGAGACGCGATGCCATGGCAGAAATGACAGCAAAAAGGGCAAGCAGGGCAGTGAGGATGATCAGAATGTCAGATCTCAGTGTATACAATGTATCTGACTGGAATTCTGACAGGATTACACTTTTTTTTATTTATTTATTTATTGTGTGTGTGTCACTTTATTTAGTTGGATCTCGCGCCTAGCTCCGCCTCCCATGAGCCTCTGCGGCTCAGTGACACAGATCCAGGAAGCAAGATGGCAGCACCCACCGGGAATCACAGACAGAGCACATCGGGACCCCGCTGGACCACCAGGATGGGGTAAGGGGGGTTAGATTCAAGCTCTGGCATTCACCCCGAGTAGGACTCGGGGTTACCGCTTCTGGCAGTGAAATTTAACCCTGAGTCCTGCTCGGGAATACCGCTAGAGAGGTTAAAGGCTGTTTTTTTGCATTCAATTTGTGTGCTGCCTGGATTTCTTCTTTTTGGATTTATCTCACAGTTGGACACTGTGGTTTTCAGGACTGATTGCACCATAATAATAATATATAATATTTATTCATTTATATAGCGCTATTAATTCCATAGCACTTTACATACATCAGTAATGCTGTCTGTCTTGGAGCTCACAATTTAAACATCCTTTCAGTATGTCTGTACAATCTTGCTAAGTGTACCTGTGCTGTTCTGTTTTTCTATTTCTTTATATATATATATATATATATATATATATACATATATACACACATATCTAGCATTGTCACATCCAGAAATATTCAATCTGTCAAAATATAAAGCCAATTAATCTGATCACAAAACTGTAATGAAACAAGGTAAAAATTCCAAAATTATTTGCTTGCTGCAACATTGCAATAAAATGCGGTATGAGGCAATCAAAACACTGCATCCACTTAAAGTTTGCATAACTAAAATGCCAGTTCCTGCTGTCTGCTTTATCTTGGCTGGATGTCAAAACTGGGGGGGACCGCACACCATTTTTTAAAATTAATTATTTAAATAACTTTAAAAAATTTGTGGAGTCCCTGGGTATTTTGATACCCAGTCAAGATAAAGCCCACAGCTGACTGATACAACCTCAAGCTGTCAGCTTTATCTGTGCAGGGTATCAAACATGGCATTTTTTATTACTATTTATTTTTAACCTAGTTTGTAGAACAACCAATCACAGACACTGTCACAGAGGGTGGACTATGGGAAGCAGGGGAATATTCATAAGGTTTAATGAGTGTACCTGCAAGCAGTGTGGAGATTCGGTAAGTATAACTGCCCTGCTATTATCCTCATTTTGCTTCTTTTAGCAGCATCTTAGCATTTACTACCACCATGTTATGGCACAAAAGTTCAGGTCCCCTAAAACTTTTTTGGGGTTCGGGCTCAAATTTGGGACAAGTCCGGTCCCAAATTGGACTTTTAAGTCCAGCTGGATTTGGCGAACCTGAACATCTCTGCAGGTTTGCACATCTCTCGTGTTCAGTGATCTCACTATTACTATCAGTGCTTTTTTTGTAAAAAAATATTTGCCAGTACGCATTTCTGATTAATTTCTCATTATTATTATCTATTCTGTCCCATAGGGCTCACATTTCATATACAGCCCCCCATAGGGCTCCCATCTCATATACAGCCCCCCATAGAGCTCCCATATCATATTCAGCCCCATTATAGGGCTCCCATATATCATATATAACCCCGCCATAGGGCACCCAACTCATATTCAGCCCCCCCATAGGGCTCCTGTATCATATACAGCCCCTCCATAGGGCTCCCATCGTGGGAGCCCTATGGGGGGTTGTATATGATATGGGAGCCCTATGGGGTGGGCTGTATATGATATGGGAGCCTTATGGGGGGGCTGTATATGATTTTTGAGTCCCATCCCATATACAGCACCCTAATACCCCATACAGTCCCCATATCATAAACATCCCCCCATAGGGCTCCTATATCATATATAGGCTGTATATGATATGGGAGCCCTATGTGGGCGGTATTGATATGGGAGTCCCATCTCATGTACACCCCCCCTAATGCCTCATAGGGCTCCCATATCATATACAGCCCCCATAGGGCTCCCATATCATATATAGCCCCCCCATAGGGCTCCAGTAATGGGAGCCCTTTAGGGGTCTATAAATGATATAGGAGCCCTATGGGGTTGCTGTATATGATAGGTGAGCCTGTAGGGGGCAGGGCTGCATATGAGATGAGAGCACATCACATATACAGCCCCCACTTAAGGCTCCCATTTATACAGCCTTCCCATAGGGTTCCAGACCCCCCATATTATCTCCCAGGTGACTCTTTTACTGTTGTAATGTAATATCTTCTCTTTTCTTTTTTTTTTTTTAATTTTTAATTTTGAGAATATAAGAGTATAAACAGAAAAATCAAGGCAAGCCCTCAAATATCACCAGTTCCATGTAGTGATACGAGTATGCCGGGCTCATAAGAACAGTACAGCACCATCATAATAAGGAGAAATAAGAAATTGAGAAATAGGTCCTTAGCAGTCCAGCAACAATGGCCTTGTGCATGGGCACCATAAGGCCTAACCCTATGAGATGCAAGTTATATTGAATTCGATGAACAGAGAATCGAGGTCGTATATCTTCTCTCTTCGAAGCAGCTCCAGCCTCCAGCACCAGTGTCCCCAGCTTGTTTGCCGGCCGCTCTGCACTGCAGGACTCAGCACAGCGACGAGGCGCTCAGTGAAGATGTCATCACTTGAGTCCCCGCCGAGCTGATCTGCCGTGTCGGCAGTCTGCAGACACTGAGGGCGAGATCCACCCTGCACCCCTGCCCCATGATTTACCGCCGGCGGTGAGGAAACCGTTACCTACACACACAGGTGCAGGTGGCGGTGGCCCTAAGTGAGACATCATGATAGGTGAGCTCTTCAGATTTTCCGGTACGCCGTACTGTCACGTACCAGCACAAAAAAAAAACCTCATTACTATAATGTATTAATTGCAGCGAGGAGAAATTGTAAAGAGCTTTATGGCTGCCTACTGACAATTGAGAATAACTGATAATGTACTAGCTTTCTTTGCATAATGATTCCAAAATAATGCATTTCAAATGCAATTTATATCTGTACCTCATGCCTGACCACTGTCTTCAAATACCACTATCTCTCCAGAACATCACTTGATACAGTATATCAGTGCATGGTGGCTCAGTGGTTAGCACTGCAGCCTTGCAACACTGGGTTCCTGGGATCAAATCTCACCAAAGACAACATTTGCAAGGACTTATGTTTGTTCCGTCATGTGTTTGCGTGGGTTTCCTCAGGATACTCTGGAAACAAGTACCCTGCAGTACAACCTGACAGACAGCAACGAGCCACACATCATAGGCACATTAGCCACATAAGGCTTCCAAGACACAGGTTTGGAATCCCTGCACTCCATATTGTTCTGTAACATAATAATGGAGGTCAGTCTTTTGATCAAGTGAATTTCAGTATGTTTCATTTTAGCATTTTCATTTTCATCCTTTTTCCAAGAGCCATAATATTTGTTCTGATAACCTTGTTATATGAAGGCTTGTTCTTTTTTTTAAGTAAGATGAGTTTTAGTTTTGAATTACACCATTCACTTTATCATATAGTGAACTGAAAAACAGGAAACAAAATCCAAATGAGGGGAAAAGACAGAATTCTGCCACAGTATTTTAAGTTTTATTTGTACAGCATCCTGCAAAAAACAAGCTTTGACTTTGTTGGCAAAACAATAAAAAAAACTATAGCCTTCAGTGATGCAAAAAAAATATAGCATTCAGTGATCAAATACCTTTCTTTGTAAAAACACATTTTTAGTGGGATAGTAGCCAAACCTAAAAAAAAGTATAGAAATCTGGTCGCTGTGATCCTACTGACCTGACCTGACCAATAAGACCGCCTCATCACTTCCATCACAAGGTGACTAGCGTAAAAATACAAATATAGTAAATTCTTCAACTGCTGCTGATTAGTCTCCCAAAGATTGCAGTACGGCTCCATTCATGGTAATCCTGCCATCTACACTGAGCGATTACATCAGCGATTACATATAAATCTCTGATAAAAACATGATTCAGACAAAATTTCCAATTGAGAATTCACTGTAATCAGACAGCTGGTGTCACTTTGCACTCCTATCTGACTTGTGGTCCAGCGGTGTCCATATTTTTGTGCATCTTTTTAGACTTGCACAAAAGTGTGGTCAACTACAGTTTTTTGCAGCTTTGAAAAGAAGGACACCGCTAAACAGAGGCTAAACTGAGTCCGGAGTAACTCTACTGCCTCATTAGTGAATGGATCCGTCGAGGGTTTCATCTAATTCACTTATTTCAGAGATTTAGTGGGAAACTTCAATGTAAGTGCTCAGCATAGAACTATCATGATTTCTGCTTTTCCAGGCTACTTTCAGTGTTTCCTCGCCCTTTGCCAAGATGGAGTTTGCTGTTTCACCATGTCTATGTGTTCCTGCCCTTCCTGCTTTATAAGTTCAGTCCGTCTTCCAGACCAGGACTTGAGTATTTTGTTCCTGCTCTTGCTCAGATGATTAATCAACTGCTTCTGCTTCTAAGATGGTTCTGTATTCCTCCTTGCCAATTATATGCTCTGTGCTATCCTAGTCCCTCTGCAGCTATAGTGTGCCTACCATGAATTTACCTGCTGCCAGCTCTGTAAAGATTGTGTCTCATGTAAGCCCTATTACCTGTGCTTTGTTGTTTTGCTGATTCCAGTGCATTTTCCAGGACTGTCTGGGACTGTGTTTACTAACTGCACTGCATAGCTTAAGTTCAGAACTTTTAAAACCATGAAAACTTGTTTGAAGGACTATACCTTAATCTAGCCACATTCACTGTGAACTGTGTACTAGGACTAAAACCATAAATTGGCCACATTCAATGTGAATTGTGTATTAGGACTAAAACCATTAGTTGGCCATACTCCATTTGAACTGTGCAGTGTGGATAGTTTCTTCATTCTCTGTGTGAACAAGGATCTAAGGACTCACCCTGTATTTGCCTTACATTTAATAGAACTGTGTACTCTCTGGACTCTGGGTGTCATTAATAGGCTTCTGTCACTGTGCTTCGCATGGACTGGAGTGGCTGCCGCCCTATGGTGATCTCGTGTCCGGTGATAACACTAGTCTCCTCCTTGTGGCATGGCTGGACGCAGATGCCACAATCGCCCCCATGTCAGAGTTGAAGGAGATTGAGTACCGGTGTTGGGTGACATGAGTTGCCTCTCAGAGTTGCTGGCAGCGTCCTGCTAAATGCAATGGATATTTGTAAGTGGCCAAATGTAGTGAGTTTTTTTTTTTTTTTTCTCTATTAACAATGGAACCTATTCGGTGAATTCTACTCTCTGAACTCATATCGCTGCCAGTCTCGGCTTGTGTTTATATTATTTTCTGTATGTGTTTTTGCTTGTTTATTTGTGTACAATATAGTTTTGAACCACAACCTGTCCCTGTTTGGTCATTGCCTTACCCTGTCAGATTCTTCAAATTTCCTCCAAAAGTATTAAAAGAACACAGGATAAACGTGAACTGATCCAATATGTTCTGTACCCAAATTGCCACCCATAGTACTCAAGTCTAGAGATGAGCAAACCTTTTGAAGTTCAGGTTCGGTTTGGTTAGCTGTATTGGCATATGTTCGCCAAACTTCTGAACCCCATTGAAATTAATGGGAGGCAAAATCAACGGCATATAAAACACCTTAGAAGGACCCCAAAAGCTGCCAACACAGCTCAAATTAGGGACAGACACCAAGAAAAGTGCCATCTATTCCTCAGAGGTAAAATTTGTTATCATGGTGCATTATGGATGCATGGGATAAGGCCTGGCCCAGTATTTCAAGCTTCAATATTGATCAGGAACAGGAAAACGAGTGATACGTGTAGGCATGGTGCTAAGAGAGCCCTGCTACACTCACGAAAAAACACAACAAAGATACCAAAAAAAGAGTCTCGACATTTAAAAAAATTTGTGAAAAGTCCTTGGAGATCCATGACTTGTTCATCTTGATGAAAGTTAGGCGGTCTACACTTTCAGAGGATAGCTGGTTATGCTTATTCATCAGGACACCACCAGCAGCACTGAAGACATGTTCTGAGAAAACGATGGCTGCCAGGCATGACAAAACCTCCAAAAGCATGACTGGCGAGCTCAGGTCACTCCTCTATTTTTGAAGCCCAAAATGCAAAAGGGTCCAAACCTGATAGCATGGATATTGAGCTATAGATACTCCTGCACCATCTTCACCAGTTATTCACTATGTGTCAGACTTGTACTTAGTTCTGTTGGTGGACGGGCTGGTTTAAAAAATTGGTCAATGGACTTCCAGAAATTGCCTCTGATAGTTACACTGCTGCTAATGTTTTGCGATGACGACTCAACGTCTGAGTGTAGACCTGCAATGCATGCTGTGTCCCTCACTCTTGTGTGGGGGAAAACCAGTCCTAAGATCGTCTATGAGCTTTTTTTGATACTTTAGCATGTGCGTGACGCTGTCCAGGGCTAGAAGCAGTATTAATCACTATTTCAAATCCTAACAGTATGGGCATCATATTGCAGATAGTGCAGCAACAAGGCACTCATATGCCACCAACTCCTTGTTGTGTTAGTGGCAATGTAAAAATTGATCTTCCTTTCCTAGTCCTCTCCCACCAACCTCAGACAATAGAAAATAAAATAATTTTGTCCTCATCTCCTGACTGTTCTGAGTCCACCACCTCTTCAACGTTGTCCTCCATTTTTTCCTTGGCTCCTGTACCTTCACTACCACTTTATCTGGTGTCATGAGCCCCCCTCTGTTGCTCTGCTCAATCTTCTCATGGCACCTGCCTGAGCAACGAGAGTCCAGACCTTAGAGATATTGGTATCTATTCCACATGCTCCTCTTCTTCCTCTTCCTCTTTTTTGGGACCATAACCACATCCGTCAGACTTTTTAAAGTTTCCTACAGCATGTAGAAGACAATAATAGTGATGCTGATGATGGCATTGTCAGTACTAACCATCTTAGTAGCCATTTCAAAACTGTGCCTGAGGGTGCAGCGGTCCTTGATTTGTGCCCATTCTTCAAGCGTCATTTGCTCCACTAGCTATCACTTGCCCTGAATGTAGCAGGTAAACAAGTGGAGGTACTGTGGCTGGGCACTTGTTGGACAACATTTGCCATGATGACAGAGGAGGAAAAACCAGCAGATGTAGTTGATGTGGTGGACGGTGTTTGGTGAGGCCCGCTAGGCTCAGTTTTAGTGCAGTAACTTTGCCAGAGTAACGCATGCTGCTGGTCTATGCATATAGTAGTCAAACAGCTAACCACCTAAATACTTAATTGTACAGCTGTTGTGGATTGTGTGCGTCTAGTTAAGCCCACAGATCCACGTATTTGCCCGCTGATAAATCATGTATATTTGCACTTCATTTGTTGTTTTGTAAACTAATAAACTAATAAAATTTGTATAATCATAGAAATATCGCTAGTGTACAGACTATATTGGTGTTCTCAAATTCCTTGTGGTGTCTAGTTTAAAAAATCAGGTCATTTGTGATGGGTTTCCACTGTATAGGCACACCAGGGGTTATTAAAAACACAACATGGTGTCAGCTAATGATTCCAGCTAATTTTCCACTCAAAAAGTCAAATGGCGCTCCTTCCCTTCCAAGCCCTACCAAGTGCCCAAACAGTGGATTTAGACGACAAATGGGGTATCGGCGTACAAAAATGTAACCAATTTTATGATTCATTTTCTTATTTTAAATGCTGTATTTGTGGTTAAAGTAACATTTTTGTTGGTAAAAGTAACTTTTTTATTGTTTTCTTTAACATTGCTTTAGTTCCTGTGAGACAACCTAAGGGTAAATACACTTTTTGAATGTGATTTTGAGTATCTTGTTTGTAGAATGGTGTCACTTTTGGTTATTTTGTTATATAGGCCCCTCAAAGGGACTTCAAATGTGATGTGGACCTTAAATAAAAGGCTTTACAAATTTTGTTGGAAAACAAGAAATTGCTGTTGAATTTTGAACCCTTCTAACTTCCTAACAAAAAAAAAATATTTCCAAAATTGTGCTGATGTAAAGTAGAGATATGTGAAACTTTCCGGTTTAACGGTATAAAAAATTCAAACATTGAAAATTCTGAAATTTTTGCCACATTTCACAAATGAAAAAATTATCATCTTAAATTTACCACAAACATGAAGTCTAATACGTCACTAGAAAACAATCTCAGAATCGCTAGGATCCGTTAAACCGTTCCAGAGATATTACATCATAAAGCGACACTGGACAGGATTGGAAAAAATGGCAAGGTCAGAACGGCCAAAACAGGCTGGGGGGGTGTAGGAGTTAATTGGCACCATTTTGTGGTATATGTTAATTGTTATTAGTAGGTTATTTCATTTTTGCAGGAAATTTCCCAAACAAAAAACTGCAATTCTAGAACTTGGTGCTTCTGTGATACCTAATGTTTTATTTATTTATTTTTAATTTTGTAGTTGAAAAATATTAGTTATGGTAATCAAGCTTAAGTCTTTCCTTAACTTTTTTTATTTTTATTTTTTTTTTAGATCGCCTATATTTTATACTGCAATAATTTAGTAATGAGGTACTTTCAAATGTACATGTTTCAAATGCATGTAAAGCGCTATGGAATTAATAGTGCTATATAAATGAATAAATACTATGATATTAATATATATAATTGTATTATAGGTACATAGTGAAATTATTATTCTCCTATGAAGTCTATCTACAAACATTTAGCAACAGCGGCATTCAATAGACCCACAAGTGCCATGGCAACCATCGTAATCCTGCAATCATCATTATGGGATGGGAATGTTTGATATTAGAATAGACACCAAGTGCGCTGTTAGAGATTGAGGACTGAATTTAAGTGGTAATCCAGCAGAGAACTGAGTTAGCTCTGGTCGCGGCAGTTAGAGGGAGGTGCTAGCTATAAGCCTCAGCTTGACCCCACCGTCCATAGTAAGCGTTTAGCTCCTGAGCCCACCCCATTTAGGCGTGCTTGATATTAGTATATATGGAAGATGTCAGGAAGGGTGAGTAACACATTGCTGGAATTAGGGTATTTGCCTCTACATCATCCTGCTTTCAGACGGGGCAGCAAATTCCCTTTAAGAAAATAAAACTTTATGAGTGATATCCTTACAGACCATCTAATTAAAAAAATGGAAAAGAAACATTGCATACATCCATCTTTTCTACTAAGTGCATGTATAATTCTTCTGAGTCCACTTTGTATTTTATAGAAATCCTGCAATGAGGACATAAAAGGTTGAGTGTCCTTTCTAAATACGAACAAAGATAATGGCAAATACCTAGATATAATCAAAGTGAGTAAATCAGCCCTTATATGAGGAGATCATCCATCTTATTTTGCAAGGCTGAACACCCTTGTCTGCTTGTCGGCCACTGTGTACTGTAAAACCATTATAGAAGCAGGATGCACATTATAAATCAATAGTCACCATTAGCGTGTCCTATCTTTCCTATTACAATACATGACACCACCAACAAGTAGAAAAGCAAAACTCATTTGCTACAGTAAACTACATAGTGAAAATGTCCAACAAAAGTTACCAGAAGTCTAACGCAAGAGACACCTGTTGTATGGACTAAAAGGATCTTATTAACAGCTAAGGTTCACAGATCTGCAAGTAAAAGAATATTTGAGGGAACAAAAGTACAATAGAAACCTTAATAAATCCATTTCAAGCAGTTATCCACTACTATTAAATGGATGACCTATTCTTATGATATTAGATTGAATACTTAATCATTTCCACTGATGCAAGGGAAAAAGCTACCATGCTCAGCACACTGTGGCTACCACGCCCAGCACACTGTGGCTACCATGCCCAGCACACTGTGGCTACCACGCCCAGCACACTGTGGCTACCATGCCCAGCACACTGTGGCTACCACACCCAGCACACTGTGGCTACCATGCCCAGCACACTGTGGCTACCATGCCCAGCACACTGTGGCTACCATGCCCAGGACACTGTGGTTACCGCGCCCAGCACACTGTGGCTACCATGCCCAGCACACTGTGGCTACCACGCCTAGCACACTGTGGCTACCATGCCCAGCACACTGTGGCTACCATGCCCAGCACACTGTGGCTACCATGCCCAGCACACTATGGCTACCATGCCCAGCACACTGTGGCTACCATGTGCATCCACTGTGGCTAGCATGCCCAGCACACTGTGGCTACCATGCCCAGCACACTGTGGCTACCATGTGCATCCACTGTGGCTACCATGCCCAGCACACTGTGGCTACCATGCACAACTCACTGTGGCTACCATGCCCAGCTCACTGTGGCTACCGTGCCCAGCACACTGTGGCTACCATGCACAGCACACTGTCGCTACCATGCCCAGCACACTGTGGCTACCATGCCCAGCACACTGTGGCTACCATGCCCAGCACACTGTGGCTACGAAGTAGGGTGCATGCCATATGGACCATTGAGAGCACTTAAAGGGACATATAGCTTTCATCTCCATTAAAAAACTGAGGCCAATTCAATAATAATTGCCCACTTAGAGCCTAATCTGTATACAGTCCATTAATTTTGCCTTGCAGAAAACTCCTGTTCTGCTTACTCTGATTATAGATCTATTATTAATAAATGAATACACTGAAATCTGAACAAAATGACCTAGCTGATACTATTAAACTCAATAAGGGTCTGTAGTGGGGTTGCCGACTTGGTTTTTGAATTTTTTTCTGGATAACTTTCCCAAAAATATCAGTAAGTCAACATAATTTCTACATTAGAACAGCTTATAATACTTATATGAATACATTGTTATCATGCAGTGTACACTGTAGAATTATAAAAATAATATTCGGTAACAGTTTATAAAACTTCAAAAAGAATCCCAAACACAACAAAAAAAAATTATGGACAGGGACAGACAGTCTTGAAATTTTTGAACCGTTGGCAACCCTGGTTTGTTGGGATTTGCTGTCAACTATTAGTTATATCTATCATGACTTCATTATGAACAAGCAGTGATTCATTCTTACTAACCATCACGATAATTAATGCAATTAAAATTTCTTCCTTGATCACGCTGAAAGACAACCTCAAAACTGAAAGTGTGTATCACTGTTAGCATTAGTTATATTAAATAGGAGTAAATGACCTACTGATTTAAAGTAGGAGTGTATGATGTCTTGTCCTCATCAATAATGGTCACCATTAAAGTAATAAGGTTTGGCCAGAAATCCAAGTTTTTAATTGTTGGACCTTGATCTTCACGTGGAATGTCCTGTTTCTTACCCTGAAAAATATTAAAAACAACCGTTAACTTATGTGATGATGGGCTATATTATGAAAGGGATATGACAAAACAAAATTTACAATATCTACCTGTCTATGATCTATCTATCTATCTATCTATCTATCTATCTATCTATCTATCTATCCTTTTATCTATCCATCAATCTATCCATCCATTACATATCTATCTAATCTATCCAACTCTCTATGGGCCACGTCACACACACAGATATCTGTGCAGATATTGTTCGCAAATCTCTTGTTGCAGTGAAATCATGGACACATTGTACCATTTGTACACGGCCACATAATGGACCAATGTGTCCATGATTTCACTGCAACCAGAGATCTGCGAACAATATCTGCACAGATATCTGTGTGTGATGTGGCCCTATCACATATTTATCTATCTATGGCGGGCGTCACACACTACGATATATGTAAAGATATCGCTGGAAAGTGCCTGATTTGGCATCGCTCCTACGACGTCGTTGCGTGTGACAGCATGATCTGACTAGCGATAAGTGGTCAGATCGTTATATACAGATATGGGAACCGGACCCCATATCAGACAATGTCGATCATCCAATCTGCTGCATCGTTCTGTGTGACTCCGCCATAACCGATCTCCTGACCGATTTCTCCTATTCACAGCACTGACAAGCATCAATCGCTGGTTGTGTGAACGATCCCTGCACGTAATATCGCTGCTGCGTCCTGAACGTTATCTATACATGTGACACCTCACTAATGATGTGTCCACGAGCCGCACCCCTGACATCGTTATTGAGTTCCCACACAAAATTGTAGTGTGTGACGGCCGCCTATCATGTATCTATCTATCTATCTATCTATCTATCTAAAGACAAAACCTTTCAAGCAGCAAACGTTTTCAGGGTGCAGAGCAGCTCGGCTTACTTCACAGCCTTTATACATACGTATCCAACAAAGTTCCACTGCAGCACTCCTTAATATAAAGTTCAGTAGTCCTTTATTTCTGGCTTCAGATAGACCAGCAGACAGGAGATGGCCACGTATCGGGCACACACGCCCTTTGTCAAGCAATCACATGCTAACTTCCTCAGCCTTTTATACAGTCTACTTAATTAAATAAAAAGTGATATTAATATTTCCATATCCTTGAATTACCATAAGTTAGTGAAATACATAATTTGTGATTAATATGAGTTACTTTGTGCTTATATGTCCTTGTGCTTTACTATTTTCTTATTTTCTCAGTCTCTCATATACTTAAGACTCTATTATAGGTGTACCCCGTTGCCTCTTTCACAAATAATTACTGTATTTTATACTTAAAACGCTCCACCTACCCTTACAGTGCTGCGCCATTATCCTCGTTCCTCGTGATGTGTTTTCAGCGTTGAGGAAGTGTCTAGTGCGCATGCGTTGCCTTTGTTTTTCCTTCACCATAGCTACAAGCTTGTAGCGTCATCTCGCGATGACCCAGTGATTCCCGCGCTTGCGCGGTAACTTATTCTTATTTCTATACATACTGCACATGCGTCCGCCGCGAACTAAACAACCTATACTAGCGGCGGATCGCCCAAAAGTACAACTCACCTGACCAGTGCTGTTATATAATAACTATCTCAGTTTATTATATGACATAAACCGAAGCCCTAAAGTAATAAGGCGACTCTGTTTACACCATTATGGTGCATAGTGTCTTAACTAATTTGCAAACCGCTTCATTCATTCATTTTAACCCCTCACTTTGTCTTTCACTTTGTGAGGGGTTAAAATGAATGAATGAAGCGGTTTGCACATTAGTTAAGACACTATGCACCATAATGGTGTAAACAGAGTCGCCTTATTGTCCATGATTTCACTGCAACCAGAGATCTGCGAACAATATCTGCACAATTATCTGTGTGTGAGACGTGGCCCTATCATGTATCTATCTATCTATCTATCTATCTATCTATCTATCTATCTATCTATCTATCTATCTCTATCTGTTTTTATCTATCTATCTATCTATCTATCTATCTATCTATCTATCTATCTAAAGAAATTAATCAGGCAGAACTCAAATTAAAGAAAAAAGTGGACATTTATTTGTCTTTGTGGTGCGACGTTTCAGCACAACGTACCTTCATCAACTGCTTGATGAAAGCACGCTGTGCCAAAGCATTGCACCACGCAGACTAATAAAAGTCCACTTTTTGCTTTCATTTTAGTGCTGCCTGATTAATTTCTACAGCACTCCAATGTTTACATGAGTTTTGTGCTGTTCCTTATTTTCTCTATCTATATATCTATCTGTTTATCTATTTATTTAACTATCTATCTTTTATCGATCTATCTATCTCTGGGCAAGCATCTACCAGTAAAAATCTGAATTTCTACCTACAATAGTGCTAGATATAATGTTGCACACGGAACCGTTCTTCTTCCCACCACTAAAGGAAGCAATCTATTTCACATGACAGGTAATTTACAAGGTTACTGATCACAATAATGACAAGTTTCATTGACTTAGACAGGACTATTGTTTCCTAGTTAAAATTATCAATATTTCAAAGCTCATTTAACATAATATTGCATCCAACTTACATACTGACTCTTAAAGTGTGTCTGCAGCTATTTATTCTATGTAGAGATGCACCTCAGGGTGCACTATTCAACCATTGTATTTTTTAGTTTTAGATTTTTAAACATTTTTTATGTCTCCTGTTTGTGTAACATGTTTCTGTAGCACATTCATAGAATTCTTAAAAGACCCATTCTGATCAAATAGGCAAAAACACTTTGTTACCTAACCTTAAATAAAGGGTTAATATCATTTAGACATTTGTGCATATCCATTAGGCTATGTGCTCATGGTCCAGAGGAGCTGCATGTTGGACTGAGTGAAGTCGCGGGTGGTCACAGGGACTCACCATATGCGGCAGGTGCGGGGCGGCTTCTCCCTGCAGTCACCCGATGGGAGCCGCTTCTGACTCCAAAGCATGAAATGAACATGTGTAGGAGGAGCGGAATGCTGGCAACCTGCACCGCAGCTGTCAGATCACTGCGGGCGGGTTAAGCATAGTGAGGATGGGATTTCTAGAAATGTCATACCCTATACTTGTACTGTACTATGCAGCGTTTTGGATGCAGCAGCAAGACGCTGCGTCCAAAATGCTGCATAGACTCATCATGAGTATGCAGCCTTAGACATTCCATTACATGATAGGTAAATTTAGCTTATTTGAAGTATAGGTCATTCTACTGCACAGGCACATGTGGCCAAGCCATCTTCACTCATTTCAGCCTCACCCACCCTAAAGGTGTATTCCCATTTCCAAGATCCTATCCCAAAATGTAGTAGGTGTAATAATAACAATATTAGCCAATACCTCCAATTAGAAATGAAGAATGGTTTTCCTGATAAGCACAGTCTTTTCCTCATGGGTAGGGAATTGCAGGACCTTAGGTATCCATGGTTACTGTCATGGCCATAACCATTGATACCCAAGGTCCTGCAATGCCCTGCACATGAGGAAAACACATTGCTTTTCAGAAAAACCATATTACATTTCTAATTGGAGTCAAGGAAGGAAAACATCCATTGTAGCTCACGGGCGCTTCCAGAAATAGGAGCAATTCCTCTGTTATGTTTCAGAGTTTATTTCAAATTTACAGCATAAAATACAACGTGTTTCGGCTAAAATGTTTAAAAAGATAGCCTTCCTCAGGTAAGAAGGCTATCTTTTTAAACATTTTAGCTGAAACGCGTTATATTTTATGCTGTGAATTTGAAATAAATTCGGAAACACAACAGAGGAATTGCTCCTATTTCTGGAACTGCCTGTGAGCTACACTGGATGTTTTCCTTCCTTGACTTTTCCTGACAGACCTATCAACCAGGCAGTCTGATCATCCAGGCATGGAGCTGCAAGCCAGACATTCCTGAGCCCAAGGTAGCCACCTAGGTGGGGGCTGATATGCAAAACAGCAAGAGACCTATAAGGTGAGCGAGATATTTCTCTTTTTATCTATTGTAAAGCTTTAATACTGCACTTAGATCTGCGTCCTCATCTCTCCTTCCCTCCCATCTACAGACCATACAGCCAGTTGAGGTCTAATCTACAACAAAAATTCTAATTGGAGGTATTTGCTGATGTTGTTATTACATCTACTACATATAGGGATATGATCTTGCAGATGGGAACACCCTTTAAGCGTCATTCATCCAGCCATGTATTACACTCCTGTAAAGACTGGGATGGCACTCACTGGCCGCAGGCTCTTGACCTAAACTCATACATCCCTATGAGCCTGGCAAAGTCAGGACAGGAGATGTGGCCAGTTCATGGACTTTGCTCACAAATGTCTGATTTTGGCTCTGTACTGTCGCCTACCTTGGTATGCACTGTTGGTTGTCCAGCCTGATTGTGTCCACAGCTAATGGAGGCCAATCTATTTTCCATATACAACATAGATCCCCTCGTCCACCCTGCTCAGTTCAAACAAGCATGTCTCTGCACCCCCCCTATGAGGGAGCACACCAGAACTTTGTCTTGCATCACCACAACTTATTCACTCTTTGCCCGAAATTCAGCAAGTCTGCACAATAGAACAGAAATCATACCTGAGTAATGATATAAGGAGAGGAAGACAAAGACACTACTAGTGATGGTTTGTTCGTGATCAATGTGGCATAAAGAACAGACCCTTCCTGTGAACAATGGTAACTGTTGCCAAAGTGAGAGCTACATACAGTTTTTGAAATACCTCTCAAAGGGGTAAAATGGCATTATTTCCTGCCAGTGCAAATGCCTTATCAATGCTGTTATTAGTGGGAAAGGTTTCAAATGGATGTGGTTCTTTCACAATATGTATTAATGTGCATGTGAGCACATAGGGCTTGTTCACATGCTGCACTTTTTACAGTTTTTGTTTTTCCTGCAGAAAATAAAACATAGCATTTTACTGTACCAACCAAGTGAATGAGATTTCTGCGCTGGTGGCTGCACATGCGCAGATTTCTCAGTGCCATCGGTGACATTTTACTGAAGTATACCATGAGATTGAGCTGCACAAGTGCTACCGGCGGCTAGAATGGCGTCAGTGCGAAATCTAAACAAAACTGAAGAAAGGACACCCAGAAGCAGCGGAGGGGCTGGAAACAAGCCCTTGAAAGCTGCAGACCCTTCCAACAGTCCAATCCCACAGGTCCACCCCAATACACAAAGGTATGAAGAGAAGAAAACTCCAAACGCTATAGAAAATCTACAAAATTGTTTTCTTCACCATAAGTATCTTTTAATCAGTATGACAGTGTCAAAATTGCCATGTCCGTACTTGACTTAGTAAATTGCTGATGTCGGGTTCTCTTTAAAGGGGTAGTGAGAAATCATACATTTTAAATGACAGAATCTTGCCCTTAGAAGCAGCTCTGGTTAACATACTTTTACTGATCAATGGTGTTCTTGATTTATTTTACAGTGTGACCCTCTTGAAAGCTGTTGAATACCAGCACATTGTATGCAATGTTTAAACATGACAAATCCTCCTCTAAAATTGAGGAAGAAATGAAAAACTTTATCAAAGGGGGACTCACCTATTATTTCATATAAAATGAGGGTTTATACCCATATAGCTCATTTCCACTGAACATTTATGGATTAACTTATGGATATTGAACAAATACATTTCAATAAATAACCAAGAACAATTTCAACTGTGTTTTATAGAAATAAAGAATGGTATGACAAGATAGGCAAACAAAGCAATATCCCAGTAAAAAAGACAGAGCCAATAAAACAGTGTGAATGACAGCTTGGCTCGGCTCACACATACTGAGGCCTGTCAAGGAGACAAGATTATTTAAAAACCAGGGTGATCTTGGAGATCAGCATTGTGAGACTGATAGAGCTTCATTACTGGGCTATGCATGTTAAATAGCAGATGCAGTTTATTTTTAGTACTCTTTCTGCAAGGTTGTTTCCACTATTTGTACTAAGATGAATTTCATTGTATCCTGCCTGCCATTCACTTCACTGCAGAAATTTGGGAGGTCAGTCTGCAGGACCTTAGCATCTCATAAGAGGAAAATCAAACTGAATTGCCTGCTTATTTATTCAGTGACTTTGTGTCATACACCCGTGACAAAGGCTGACTTAAATGGCTTACATTTCCCAGTTTAACTATTAAAGTAAACTCTAAAGGACCTTTTACGCAGCGCAATAATCGTCAGAACGATCGTTTTTATGAATGTTCGTTCCCCATCATTATCCAGTGTAAACATGCCCAGCAATTCAGCGACAAACAATTATTTGCTCATTTGGCATTGATCGCTATCTTTATGATGACATAAAAATAATTTTTGTCTGCAGCATGTGCATTTATGTAAACTAGAGGAAAGAGAGAAATCATCCGGATGAAATAACAAAAATAGAGAATTATGACATGTAAAGGATGGCAAACATGTATCTTCAATCTGTTCACTTTATGGCCAATTTTCCACTGGTTTAAAAGGAACCTAAATTGGACCTGCACAATTGTACAAAAGGAGGTTTCAGTGACTATATTGCTGCAACAAAGAAATAAATACACTGAAGAGCAAAAGAGTAACCATGTTCTGAACTAATCTCCTAATATCTTCCCTCACATAATCTTTGATCCTTCCAAGCTCTCCTCCTCTCCTATACACTTATTCATTCCTCACACAACTGCCTCCAAGATTTCTCCCGAATATCCCCCATGCTTTAGAATTCAGTGCCCCATCACATCGATTATCCAGCACGCTAAGATTCTTCAAACAGTACCTGAAATCCCATCTCTTCAGGAAAGCTTACAGCCTGCAATGACCATTCTGCCGCCTCACCACCACCATATCTGTCGTCTCACCCAGGGCCGCATTAACCATGAGCCAACATGAAGTGTTTGCTCAGGCGGCGCTATATAGTGGGCGGCAAGGTGGCAGGCTCCCTGAAGATAGTTACTGGCATGGGAGCCGCGGCCCCCGCCGCCGCCGCCCACGATATATACTAAAGCAGTGCAGCACGCCGGCCGCTGTCTGCTTTCAAATCTCCCGCCCCCTGCAGCTCTGCTCTGCACGGAGAGGGCGGTGACGCCATCAATGAGTGTCCCGCAGGGCAGAGCACGGGACACATGCTGGAAGAGGCCGGAGCTGCAAGGGGAGCAGAGGAGAGAGTTCCCTGAAGGAGAGAGGGGATGTGAGAAGAAGGAGGTGAGAGGAGCTGGCAGGAGAGAGAGGGTGCGATTAGGAGCTGCGAGGAGAGGAGGGGGATGCAATTAGGGTGTCTGAGAAGAGAGGAGGTGAGAGGAGCTGGAAGGAGAGAGGGGGTGAGAGGAGCTGCACTGTACACATATGTGCCCAGGAGTGTCCCTGCACTGTACTTATATGTGCCCAGGAGTGTCCCTGCACTGTACACGTGTGCACCCAGGAGTGTCCCTGCACTATACAAGTGTGCACCCAGGAGTGTCCCTGCACTGTACAAGTGTGCACCCAGGAGTGTCCCTGCACTGTACACGTGTGCACCCAGGGGTGTCCCTGCACTGTACACGTGTGCGCCCAGGGGTGTCCTTGCACTGTACACATGTGCGCCCAGGGGTGTCCCTGCACTGTACACGTGTGCGCCCAGGGGTGTCCCTGCACTGTACACGTGTGTGCCCAAGCGTGTCCCTGCACTGTATACATGTGCACCCAGGAGCAGAGGTGTATCTAGGTTTTCTGGCTCTCGGGGCAAGAGTTCAGCTTGGCGCCCCCCCTCCCGTGGTCTGAGTAGACGTCATGTGACCAATCATCCATATGCTTTGTTTTACACTTACAGGTACAGTGACTGCTGGAGTATATTACACGTTGTTAGGAGTGGGCTAAGGTGTTTAATATTATAATTAAAGGGCTTGTCCAGGTTTAGGATGAAAGTCTAGGTGACTGCAGGCCTCTAAATTATCATGGCGCGTGCACTTCTCGTCCCCCTTTCCGCTCCCACATCCCTTCCTTAACCCACTTGTTCGGCACCTGCTATTAACTCTGAATAGCCCCATGTGCAGCACTTGTGATTGGCTAAGTATTCCGGGAGGAGGCGTGGTCTGTTGGGAAATTTTACCAGTTTAGGGTGCCTTCACATTTGCATTCCCCTCCGCAGTGTTCTGCGGAGGGGATCCGCAATGTGACCGCAGCACCGCAAGTCCCTATCTTTATAATGGGAGCGCACGGTGCTGCGCTTGACTGCGTATGACCGTGCGCTCCCATTCACTGCTATATGTGATCTGTGCGCAGGCAGATGCTTGCACACAAATCACCCAGTCTCGTCCGCACCAGAAATGCAACATGTTGCATTTCTGGTGCGGACGAGACTGGGTGATTTGTGCGCAGGCATCCGCCTGCGCACAGATCACATATGGCAGTGAATGGGTGCGCACGGTCTTGTGCAGTCAAGCGCAGCACCGTGCGCTCCCATTATAAAGCTAGGGGCTTGCGGTGCTGCGGTCACATTGCGGATCCCCTCCGCAGAATGCTGTGGAGGGGAACGCAAATGTGAAGGTAGCCTTAGTGTGGTGGCGGCTTGTTGATGCTTAGACTGCAGGTCGCTGTGGTGTGTGGACGATGTGGCATGGTGGGCATGTCTGACTAGTCAGTGCCAGGCAGCGCCACATTGGAGCTGCCCAGAATTTTGTAGGCATGTACCAGAGATAATAGATTGCAATCAGTGCCGCCTCCCGTGCTATAAGGATGCAGGACTGTGTCAGCTACAGGAGCACTGCTCTGCCGCCATTATTGTGTGTCTGTAGTTTGTGCCAAGCCGCCATTGCCATTAATGACCATTGTTCTGGATTCTTCTGTGGTTCCTCTATGTATGTGTGATGGCGCTGACATCCTTGAGTTGGGGGGGGGCGCCGTTCTGTAGTTCGCTTCAGGCAGCAGAGAGGCTAGGTTCACCCCTGGTCTCACCACCACTGGGAGCTACCGCCTCACCACTACCAGAGCAGCCGCCTCATCATCACCAGAGCTGCTGCACCCTAACCTTCTGTCTCTTCCCTATTCCCCATTATCCTGTACAATGTACGTCCGCAAGGACAGGCCCTCTGACGTCTGCGCCAGTCTGTAATTGTTAATTTGTTTACTGTACAAATATATATATATATATATATATATATATACAAAGCAAAAAAAACTGCACAGCACTTAAGACACAATGTGAACTGGTGCTAGCAGTGACGCTGGGTCAAATACCAAGAAAAAAATGTCTCTGCAGCAGACAGCTACTACCAATATCGTACATATGCTAACAAGCAAAAATTGAGAAAAAAAATGTAAAAACTTACCGTAAGTTTTTTCAAAAAACTCATTATTCTTAATTTTTATTTTCTGGGTGTCTTAGTACATACATTGGCCAATGTCTGCTTGCGCACCAACCATGTCACGGTGACCCCAGGTCTGATGAGTCCTGCGCTGACATCCCTGTCCTCCTTTTCCTCCCTGTCCCACTGTTAGGTGGGTGGACACCATCTCAACCTCAGACCACCTGTGGGTGATGAGGGTGCTAAGTGCAGTCATGGAGCCAGCAACTCCATATCTTATACACAAAGCAAAAAAACTGCACAGCACTCAAGACACAATGTGAACTGGTGCTAGCAGTGTCACTGCCTGATAGTCCACAGTATGACTTGTATCCACTCCCTCAGGTTGAACAAAGTGGGGAGGCGAAACTGTGAAGAATTTGGTGGTAGATGGAAGATTTATTTCTCCCTACAAGTGCCTCTTCAACTTGTGGGCAACAAGGTGGGGTCAAGCTCTGGCCTGACCTTCAGTGTTTTTCTGGCTTTTTGTGGCTATTCCCGAGTTGCATGGCTGCAGCAAATAAGACTACATAAATACACAGAGAGAGGTGTTTGGGGTGGAAAGCTGTAGCAGGATTTGCGAGGATAATATAAAGTTGTGTAAAAAAGTGTTTGCCCCCTTCCTCATTTCTTATTCTTTTGCATGTTTGTCATACTTAAATGTTTCAGATCACCAGACAAATGTATATATTAGACAAAGATAACACAAGTAACACAAAATAAAGTTTTTAACTGAAAGTCTTCAATATTATTTGAAAAAAAAATCCAAACCTACAGGGCCCTGTGTGAAAAAGCAACTGTGTTCCCACCTCATTACAACATAAAGTAACTGTGGTTTATCACATCTTTGGGAAGATGAGCTCAATTTCCCTAGCCACACCTAGGCCTGATTACTGCCACACCTGTTCTCAAAGAAGAAATCACTTAAGTAGGACCTGCTTAACAAAGTCAATTTGCTTAAAAGCTATAAATCCATGCCACAATCAAAAGAAATTCATTAACAAATGATAAACATGGCAGAGTTGCAAGAAGAAAAACACTGCTAAGCAAAAGAACATAAAGGCTATTTTCAGTTTTGCCAGAAAACATCTTGATGATTACCAGGACTTTTGGGAGAATACTGTCAACTGACAAGACAAAGGTTGAATATTTTGGGTGTCCAATTACATCTGTCATAGAAATAATACAGCATTTCAGAAAAGAAACATCATACCAACACTATAATATGGTGGTGGTAGTGTGATGGTCTGGGGCTGTTTTGCTTCTTCAGGACCTGGAAGACTTCCTGTGGTAAATAGAACCATGGATTCTGTTGTCAACTAAAAAATCCTTAAGGAGCATGTCTGGCCACTTGGGTTATGTAGAATGACTTAAGAAAAACAAAATTAAGACTAAAGAGAGGCCTAGTCAAAGTCCTGAGCTTTATTTAATTGAGATGCTGTGGCATGACCATAAAAAGGTGAATGACGCTTGGAGACCCTCAAATTAGGCTGAATTACAACAATTCTGCATAGATAAGTGCAACAAAATTCCTCCAGAGCGTTGTGAAAGACACATTGTCTGTTACCAAAAACACTTGATTGCAATTGTTGCTGCGAAGGATGACCCAACTAGTTATTAGGTTTAGGGGACAATCACTTTTTCACATAGGACCTAGTAGGTTTGGATCTCTTTTTTCCTTAATAATAAAGACCTTCATTTAAAAACTGAATTTTGTATTTACTTGTGATATCTTTGTCTAATATTTACATTTGTTTGGTGATCTGAAGCATTTAAGAGTGACAAACATGCAAAAGAATAAGAAATTAGGAAAAGGACAAAAATGTTTTTCGCACTTTAATTAATTTGTGTATACATTTCAATAAGTATTTAACAAGATTGCTTGTTCTGTACTTTTTCATGTGTTTTTTTCAGTAATTTTTAGGTATTTGAAATAACATAGATGTACAACCAATATAAAGAATATGGATGTTGCAAATTGCACATCGGAATACAAAGTACTTGAACAAGTAATACCATATTTTTAAGGAAAGTGCTATAATCTGCCAGCTGGAACTTATCATTTACACATAAATGGAAGGCTGTAGTCATAGAGCTTGCTAATTATCTTAGGTATCTGTAAGACTCTGGATCCATTACAAGTGCCACTATTACAAGACCCTTGCTATAATTTATGACTAAGATATACATTTCAATGCAATTATATAACCAGCTGTATCCTATAGATGGTTCAAGAATAATTTAAGTTAAATATCAGAAAGATAACATCAGATCATTATATGTAACCATCTGTTTCTTCACTGTTCCTTAACATGAAAACCCTGGGAAACTGCTGACATAAACTACAAATATCGTATTGATTGATGAAAATTTTAAAGCTGTGAGCAATGGCACAGTTTTGGTATGCTTGAGTGATTATTTTTTCTATCAGACCAATATATTCTTGATATACTTATAGAAAAATGGATGAAATTAAGAAATGAACAGCAACTGTATCGATACATCAATTTTTCAAGATCTTATCTTGTAAACAAAAAATAAATACCGTATTTTTCGCTTTATAAGATGCACTCCTAAATTTGATGAAGGAAAAGAGGAAAAAAATCATTTTTAATATTAAATAGGGTTTGCCTTATAATGCCAGTTGTCCATCTAACAACCAGTATATATGTCCTTCATCCTGGTATATATATCCCCCATGCTGGTACACATAGCCTTCATGTTGGCACACAGTCCCCCCCATGCTGACACTGTTTCCCCCATGCTGACACAGTCCTCCCCCTCTGCTGGCACTGTTTACCCCCTATTGCTGGTGATAGTTATTCCCCTTTGCTGGCACTGTCCACTTAAAAAAATAAACGAGCATACTCACCCCTCTCTTCACTCCCTGCTGTCCGCGCTATCCCCGCTCTCTGTGCTGTTCCCAGCATCCGGTCTTGTGAGCAGCGATGACGTCACTCTGCAGCGACGCTCACAGGACGAATGCCGGCAAAGACAGCGGGGATGGGTGGACAGCAGGGAGCCAAGGAGAGCAGTGAGTATGCTCGTCCTCCCAGGAATAATCAGTGCTTTCCACGCTTTTTCATTGTGTGGAAAGCACTGACTATCCACAGGGACCACAGCTGCTGGGCTGCAGACACGCTCATGTAATATGTGCTGCTCCCACTAATGATTGACAGCTGGATGCAGTGCATATAACATGAGATAATGAGCGGCCCCACAAGACACGGGCCGCAGCTGCAGCCTCCTCCAGCCTCCTGACAGCCCCCGGGCAACGCTCCACACCACACAACATGTTGTTTCACATTATAAGACGCACCCCCCCCACTTTCCCCAAAAATTTGGGGGAACAAAAGTGCGTCTTATATGTGAAAAGTATAGTATGTTTCTTTTTGGGCAATATATAAGATTACAACATAACCAAGTGCTACAGGTGACTGACGTGTGCAGCATGACATAACTATTCAGGGTTTTTTTTATTCCTCTTCTGTGGACTCTCTGCTGTAAGATGAACCCGTCCCCCCTCCCATTCACCCAAACTCACCCAACGGGGAAGGGGGGGAACTTTGGCTTACAGCAGAAAGACAAGCCCACTAGAGAAGAATAAAAATAACAGTGATGTCATGTTGCACACACCAATCACTGGCTGCACTGGTTTCCAGACGGTTAAGTCCTGGTGGTTAGTTCCCTCTAATCATCTTGTTGTGAAGACAAAAATCAAAGTGTACCCCAGCCATCACAACACAAAATGTGTCGGTCAAAAGATTTTTTTGCTATTAATCTGACAGGAACAAGAGATAGGGCAGAAACCCTGATTCCAGCAATGCATCATTTAGTGTACCGGCTCTAGTAGTTATGATAGAGTTATAGTTTTCTGTAAGGCAGACTAATCAGGGCTAAATTGCTGAGCTGTGTATAACCTGCCCACAACCAGCTTCCTGTTAATGTTGTATAGTGACAGAGAGCTGCTAATCAGTGTGTGTGTGGGGGATGTGGTTGCATTAAGCAGTATGAGAGCTGTTTATATGGAGTGATAATATCCTTCTGATTAAACAGTGATTGTATTGAAACAGCAAAACATAGTTCAGTAACTGATACATCATTGTAATCAGGGCTACTACCACAAAACCATGGTGCGCTTAGATTACACAGGAAAAAGCTGCTGAATATATTCCCTTTAACCTCTTAATAATTGCCAATTCGCATAAAAATGTGTTGGTTGTTAAGGGGCCCTATTCTTCATCTGCATTTTAAATTGGGCGGTCAGAAATAAATGAAAAGTGCGTCCTTGCACCTGAAATTCCAGTGGGGATGAACTATAAATGACAGCTGATAGACGCCATGACTACATTTTTGGAGACATGTCCTGTGGTCTGGTGAAACTAGAATTGAATTGTTTGGCCATAATGACCATCATTACGTTTTTAGGAAAAATGGAGAAGCTTGGAAGCCTAAGAACACATCCCAACTGTGAAACACACAGGGGTGGCAGCATAATATTGTGGGGTTGTTTTTGCTGCAGGAGGGACTGGTGCACATCACAAAATAGGTGGCATCATGAGGAAAAGAAGATACTGAAGCAACAGCTCAAGACATCAGCCAGAAGTTAAACTTTGGGGAAATGGGTCTTCCAAATGGACAATGACCCAAAGCAATGCCAAACTGGTTACAAAGTGGCTTAAGGATAACAAAGTCAATGTTTTAGAGTGGCCATCACAAAGTTCTGATCTCAATCCTATTGAAAATGTATGGGTAAAGCTTGAAAAGGCAGGTGCGAGTAAGGCGACCTACAAACATGGCTCAGTTACACCAGTTCTGTCAGGAGGAATAGGACCAAATTCCTACCAAGTATTGTGAGAAGCTTGTGGAAAGGGTATTCCAAAACGTTTGACCCAAGTCATACAGTTTAAGGCAAAGGTACCAAAATACTAATGAATGTATGTAAACTTGTGACTTTGCAGAAAGTAATAAAAATGCCTTAAAACAGTCTCACTCTCGCCTTATTCTGGCATTTGGAAATATAAATAATTATGGTAATCCTAATTTAAAACGGGAAATGTTTATTCTGATTTCATGTCAGATAGTGAGAAAACCATGCATCTGTATCTTTTTATATAGTGTATGTAAACTTCTGGATTTAACTGTATGAGAAGCTAATATAGCATTATGCTGATTTCTTCAAATTGTGGGCAAGGTGTTGGAGAGCCATATATCTAGGTCTAAGGCACAGCAATTGGCCTGAGAGAGGCTGCACAATCTGCCTATGATGCTCAATCCTTCTCACAGGCAATGTGCAAACATGTAATGGAAACGGGAATCGGCCTGCAGGCTATTTAGTGACAGGAGAAGAATACATTTGTCATGCAGCGCAGTTTTGGATTGTTCTTATGCTATTCTTTTTAGGATTATTTTTTAAAGAACTCATTATTGACTGCAAGGTATAAAGAAATCTTTATCCAAAACCACTGTTAACTGCCAATGAGTCTCACATATGACTAGTTCAGCATTATAAATAACTCATTTAGTCTTCTTGAATATACTTGGTGAAGGAAAAATGCACATAGAGTCAGAAAAGAGAGTACACCTGCTTTTATCCTCCTATATGTATCCTAGAACAAAAACTAATTGTTTTATAAAAGGTCGCTCACACTAGCCTATAAAAGGAATGAGTAAAATATCGGAAAAAAATCACATTACACTTGGACCCATGGTATTCAATGAAGCAATACAGATCTGTGGTGACTTTTTCTGCTGTACTCAACCTGAGGAAAAAAACTGCAGCATGCAATCAATTGTAAAACACCATTGTATGACCAGGGAACAGACCTGAGGACTGGCAAGATAGCACTACAAAATCAATTGGCCTGCAGCACCTCAGCGTTCAATGGGTTAATTACCCTCTTATGTGGCACACGTCCCACAAGCGAGTCATCCTGGTCCCATTAAGCATTCAAATATCAAAGACAGCGTCTCACAGTGGTGGTATGATTCAACTTGCCTTTATTCCTTCCCCCATGCGACGTTTCAGACTATGAACGTCCTTTATTAAGTGCTTGATAAAGGACGTACATAATCTGAAACGTCGCATGGGGGAAGGAATAAAGGCAAGTTGAATCATACCACCACTGTGAGACGCTGTCTTTGATATTTGAATGACAAGATAGCACTGTCATAACGTCAGCAGACGCCGTAACACTGAGGGCGATACTCTTCACACTCCAACATTATACATGCACTGCAAGCCTCCGATTTCAGGCCTCATTCAGACATCCATTTTTAATGTATCACCATGTATCATATGTTCGTGTTTATTTTGCAGCGTGTAGTGTGTTATCAAAATCATGGAGAGATGTCTGTTTTTGATGTGTCTCATGGATGAAATTTACCAATACTTGTTTATGGGTTTGTGAAATTCCTGGGCGTAACACGGATGACATCAGTGAGCAGTCAATGATTAACACTGTTATGGGTAGAAGATCTGCAATTTATTTTTTCATATGTAAAATTCACTGATTAAACTTTAATGGTAAAAACTGATGCACTGACTAAGCACTAGATGAAAAAACACCTTTTTTGCCTACATGAAAAATCACTGATGTCTGAATGAAACGATACACTATAAAAATGCTAATCACATTGCGGCTCCAATCAGTGGCAGAAAATAAGGATACACATCATGTACACTAGGCCACCCAGGATAATTCCCACATACTAATGCTCTGTAATGATTCCGGATACATCCAAATTAAATAAATGTTTTGCTTGATCTGAGTCAACATTATATTACTAGAGTTTGGGAGTTGAAATCAGCTTTTTGCAGCATTTTTAAATGAAGCCCCCCCCAGACAAAGCATTTAACCATAAGGCTGCAATCAGTTACAGTCGAGAACAAAATTGCCCAGTTTCCAGCGTATTATATCTTCCTGCACCCATTAGAGCTGCTTCTATTACTCCCTAGATTGCTATTTGTAGCGGCATGCCTGTTAGCAACCGCAATAAGAGCCACATTTCTCACGTACCCCAGTGCCTCAGAAGCACAGCCAGTCACATTGCATAGCCATCTACATGAACATATGTCAGAGCCAATCACAGAGTAAGAAAGGTGAAAAAGAAAATAACTATCTGTGATAGAGCGTGGACTGAGGGTTATTCCTTATTTGTTATATTCCATCATAATCTCCTGCTAGTAAGAGTTTCATCAAAACTGCAGTAAGTGGGCAAGTGGTCCATTGATACATTGCTGGCTGGAATCAGGGTCTCAGCTCCTACATCATGCTGCTCTCAGCTTAAATATCAATGTCCTGCTGAGAGAGTCATTTTAAAGGGCAATATCTTCCAAATGTTATTAGCCTAATTATACCTAACAAGCACTTTAGCTGAAAATCGTACAGATCAAAATTCCCATTTTATTTCCTCAAGTACCAGACAACTAGGCATCCACTCACTAGATCTCATCTCTTCCAAGGACTCTATCTTCATCTTCTTTCTCAGTCTTCAGATTTCACAGTCAAAATATATATAGGAGTACCGTAATTATCGGATTATAAAACGCATTTTTGTTCCCCCAAATTTTGGAAAAGTGGGGGGGGGTGTCTTATAATCCGAATCTACATGTACTGAAGGGGAGAGGGACCACTTTGGAGGGTGTCCGGCTCTGGATCAGCTGCAGAGGCAGCAGGAGGTAGTGTGCCCCACTCATTAGTCTCATGCAATATGTACCGCACCCACTGTCCATCACCTCTGTGCTGAAGCCGTGCAGAGATGTAGACAGGGAAGTGGCGCATATTACATGTGCCTGCTCTCACCCCCATATCCTCATTCTATATACCCCACTGCTTCTGGCGAACACATAGTAAAATAACAAACTTTTTTAACTCCCCATCCATTGCTGGCTCCGTCGCTCCCAGCTCCTCGGTGTCTCTTCCTATGTCAGTACCCAATCCGATCACGTGACCGGGGCACACAGTGATATCATATTTGCCAGCACAGGGGGGGGGATGTAACAGCATAGGAGGGCTATGTGTGCCAGCACAGAGGGGGGATGGGGCCTTTATGTGCCAGCACAAGGGGCAATGTCCTGTATATACACGATGACGAATATATAAGTAATAAAACAGAAAAAAGTATAAGTATATATATATACTAGCTGGGTGCCCGATGCACATGCATCGGATTCTAGAAGAGCGAGCTTCGCGGCCAATGCTTCGCGCTGCTAAGGCGACTCGCCATGCCCGCTGCGCGGGCATAGCGAGTCGCCTTAGAACTGCTCGCAATGGCCGCTGCGTGGCCAATGCTTCGGGCGTATCCACATGACCACGCTGACTCGCAGCACGAGCGGACTCAGAAGGGAAAAAACCCATTCGCAATTATATAATAGATATCATTTGTAAGACGGACACTGGCATTATAAGACAGACCCCATTTGACATAAAAGATTTTTTTTTCTCTTTTCCGTCACCAAATTTGTGGTGCGCTTATAATCAGGTGTGTCTTATAAAGTGGAAAATACGGTATGTCTCCAGGCCAACTTTTAAGTTTACAACTAAACTTCTGCCACAGTGTCTACCAGATAAAAAAAATCTGTTCACCCCTCTTTCATACACAATTGGATTTTTGGTTTTTGGAGGGGCCTGCACCTGGTTTGTTACCAGTTTGGGCAGAGTCATATAGATCTCAGCATTCAGACAACAACTAAAGCTGCAACAGTCAAAAAAGTAGCAAGAAACCTGGAAATTGGCACATTAGTGGAATCAGGGTCTCTGTCTCTATATGATGTTGTTTGGCTACATAATAAAACATGAGAACAAATTCCCTTTAAGACCAAACCTTCAAGTGTAAATGTCATTTCACTGAAAAGATAACAAGCGACCTAATCCTGCACTGGTTGTTAATGATGGGTCACATAGCAGCTAATATAATGTTTATTTATGCCATATTGACTGATTTTAAAGCTGCATTTTCTCTCTGTGTGGGCGTGGCCACAGTCATTCGGCAGTGTGTGTGAGAGGAGGCTAATAGAGAGATATATGAGGAGCCAGCAGACAAGGGGTTAACAGAGATTGATGTGTGGAGATAGACGACATTACAGAGAGCTTGTATAGAGGAGTTTCCATCCTGACATTGCTCAGGTCTGTGCTGTAATGTGATACACTGCCTCATCATGAGCTGCCGTCAGCAGTGTAGACCCACGCCCCCTCTCCATTATCTCCTCGCATGTCCGTATTCGCTGTGAAGACTGCTCTGACACAGAATGAGGTTCACTCACAGTGCACTCAGGACATCTTGTGGAAGGATTATGAATGGTAACCAGACAGAATTTTCTAATGAACCATATTACAATGTTTATTAAAATCACTTGCTCTACATTAGTATTAAATAAAAAGGTAAATGGCAGTTATGCTTTAAGAGTGTTGTAGTCATGACTGAGGATAAGTGATCGGTGACAAAAGTTAACAAAACCTTTGAGTTCCTAAGAACTGCAAAACTAAGTCCTTTTCAACTAAAACCCTTGACTCAAGCATATTTTCAAAGGGCATGTCAAGGACTGGAATATAGGTGAACATATTATTACTTAAAGAGTCAATTAAAAGAGGTATTTGTCAGTAGGTTTTTGCTATGTAATCTGACAGCACCATAAAACAGGAACAGTGAGTGACGCACACCAGGGACAGGGTACTCGGATGCCGGGTGTAGCTTTGAGGGACTGTCACTGGTGGCCGGTGCTCGGACCCGTGGCCCTGGTGGTCATGAAAAAGGGGCTTAGTAAAAATAGAATAATAAAAGTTTTTTCAATGTGACGCCACCTGCAGTATTGGGTGATGGCACCAGCGCTGCCAGCAGACCTCCGGGGACGATGGGCAGGCAGCCGCATGATGTCGCTCCCTGCAGTCCCCAGGGCAGTGAGGTAAAGAAATGGTTTCACACCGGGAGAAGTGCAGTCCTCTCCTTGAGACTGGAACACAGGTGACCAACTTAGTAGAAATGAGACACAGGAGACCTTCTTGCTCTGCACGGATATTTACTGGCAACTTGTCAAGGCAGCTCTCATCGGTACACAGTCGCACAGTCACGGGTAGCTGGCTGGGTAGTCACCAAAGGATGCAAAGTTTCTCTGAGGCCCTCTACGATGTTCCTTCTGGTAACAACTTCTGTCCTTTTCACTCACTGCACTCTCCTTACTATCCGTGCACGACCCTGCACAGAGCCCACTTCCTACCCAGGCCCGTTGGGTATATAGAGGTTACCCTTCTCTCTAAGGGGCTCAACCCGGTTTGGAGCTCCTGGTGGGAGTGTGCGTGTCGGACCAGGTCGGGGCTAAGTGAAAGGCCTTCGACCCACCGGGTTTGGTGGCTCAGAGCTAAACTTTCCTGCACTCAGAGCCGGTTCTCCATTTTGGACTGGGTTCCCTCCCGGACTCACAATCTTCAGTCCGGCACGGGCTTGCACAAGCCAGGGATCCCCTTTCTGCCTTGGTTGCCTTCCTTTTTCAGGCACCCTCCACCACAATCCTTGCAGGGACCTTCTTCTCCTCCTTCCCTCACGGTACTCTCCTCATGTTCTGACTAACTGTCACTCCCGCTTCTTTCACTACACCTCAGCTCCTCCCACCAGGACCGATTACCCTGGTAACGGGTACAGCCTACAGCCAATTGGTCCCCTAGCTCTAAGTGTATGAATGCAGGGATGAGTCCTCAGATTAACATTACCATCTTCTGGTGACCGGGATACCGCACACGCTAGTCTGGGTGGAGTACCCCTTTAGTGGTGCACTTACCAGTGGGGCGCCACATGGGCTCAATTCCAGCGATGTATCACTTAGTATACTGGGTGCAGCATTTATGATAGTCAGATTTTTCTCTGTTGTAGATTAAGCGGAACTCAGATGTTGAGCTGTGTCTAACCCCATCCACACCAAGGCTTTCTGTGTACAGTGTATAGTGACAAGAGCTGCTATTCACTGTAGAGGCTGTGGCTGGGTCAGAATGCATAAGGCAAGTTTTCCACTAATGATAATCTCCTGTTGATAAAACATTGATTGTAATGAAACAGGAAAGCACTGTCCAATAAGTGACACATAACTTTAATTAGGGATTCTGCTCCAACATTATGCTGTTCTCAGATTACTTAACAAAAACCTGGTGAACGATCCCCTTTAGCACACAACCACATGAAAGAAAAGCACATTCTTACTCTGTAGTCACGTGTATAGTCAGAAAAATGATCATGTGATGAGGCCAGTAAATCATGGAGCTCATGTCACATGTCTTGTCTTAGAAGTACCACCGTAGGAAGCAGTAGCAGTTTCCGTGGTATTCAGTGATTGCAATTGCTGTTTCCCTACCAGTAAATTTACTGAAACAACGTAGAGCATACTGTTAGAGCATATTGTATATATGGACGACAAAAAAATACAATAAATAATGTTTTAAGTCCATACTACCGTACAGTATATCTAGTATTATAATGTTTTTATTATTTCAAACCACATTTTTCTGCTTGGCTCTAAAAGACAAATAACAAAAAACAAAACAAAATGAGCATATACCCTAGAATATGGTAAATATTAAATAGTAGTAGTACATCTAAATAACGCAGGGTTCCCAGTTAGCACTTTTTGATCAAAAAGCATAAAAGCCATCCCACCATGACAAGATGTACTAAGTCGGGATGGTCCTACTCTAGTATTAAAACTTACCTTGACATCAGTGTAAATATGGGCAGGGCCGGCGTTAGGGGGGGCAGACTGGGCAGTTGCCTAGGGCCCCCACTCTCTTAGGGGCCCCCAAAGGAGCTGAACTGAAAATAGCAATAAAACAGTGAAAAAAATGTAAAAATACACATATTTGGTATCGCTGCGTTCGTAAGAATCTAAGCTATCAATATATGAAGTAAATTAATCCAATTGGTAAATGGCGTAATGGGAAAAAAATAAAAACGCCAGAATTATGTTTTTTAGGCCACCACGTTGTTACAATAAAATGCAATAAAAGGCGATCAAAATGTTGTATCTGACTCAAAACGGTATCAGTAAAAATGTCAGCTCAGGGCACATAAAGTAAGCCCTCACATATCTATGTATCTTCAAAAATTAAAACATCATGGGTCTTGGAAAATTAAAAAAAAAAAACTTTTTTTTTTTACAAATTTCTGTTTGTTTTTTTTTTATGATTGAAATATAAATGATGTTCAGTATGTTCTTATTCTGACCTAGATAATCAACTTATGAAGTCACTCTTACCATATAACTACGGCCTGTTCCACATCTAAGGTTGGTGTGCGTTTTGCTAAATTTGCCTTTCTAGCCGTTTTTACTGCTAAAAACGCATTAAAAACGCTAGCGTTTTTTCCCCCATTGATTTCAATGGGAACGCATGTAAAAATGCATGCAAAACGCATGCATTTTTGCGAACGCAGCACAAAACGTCTTCCCCGATGTTTTGGGCAGAGTTGGCAAAAACGCATGCGTTTTCTGTTTTTGAAAACGCACATGCATTTTTACATGCGTTTTTGCATGTGTTTCCATTAAAATCAATGGAACAAAAACGCATGCGTTTTGATGCGTTTTTGCGGTAAAAACGCATGGAAATGCAAATTGAGCAAAATGCAGCAAAGCATTAGATGTGAAAGTGGCCTGAGCATTTAGGGCCCACTTTAACCTTTTGCCTAGGGCCCCACTTTGCCTAAAACCGGCCCTGAATATGGGCAGAGATGGACAAGTCCCAACCTGCAACCACTTGTCCAAGGGAAGTTATGGATGCAATGTCTAGCTCAGAGGGATGGACCCCACTCTCATTTATGCAATGCACAAAAAATAGCCATGATGTGAACAGGCTCATATTGCATTGCTCCAGATCTTTTTTTTAGTTTTGCTTTTTTTTGCAGGGGTTTATGTACTCTATACAAATTTGGGTGTGTTTCCTCCCTTTGAGCTAGACAATGCATCTATATAGTTTCCCATGGACAGGTTGCTGTAGTCGGAGCACTGTGCTTTTCTGCCCTTATTGACAATGAAGTCACTAATGCAAGATAAGGTTTTAATACTAAAAGATGACCGTCCTGATGGGTACATCTTGTTGCAGTGTGATGGCTTTTAAGGTACCTTTACACGACGCAACTATTGCCGGCGATCGGAGGCAACCGAACGTGCGCGTGCACATTTTTCACGGTTGCCTCCGAACGCCGATGCCGCATGTACACGCCGCAATTGCGTCCTCAACCTAAGGTGATGTGTCGTTCCAGAAGTTCCCACACCAACATTGGGAAACATCCGGTTGACTCCTGACGCCGCTTCACACGCCACAATCCCCAAAGGAATGTGGGCGTACATGTTCAGCACCGCCTAAACATAGGCGTGACAGACTTATGTATTCCGCGACCCAAACACGCTGATTAGACAATGCATTAGCGTCATGATTGGCTAGCATGCGCAGGAAGGCTGGCTAATACATGACGCCAATGCAATTGTGCAGTGTGAATGGGAAACTCTTCAAATATGTCGCCCTGTTGAGGGGCAGCCAATGGAAACACAGTAGCCCCCACCAATCATCACTCACGGGGCGCAGTGTCCAGTACGCTATGGCACGCCTCTGTGAAATCACTAGGCGACGCAGATTCCATCCCTATCGCCCGTTCACACGCCAAAACCAGGGCAATTCACTTTCAGGGTTGCCTCTGGTTTTTGAACAATGCTCTGAAACCGCAATCGGGAGCAACTTTAAAAATCACCATCGCGTTCCACAATTACACGCCACAATTTCATAGCAATCTCAGGGCAATGGTGACGGAAATCCGGATTGCCTCTCAGTTGCTACACTGTAGTGGCGGCGTGTAAAGGTACCTTTACAGTTTTTGATCAAACAATATTATCAGGGTACCCTGTGTTATTTAAATGTACTACTACTATTTACTTTTTTATTTACTTTATTATAGGGTAGAAACTCATTTTGTGTTTTTCCTCTAGGTTTTGTCTGTGAACGTGTTCCTATTCCGCATGTGTCAACTTATGCACCAGCTCATTTTTGTTTTAAAGACGACTATTGTGTAGATGGAGACCAGACAGGGTCCACAGTGACGCCCTCAGCTTCATTCAACTAAATGCTTCCAACAGGGCTCTGTTGAGATTCTCAGTGGAATACAGTTTATCAGGGGTTCCAACAGAAACCCTGATAGACTACTCAGTGGTGAATACTGTAGTAATCTACATCTAACCATAGTGTTATTAAAATGTTTCTGCGAGTTGGTGATGGTGACATGTGACATATCAGGGATACAAATAAGGATTAGGAGGCACATCTTGTCACTTTACTGCTTATCTTTATTCTAACATCTGCTAGATTAATTCTGAATATACACTGTATAAGCATGAATAAACAATAAAATAGCGATAATTCTGTTTAATTCACCTTGGAAGCAGATAATTTTGTGTGGGAGCTCAGGTGCTTAACAAGGCTGCACCGGGAGCAGAAATAGAAAATTGTTAACAGAGCAAGAAGTGACTTTAAGTAAATAATGCATGCTCTCATCTCAAAGCAGATGCATTGTCATACATAACATGCACACACAGTAACTATACTGAAGCTACTTTTCACGCCCGGTCGGTAGCATTTCTACTTTGAGCAAAAGATGCTTGAAATCTGTATAAACAACAATCTTCAAAATTATATTTCCAAAATTGCAGTGAAGTATTCTACAGAGGGAGAATAAAGAGAACATTCATGTTTAGAAGCCCTGCATAATCACACCCTATTCACTGTTCTCAGTGTATTGCACCACAATTCTTTTTTTCATAATGTTTGCTGAAAAAGAAATTGTATAGGTATTAAAATCACATCATTAAACTCCATTCTAATTTGTATAACATCAATATATCTAGACAATAGCACAAATAGGATTATCATGGCAGCTTTCCTATTCTTTTAGAATGTCATAGATCCATCCTGTCACTTCTACGTGTGTGTTATAACACAGTAATACAGTGTGGTGGCCAGTGACAAATGATTATTGCCATCACATTGTACAATATTAATCAAATCTCTATGCTACATTTTATAACTTGTCAATGAAGGCAACCACATAGGGATTTCTCACACTGTTCCACTAATGACTTAGGGAGACCCCTGACTGCTTCATAATGGAATCCAAATAGAAGTCTACTTCTGGACTTCTCAATACGTAAGTGAGGTTTCGGCTACATTGTCTTTTTTATGCCAAAATATTTTCTAGCTTGGAAAAATAAAAGTTTGTACTGCTGAAATGTCACTTATTTGAGATAAGCAAAAAAGTTACATTTTATGGGAAGATTTGTACCCTGAACGTCTTTTATTTGTCAGAGAAAATGGTCAAGAGAAGAAGAGCTTCTGTTCACATTATCAGTATATAGTCATCATGGCTCTGTGATAGTCAAGTGTGAGAAGGGTTGCCACTAATATCAGCACATAAACCTCAGGGTTATGCACCACTTGTACATAAGTACTACAGTATGTAATCCTTCAACATCCTCATTTCTGCGACAACACAATTCTCTTACAAAGGTCGAATTGGGAGCAAAACTTAGCAATTGTATATCATGGATTACGGTAAATAACCCGCGAATTGAAGCATCATTATTAGTGTCAGTACTATTTCTATGATTGCTACCTATGAGCAAGTAAATGAAGGTAACCCCAGGGATGAATTGATCATCTTAACATGGGAGCAATGCTCAAAGAGGCATCAGTATGAGATTGATGGCGGTCTGACATGCAGCACCCTCAACCAATCAGTCTTTCATAGCTCCCAAGGATAGAGATGAAAAGTACTGTTCTGTTCACGTTGTAATGGTTGTTGTCAAGAACTACAGCTCAGCTCTGTTTTTCTTCAATATCCAGGATATTTGACATATATTTAATTATTGGCCTACAGTATCACATCAGATTAGCTTTAGTACAATCTAATAATTTAATTACCGTATATACTCGTGTATAAGCCGACCCGTGTATAAGCCGACCCCCCTACTTTTGCCCCCAAAATCTGGGAAAACCTATTGACTCGTGTATAAGCCGAGGGTGGACCCCAGCACAGGTATACAGCCCCCAGCAGTGTGGTATACAGGCCCCCGCAGTGGTGTACAGGCCTCCCCAGTGGTAGTATACAGCCCCCAGAAGTGTGGTATAAAGCAGCCTCCCCAGTGGTACATACAGGCCCCAGCAGTGTTACAGCAGCCTCCCCAGTGGTATATACAGCAGCAGCCCCAGAGATATATACAGCAGCCCCAGTGGTAGTATACAGCAGCCCCAGAGATATATACAGCAGCCCCAGTGGTAGTATACAGCAGCCCCAGAGGTATATACAGCAGCCCCAGTGGTAGTATACAGAAGCCCCAGAGGTAGTATACAGCAGCCCCAATAGTAGTATACAGCAGCCTCAGTGGTATTTACAGCAGCAGCCCCAGTAGTAGTATACAGAAGCCCCAGTGGTAGTATACAGCAGCCCCAGTAGTAGTATACAGCAGCCCCAGTAATAGTATACAGCAGCCCCAGTAGTAGTATACAGCAGCCCCAGTAGTAGTATACAGAAGCCCCAGTGGTAGTATACAGCAGCCCCAGTAGTAGTATACAGCAGCCCCAGTAGTAGTATACAGCAGCCCCAGTAGTAGTATACAGCAGCCCCAGTAGTAGTATACAGAAGCCCCAGTGGTAGTATACAGCAGCCCCAGTAGTAGTATACAGAAGCCCCAGTGGTAGTATACAGCAGCCCCAGGGGGTATATACACAGCAGCCCCAGTAGTAGTATACAGAAGCCCCAGTGGTAGTATACGGCAGCCCCAGTAGTAGTATACAGAAGCCCCAGTAGTAGTATACAGCAGCCCCAGGGGGTATATACAGCAGCAGCCCCAGGGGGTATATACAGCAGCAGCCCTAGGGGTATATACAGCAGCAGCTCCAGAGGTATACAGACCCCCCCATAGGTAGTATACAGGGGCCCCAGCTGTATACAGCAGCCCCAGCTGTATACAGCCCCCCCGTGGTATCCAGGGCCCCAGCTGTATACAGCCCCCCCGTGGTAACCAGGGCCCCCCTTGCTGCACCTGTAAAGGAAGAAGTCAGTATACTTATCGCTGCTGCCGCCGCCGCCGCTCCGCTTCTCGGTCACCGCGCTGCTCCGGGTCTTCACGCTTCCTGTTCCTTCTCCGGCGCTCGAACAATGACGTCATTTCCTGAGCGCCGGAGAAGGAACAGGAAGCGTGAAGACCCGGAGCAGCGCGGTGACCGAGAAGCGGAGCGGCGACGGCGGCGGCGGCAGCAGCAGCGATAAGTATACTGACTTCTTCCTTTACAGGTGCAGCAAGGGGGGCCCTGGTTACCACGGGGGGGCTGTATATACGGGGGGCCCTGGTTACCACGGGGGGGCTGTATATACGGGGGGCCCTGGATACCACGGGGGGGGCTGTATGGAAAGGGGGCGCCATACTGTGAGGGATGGGGGGGCTGTATACCCCGTGCTGGGGGGCTGTAAGGCGATATGCACTGCTCCCCCCGCGGATGGGCGGGGGATGCAGTGCATATCATGAATAAGTTATGAGCGGCTCCACGTCACGAGCCGCTCATATTGCAGCCTTCCCCCCACCTCCTCCAGCCTCCTCCTGCCTCCTCCTGCTCCCGGACACAGCCCCCACGTATATGACTCGTGTATAAGCCGAGGGGGGGACTTTTCAGCCCAATTTTTGGGCTGAAAAAGTCGGCTTATACACGAGTATATACGGTAGTTTCACTTGTACTCCTTCACAGTAAAAACAACATAATACAAATTGAAGATGTCCATATTTATATGTGTTTGCACACTTACAATGGGATCCTTCAGGTTCTACAATGATATCAGTTTATTTAATTGGGAAGAAATGCATTCATCATGATGTTTGCTATCACAAATGAGAAATGTTATCCCTTAGATCCCCAGTATTAGCCTCTCACCTTGCAAAATCAGATCTCATACTTTACACTCAGGAGGGGCAAACACCCCAAAATACCATCTGCAAATTGAGGTTCTGATTTGGCTTTTAAATCCAAAGTCATATGACAAGGCTAATGAAAGGGTCGATTTTGACTTTTAGCATTGCTACTTCCAATAGGTTGTGCTAGAGTCTGTCTGCTTCCACTCTGAAGAGACAATTTTCACAGATGAGACTGTCACAGATGTGAATGTAGTCTTACTAGATCATTCACAAAATCATTTAAGATTTAGAAATGTTCTATAATGGGCAAAGACTAATCCAACAAATAGCTAATCATTCAGACACTTGAAATTACACTAATTTTATGTGTTTGCAGAAGACAAGGTTGTTGGCTTGTAGGCTAGCAGATATGTTATTGATCAGTTCTAAGATTTTATTTATGAATATGACACATGCCTGGAACGTGTTCAGTGTTGCAAACCTTTTCTAAAGTAAATTCAAAAGACGCCTTATTCTTTCAGGGAACAGTGTCTATTGAGGAGAACACAAACTAAATACACATATATGTTGGCACATGCTTATTTATAAAATAAGAGCTACGGTTTCATGCTTGACTTCCATGTGCCCCATATTATCTTGGAGGTACAGTATGAATGAATAGCAGGCTACTTGCACCATATTACTGATCTGTAAACCACACATCCACAACATGGATGTGCATTTGGCCTGAAACTTGCTGTTATTTATGTAAAAGTCACTACCCCCATGATTTCCAATTTTAAAAGTGCATATGGCAAACTGATGAGAAGGATTGCAATATAAATCCATCTCAGTTGGGTTGAGATGTGGAGGCCATGCAATCTGTTGCAGCGCTCTATCTCTCTTCTTCTGGGTCACATAGCACTTACATAGCCTTAAGGTCTGTTTTGTGTCATTGGCCTGTTGCAACATAAATAATGGCCCCACTAAATTCAAACAAGATGGGATGGCATGTCATTACAGAATGATGTGGTGGTAACAATGGTGGATAAGTCTGTCTTGAATTTAGATGAAGTCCTTAAATGTCACCCGCAAAGAACCTCCATACTATGATACTGCAGCAGGTTCAGTGCTCTGCTGCCCCACCCTGGAGGATCTTATGAAATTGTAAGAAAGCTTTACTGTTTGTCAGTGAACTATGTGTTTATATTATCTTGTACAGCTATCAGCAGATAGTATTTGGGTAACTATTTCCCCTGTTCTCTTTGGGTTAGCTAGGGGTTAATAATGAGTATGGTACACCACCTAAGGGTGGAGCTTGGGGTAACAAAAAGGGGGTTGCAAATTGGATAGGGAGTGTGAAAGAAAGAAATGAGAAACAGATGTGACACCTGTGGGAGGCATGGTGGGTGGAGGCCCCAAGTACCAATTTGTCCAGACCCTTGGGTCATCCTTAGGACCCAGGCATGCAGTGAATAGAGTACAGCATCCCATAGGAGTTGAGTCCATGCATTCATGAGTGGTGTTTATTTTCCTTGGTTATTACTCAATGATCCCCCTTAACTGCCGAAGGTGTGAAGGCTACAGTGAGTGGGCTGTAGACGAATGCGGAAGAGTTTTGTTTCTTTGACCATTCCAATTGCTTAGGCTAAATCCCTGTGCGTGGGACTGAGTGGACCCAAATGAACTATTTGACTCTGTGTATCATGGATGGTGCTGGAAGAGAGAATAAGAGGCTTAAGTTTGACTATGGTAGCCCAAGTGCTGGGGAAGGGGTTGTCTGATAAATTATTATTGACTGAGCATATTATTAACCCCTTCTTGGGAAATATTTTTGCTCACAATGTGTGTGAGACGTTGCAGTCTGTAAAGACTTTCAGTAAAGTTCCCAAGTTATCAAGCGTGCAACACGAGTCCGTGTATTTGTACAAAGAAGAGAACCATTTGTCGGCCAGCTATGGATTGTAAATCCAGGATTGCACAGCAATGGAGGCTCAGTCTCACCCTTGACCACTACTAAGGACCTGAACTGTTGCTCCCCCCCAACATTACCAGCCACAACATGATTCACAGTGAGCAACACATATGTAGAAACCATCTGCTCACTTTGATACCAAAAATCTAAAATTTTGACTTTTTGGACTGATGTAATTTCTAGTATCTATTATGATTGGCCCCAAGGTGATTGTCTTGATCTGCTATTGTTTACTATCTTTTCAGTTAGACATTAAAAGGTATCAATCAATGAGGATGAGGACTCTAAGAGTCTAACATTTTTCTAACTACTAGCTAACACTTATCAATGCTCTCATTGAGATTAAGCGGAAATAATTATTTCAATTTGTCTAGAACCTCGTATTTCCATAGTTCCTGACAAGGATGTGTATGTTCTCTGAGACTGCTCAATCAGTGTGCTTTAGATGGCTAACAAATCACATCTAGGTCTTCTTTGGGCTGCCGCTCCTCCCCTTGCCTCCTCTTAGCACTGCCTGCTTTCCATCTGCGTTACACTGTGGAACGCATTTAGCAGGCTGGTGCCGCCTCTTCAAACCTCCTCCACCTGTTTCAATCTCTTCAGTTTTTGGGAGAATGGACCAGCAAGGGAACCAGGAGAGGTAAGTAAAGATTTAAAAAAACAAACAAAATGAATGCAAGGTTGCCAGAGGACTATGGGGGGAGGAGGGGGATGCATGATGCCATGTTCCTTCAAATACTGCATACCAGCGTGCTTAATAAAATTGGTACTTTGATGGGCTGTTTTTAAAGTTAACCTGTCAGGTGTTTTAGCCCCCCTAACCTATAAATACCTGTCCCTGCAGCATCCAACTACTTTACCATCTGCTCCTCAAACAATGATGAGCCCATCGGGGAGTAATTTCAGCTGCGAGGTGGGGTGAGCACGGACCTGGAGACAATGCCTATCTGTCGCCAAGGCATATAGGAACGCCCACCCGCCATGAGGATCTAAGTTTATAAACCGCTGTACTAGGTATTATAAATCACATATACAGTGCCTTGTGAAAGATTTGGCACCCTTGAACCTTTCAACCTTTTGCCACATTTCAGGCTTCAAACATAAAGATATAAATTCTAATTTTTTTGTGAAGAATCAACAAGTGGGACACAATCGTAAAGTGGAACGAAATTTATTGGATATTTTAAACAAATTAAAAACTGAAAAGTGGGGTATGCAATATTATTCGGCCCCTTTACTTTCAGTGCAGCAAACTCACTCCAGAAGTTCAGTGAGGATCTCTGAATGATCCAATGTTGTCCTAAATGACTGGTAATATATGGATCACTGGTGAATAAGTCTCTATAAATGAACCTGCTCTATGATAATGTCAGGGTTCTGTTTCAAGTGCAGAAGCATCACGAAGACCAAGGAACACACCAGGCAGGTCCAAGATACTGTTGTGTTGAAGTTTAAAGCCGGATTTGGATACAAAAAGATTTCCCAAGTTTAAAACATCTCAAGGAGCACTGTGCAAGTGATCATATTGAAATGGAAGGAGTATCAGACCACTGCCAATCTACCAAGGCCCGGCCGTCCCTCTAAACTATCATCTCAAACAAGGAGAAGACTGTTTAGAGATGCAGCCAAAAGGCCCTTGTTCACTCTGGGTGAACTGCAGAGATCTACAGCTGAGGTGGGAGAGTCTGTCCATAGGACAATAATTAGTTGTACACTGCATAAATCTGGCCTTTATGGAAGAATGGCAAAAAGAAAGCCATTTCTCAAAGACATCCATAAAAAGTCTTGTTTGAAGTTTGCCACAAGCCACCTGGGGGACACACCAAACATGTGGAATAAGTGTGCTCTGGTCAGATAAAACCAAAATCGAACTTTTTGGGAACAATGCAAAACGATATGTTTGGCGTAAAAGCAACACAGCTCATCACCCTCAAAACACCATCCCCACTGTCAAAAAATGGTGGTGGCAGCATCATGGTTTGGGCCTGCTTTTCTTAAGCAGGGACAGGGAAGATGGTTAAAATTGATGGGAAGATGGACGGAGCCAAATACAGGACCATTCTGGAAGAAAACCTGTTGGAGTCTGCAAAAGACCTTAGACTGGAACGGAGATTTATCTTCCAACAAGACAATGATCTTAAACATAAAGCAAAATCTACAATGGAATGGTTCAAAAATAAACGTATCCAGGTGTTAGAATGGCCAAGTCAAAGTCCAGACCTGAATCCAATCGAGAATCTGTGGAAAGAGCTGAAAACTGCTGTTCACAAATGCTCTCCATCCAACCTCACTGAGCTCGAGCTGTTTTGCAAGGAAGAATGGGCAAGAATTTCAGTCTCTCGATGTGCAAAATTGATAGAGACATATGCCAAGCAACTTGTAGCTGTAATCGCAGCAAAAGGTGGTGCTACAAAGTATTAACTCAAGGGGGGCAAATAATATTGCTCGCCCCACTTTTCAGTTTTTTATTTGTTAAAAAAATTTAAAATATCAAATAAATTTCGTTCCACTTCATGACTGTGTCCCAATTGTTGTTGATTCTTCACAAAAAAATTAGAATTTATTTCTTAATGTTTGAAGCCTGAAATGTGGCAAAAGGTTGAAAAGTTCAAGGGGGCCAAATATTTCACAAGGCACTGTAAGTATGTATGTATACATATATATAATTCATGTGGCACTTGTGGTATTTCACTTTTGTGCTGGAATATTGTATTTTGAGCAATTTCTCAATTTTATTTCATCTATGAAAAAGTTTACCTGGCTGCAGTCCAGAATAATACATTTGTAAATTTTTTCAGTCAATGAGCTGGAACAATAATATTTGATGTGAACTGAATTTGTATAATTTTCCACAAATGCCACATCTGGGTATTACATTTCAGTCCAATATTGTAATTGTCTCTTCTTTAGAGATTGGTTTGATGTCTTAGCAACATACTCCATTTCTTTTATTTCTTAAAGGGGTTGTCCGGGCTTTTACTATAATTTACATGTGTAACTGCAAAATGTTGACAGTTTGTAATATACATCCTGTTAACATATTGCAGGTTTACCTAGATATCACTGATTTGCGGCAGCCAGGGAACGTCCAGGAGCCTATTTGTTTAGGAGCCAGCATGTAACTGGGAAACTGATCGTTTCCTCCAGTCTCCTACAAACACGCCCCCTCCCCAGTCTACAGTATGGCCAGTCACCCCCCAGACTGCTACAGCCCACCCCAGTCCCAAGAATGACCACCCACTCACTCTGCACACAATGGGACATCTCCTCTTCTGGCACAGTGTACGTAATCTGCAGCTCTGTGCACCGCTCTGTGAGCTGCAGATTTGGCACACTGGGTCAGTGTAGGAGCTGACGGCTGTGTGCAATCCTGCATGCCCTCAGCCTGTGTTTGCCTGTGGCCTCTCTGTGCAGGAGCCAATGCTCCTCCTCTCTCCCCAGCTGCTGGCTCTGTGCCCCGCGGTGTGCAGGAGATACAGAGCAGGACCAGCTCGCCTGCACACTGTACAGAGTGGCCACAGGATAGCAGGAGCTGAGGGCACACAGAATTACATATAGCCATCAGCTCCTACACTGACCCAGTGTGCTGAATCACAGAGTGGTGCACAGAGCTGCAGATTCGGTACACTGGATTAACGGAGGAGCTGAGGGCTGAGTGCAGAGGGGGTGGGTGGTCATGTTTGGAACTGGGGTAGGCTGCAGCAGTCTGGGGGTGGCTGGCCATACTGTAGACTTGGGGAGGGGGCATGTGTGTTGGAGTCTGGGAGTAAATGACCAGTTCTTCATTTACATGCTGCTCCAACACAAACACACCCCCTGGACGTTCTCTGGCTGCCTCAAATCAGTAATATCTAGGTAACTCTGCAAAATGTTGACAGGATGTATATTACAAACTGTCAACATTTTGCCCAAGATACACATGTAAATTATAGAAAAAGCCCGGACAACCACTTTAAACATTTAATAATTATTTGCAAGAAAAAAAAATCCCAAATTTTGAGTGTGTATCCAGGTTGGGGATTTATATCTATGCAATCCCATGAACCTTCAGGTATAATTAAGAGGCTCACTGCCTCAAAATGTGTAACCCCCATATCATAGTTTATAACCCTGTTAGTTTTTTTAAATTGTTTTTAAAGTTGGATTAAAGGTTTGCCCCTTTTAATAGTGCTATTTTTTTCTATCTTTCTTGCAAATTTTGCGACTGTCATCCTGAGTACCAGGGGACAGGTGAGCTGGACTTTGTATCTTTCTATTTAATAATTGTTACCCTTAAATTACAACACAATGTGCACCGTACTATGTCCAAAGTGTGGATTACAGCCAAATGCTTTATAAAGGTCATTATCAATTTATAGTTTAAACACAGTACATTGAGATTTAATAATCCATTAAAGAGAGTCATGGATTAGAAGGTAATGACATATATTAGTTATTTCATGAGTCTGCTCCATGCCTGCATCTTATATATCTACCTACAGGGCAGAACGAGGGAGCGCTATAAAACAACCAACATATTTCTCTCTTACTACACACCAGTGCCTAATTTCATTGCTGATTGTATAGAATCAATTCACAGAGAATATTAAAAACATTTCTTAAAGCATTATATAAAAAGCATTTTCCATTAGAAGTAACATATACTTCAAATGGGAATGAGAAAGAAAGGTGGACACCAAGCACAATAGGGTCTTATTGGCGAATAAAATGGTCAAGGGGAGGCATATAAGAATTGCTCAATTTATGGGGTTATATGCACAATAGGGTCTTATTGGTGAATAAAACAGTGAAGGTGAGGCATATAAAAATTGCCCAATTTATGGGGTTATATGCCCGGAAAGACTAAGAGCTACTGCAGCAATACAAAAGTCAGGAAAACCCACTGTATAGAACTAGTGCTAGGAGGACAGGAATAGTAGTGTATGCTGCTAATATGAGAATCAAGAAATCCTGAAGATGTTGCATAAAATTGGGCTATGTGGTTTATTCTCTACTAATGATGAGCAAGTAGTGAAATATTCGGATTTGGAATATTCTACCCTTCTTACTTATAGGGTATTCAACTATACTGAGCCTAATGCAAGTCAATTAGTCATGGGCTCTGCCCACACACAGCCAGCCATAAAACAAGCATTTCTGGGGAGGGAGGATGGGTTTTTTCTTTTGTCTTTTCACAACATTAAATACATGGTTCTACCCCCCCAGTGAAAGCATTTCATTCAAAAAGCTCTCACTGGTGTGCCAGCTCCCATTGTTTACTCATGGGAGTCAGCTATTTGTGTCAGATTAATCATGAAAGAGTCCTTGAGATATCTGTAGACAGCTATTAAGTCTCTTCTCAAGCTTCTTTTTGGCAAATTAAACATTCCCAAATTCTGAAACCGTTCCTCAAGGGACATGATTTGTAGACTGGTCATCATTCTGGTTATTCTTCCCTGAACTTGCTCCAGTTTGTTGACGTCTTTTTTTAAATGTATTTCCCAGAACTTCACAGAGGATAAGGTCTGACCAAAGAGGAGTAGAGAGTGATAATTACTTCATAATTCACATGGTGATATTCGGTTAGGCCTCCAACCACCTGGTCAGAGACTTGCTTGTCTGTGTCTGTTGGCTTCTGACAGGTATATACCTTGCCAGAAAGAGAGGTGTGGTGTAATGAAAAGATAAGTACCTATGGCTCTGTCACGGGTGGCACGGATGACAGGGTAGAGGCCACGCGCAGACGGTCCCAGCGTTTGGCCAATCAGCCATAAGGTTTGAGGACGGTCCGTCTTTCAGGGGCATTTACCTTCTGTATAGATAAAGAGAAGGTATGATAAGATCTCCCTATCATGGGGAGACGGCTGGGAAGGTCTTGTGCTCGGTCTGGTTTCTACACCAGTATTCTGGGTCTCTAGGACCCAGCAGGTTCTTCCCACCTTTATAAGGAGTTTCATTGCCCTCCCTCGGTGCAGGTGATATTTCCTTGTGCACTCAGTATCCTTGCTCCAGCAGAAGCTGAGGTTGTGGAGGTTGCTGTGCTCTGCTGCAAGATAAGTGTTTTCTTTCCCCATTGTCTGTTTTTTCCTTGTGTTTGTCTTTAGTTGTTAGTGGAGGGGTCTAGTGAACCTCTCCATCTGATCCTTAGATAAGGTAGTGCTAGGATCAGAGAGGGACGAGGTTCGTGGTCGGCGACAGTTGAGGAAACTGTATAGGGACGTTAGGGCAGACAGGGTCAGCCCCAGTAAGACTAGGGGTCACCCTCTCCCTCTTGTGCCCATAGCTTTAGGGACTCCTTATTCCCCCCCCCCATCGTGGTCCTACGCTGAGTGCCTCTCCCGCTCCCAGCGTGACAGGCTCACTATGAGCCCTTCCCTCTCTTGAACCTCTGAATAATAGCAGAATATGGGTCTACTGACCCCAGAAAAAAAATGTAAGTGACATGAGAAGGGGTCATGCATGAAACAGGCTGTAGTTCAATATAGTTTTATGGAAACAGTCAGAAGTACAGTAGAAGGAGCAGCATGCATGATCTCTTCCTTGTAAAGTGCAAACAGGCAAGAAGGTGACTTCTCATTTTCATAATAGATGGGAGTCCTGAAACTGGAACTTCAATATATTGGATATTTATAGCATTGAATTACATTTCTTTGACAATGGCACAGATCATAATACCACTTTTAATTTTATTGCAGCCCTTGGAATTGGTTAAGTCTATATGGAATTTACACCCCAAAAGGGTTGTGCACCCCTGATATAAAGAATGTCAATCATATCCCACTTCATGGTAGGAAGGCTAATGCACAAAGTTTTTCCCAAGATTTTTGTACTAAAAACCCATCCAGCAGATGGTGATCATATGAGGCAATTTTCCCCCAAGATTTAAAAGTATGTTTCCATTATAACAACTAAAAATTAAAATTAGCATGCTATTCCTTGTTGAATAGCTTGAATATAACACTCAGTTAATAACACAAAATACTATTTAACTGCAGTACGAGTATAGGAGAATAATAATACTGGCTATATTGACTCATACTTGACATAATCCATACGGACTCACTGTGCATTTTTGTGTTTTAAATCTATGAAACTTTAGCATTAAGTTTAATTTTACTAATACCGACTACTGTAGATTAAAAACATCTGAGAACATAATTGCGATTAGAGATACTGCCATCAGTCCAGAAACACAAGAGAGAGCGGCTCCAATATAAATGCCTGCTACTAGAGCACTTTTCCTCAATTAATGAAAATTGACCTTTTTACTGAAAGATTTCGGTCCATGGTCTTCTAATGCACTGTGCCCGAAGCTTAAGTAGAATGTCACCACTTTACTATCTAACACTGTCTCATCAGAGAACCAAGCAACATAATTTGGGGAAACAAATAACTTTGTATTCTCTGCTGAAAGGATGGCGTCTGCATCTGAGTACAGAAAGTGCTTCTTTGAAGGAGCAATTAAGGCAGAATTCGCTTTTTCATGTAAAACTGCTTACAAAACAAAATTCTGTCACTGTAATTAGAAGAACGTTAGGATGCAGCACTGGTTTAAGACAATTTTTCACTTGTAAATTGTGATAAGATAAATAAAATAGGAAGAACTTTCAGAAATTACATGTGTGAAACTTTGGCTAGGGCTAGCCCTGAAAAGCTCGCAGTCAAGCTGAGATTACATTTCATGAAATGATTTCAAACATTTTGTTGCCTCTAAACCCGAGTCTCTGAGCTGTTTGTAGCAGTAAATGAATAGCTTTATCCGTTGCCACGCTATGTCGCTGCAGGGAGACAGCTGGACACAGACCGGGCATCCCAGGAACATTGCAGCCACAGGCATGTCTACACCCCTGGGTATCATAAAAGCTGTACATCATGGAAGCCTTTAGATACAAAGGAATGAGATCAGAAAAGGCTCTAAAGTAGTGATTATGATTGTGCAGCTGCACAGGTTGCACCAATGGAATGTCCAATCCTGCAACGAATGCAACAAAGTAATTCCATAAAAAAAATAAAAAATCTTGTTAAACAGAAGGAGTCAGATCATCTGACATGACTATTTAATAAATAATTGTATTCTCCATACTACAAGAATCCTAGAGAATCTTTTCTTAGAACTGTTGAATTGTTCTTGCACCGTTCCTCTTTTCTTCCTCCAATAAAATATGAATAAAAGCACAAACGAGTGTTATCAATTGCATTTGTGAACATACATATTATATTGTGAACACACTTTACCGTAAAAGAGAATGGAAAAATCATTTAAAGAGAGTCTGTCAGTAGGATCATCCCTCCTAAGGCTAGTTTCACACTACGATTTTTTGCAATGCGACGCTGTCCGATATAAATCGGACAGGATTGGATCCAAACTGATCCCTGCAATCGGATGCCAAATAAGCATCCGATTCCGACATTTTGCAGGATCAGTTTGGCCGGCTCCTCCTGTCATCTCACTCCTCTCTGCCTCCTGTCACCTGTCTGTCACCTGTTCTCCCCTGCTCTCCCTCGGTACTCCCCTCTTCTCCCCTGTGTTTTACTGTTCTCCCCCGGTATTCCCGCTTCTCCTCTGTGTTTCCCCTGTGTTTTACTGTTCTCCCCCGGTACTTCCGCTTCTCCCCTGTGTTTCCCCTGTGTTTTACTGTACTCCCCCGGTACTCCCGCTTCTCCCCTCTTCTCCCCTGTGTTTCCCCCTCTTCTCCCCTCTCCTCCGGAATAAAAAATAAAAAACATCTTTATTCTCACCTGTCCACAAGTCCCCCGGCGCCTCCAGCTATATCTTCTGATCCTAGGACCTCGCGTGATGTCACAGTCACATGACCGGTTACCACGGTAACCGATCATGTGACTGTGACATCACGGCAGGTCCTACAGGCAGGAGGTGCTGGAGACGCCGGGGGACTCGTGGACAGGTGAGCATTCTTTATTTTTAACCTCTGCCTTACTTAATTTTACTTCCGCAATGTATGTATATACATTGCGGAAGTAAAATTAGATGGTTAGGAGCAGTTTTAGTGTACTGAGCATGGTCAGTACACTAAATTCGGGTCCGAGGAGACATCAGATGTTTCCTCGGACCCTGCTCCATAGGGCCCCATGTTAAAGGAATCGGATCGGATCGGATTTGGCATAATTGCCATCTGATTTGTCAGTTCCGATTCTAGCCAATTTTTGATTCGGATGCAAAAATAAGAGTAGTCTCCGATAGAAAGAATCGGAAACAATCGGATTGGACGCAATTCGTATGCCATTTAGTGCACATCCGAATCGGTTCGATCCCCATAGGGTTACATGGGGGCAAATTCAGATCCGATGCTGTCTGATTTATATCGGACAGCGTCAGATTGCAAAAAATTGTAGTGTGATACTAGCCTAAGCTGGCTAAATGGACATGCAGGTCATAGGAAGCGAATAAACTGATACCTTGATTATCTGTGATCCAATGTTTTATTCCAGAAAAATCCACATTTTTCATAAACGTTATGCAAATGATTTGCTAAGATCTATGAGCGGAATATAGATCTGCTTACTGGATTATGAGTGTGATTGTGAGAGCAGACTGTCAGTCATTACATGTCTCGCACTGGCAATTACCCTTTTCCTTTAAAATAATCTCTTGAGGCAGATTGTAGGGAAAATCTGTGTCCGGCCCATAGATCTTAACAGCCCATTTATATATTAATAAAAACATGGATTTCTCTGAAACAAGATATCACATTGAAAAAATAAAGTTATCATTTTATTCAGTTTCTAAAACCACTATGCCCATATAAATGACTAAAGAATGTTAATCATACTGACAGATGCCCTTTAAGAAAATATTTTATAGAATTCTTATATATAGGAATTCTAAATATTTACTAAAATTGACATATCAGGAGATTATAATGTCAGAATATTATAACACATAGTTCTAAATATACAAATATAAACATTTGAAATGGCTTTTGTACATAGATCAGAGCTAGAAAAATAGGTAATCCAACCAAGGTGAAGAATCAGAGATCTTTTCCACTAAGCAAATATGGTATAGAACTTTAGTAATAATAAAAATATTCTTTATTTATATAGCACCAACATATTCTGCAGCGCTTCACAATTCAGTAACAATTAGAGACGAGCAATGTTTGACTCAAATTGTTTGCCAATCTAAATTCGAGTTGTTTTTGGCGTGTTCGAGTCATTCGCTGAATTCGAACAATTTGGTTCAAATTCGGCAGTTCTTGAAGCTGTTCGATTTTGGTTCGAAAATGCAGCAGATGCGGTCAGAAAACCGCATCTGCGCATTTTCAGACAAAATAAACAGCTATTAAGTAAAATACAGTGTTAAAAAAAAATGTATGCTCAACTCTCCGACGGTCCACTGATGGCTCCGGCAAGGTCCTTGTTGCTGATAGGACCTGTAGTGACGTCAGTTATCGCGGGAACTCCGGTCACATGACCGGCGTTCCTGCGATAACTGACGGCACCACAGGTCCTATCAGCAAGAGGACCTTGCTGGAAAGGTAAAAATAGACATTTTTATATTTTGGACACTTACTTTTACTTGATTAAGAAAGTGTCCAAAAAATAAAAATGTCTATTTTAACCTTTCCGGCAAGGTCCTCTTGCTGATAGGACCTGTTTTTGTGAACGGTTACAGTTCCCACAATAACTGACGTCACCACAGGTCCTATCAGCAACAGGACCTTGCCGGAACCATCGGTGGACCGCCGGACAGGTGAGCATACTTTTTTTTTATTTTTAACACTTTATTTTACTTAATTTCACTTCCGCAATGTATGTATATACATTGCGAAGTGAAACAGCCCCACATAGCTGTTTATTTAGTGTTCCGGAGTGTTCGACGGTGTTCGACGAGCATTCGACAAACATTTGTCGAACACCCCGCCGATTCGACGAATCGAACACGAACACCAGGGTGGTGGCTCATCTCTAGTAACAATGATATCAGGATATAGAAATTTGAAGTTTTACTTATCAAATTCATAGAAGTAGTTATATTTTATTTTACTTTAACAATTTTTTCATGGTGTTTGCGTTGTGGTATGGAATTGCTAAAAGGGAGTGTCTGATGGTCTTTGTTCATGCGTCGTAATGGTAAAGGTCTGGCTCACCACACTGTCTAGGTGCCCAGGAAAAGATTAACTAGTAGTGAGAGTTTGCTTGGCACACTAATTCAATGAATAATGAAAGGGAGACGTCTGCTCAAACCATCATGCTTTTTATTGTGGTATATACAGTGTCCAAGAGGTATTCTCTACCCTGCCGGTTCGACCTACTTAGGTCATCACTGGGGTAACCGGAGCTGTAAGGGTTCGTAAATTAAATTGGCAGCAAATCACCTTTCATACGGAGACATATCGCCTAAATAGTGATTGTCAACACTATTACCACAAATCGCCACTCTGGATAAGGTGTCGAGCCCTTGTGTTACACTTAGTAGTGGTGAAGAGGGGATCTGGAGGCTAACCTCCCGTGTTGGCGGTCTGCTTTCCAGGCGTGAGTGGCCACTCATTTGAGGTAATAGTGAATTAGTGTGCCAATCTAATTTACAGAACCCTGACAGCTCCGGTTAACCTAGTGACGACCTAAGAGGTCAAACCGGCAGGGTGGAGCATAACACTTGGACACGGTATATACCACAATAAAAAGCATGATAGTTTGAGCTGACATCTCACTTTCATTATTCGTTCCTTATTCATGAGCACACTGCCTCTTTGGATCCCTCCTTCCCAGGAGCACGGTGTGATGATGATTGACAGTTCTTGCTGGAGGCACTGAACGCTCTCCCACACTATAAGCAGAAACAAAGAGAGAAGGGAGCGCACATAGGGTCTTATCTATGATGATAATTCAATGCCCCCCGATTAGTGTGACTCACCTTTTTGGGTTGTGTGAGTTCACAACAAACTGCAAGAGCCTTGTTATCCTAGTCGCTGCAGACACCTGGTGAGGGAGAAATCCGGTTGTGTAGAAAAAAAGCCCAGGTTTAGATTCCGCACAGACCACAATGCAGGAAGGGTAGGTTTGATGTCCGTTTATTGAGCCAATGCGTTTCACAGCAGGACCTGCTGCTTCCTCAGGGCAAACCTTTTTTCTACACAACCACACTATAAGCAGAGGCAGTTCTGCCTGAGCAGTATTGGAGGAGAGCATGGGGACTGAAGTTTGCTGGTAACATATACAGTGTGCAGTCCCCCACAGAATTAAAACTTCCTTTCTTCTTGAGAAAAGAGGATTTTTAAGAAGAGATAAATTACGAAGTCTCTTCTTTTTACAAGCACTTTCAATTTTACCTGTAACCAAAATTAGATGACCCCTTTAATAAATGTATATCTGGGAACAATTTGAGTGACAGAGATAAATCCCATTCCTACAAAAAATATCAGCACTAATAAACTTTATAGTAATTTTTTATCTTTACTATTCTTAGAAGACACTCCCTAACAGAATAAATTAAAATGAAAAAATATGCACCAATTTATGAAACAATATTGGAGCATTTACTGTTTATTTTAAGGAGATTGAAAACCTATTTAACATTATGTCAATGTTGAAATTAGATTCCTGCTATGCATAGCTGTGTTCAAGTTATCTAAAAGGGGCGGCAACAATGAAAAGTCATAGTAGGCCCTGCCCCCACTCTTAAAAGGCCATATTCAGTGTGTGGAGCTGAATACAGATTTACCTGACAACAAGAATATGTGTAGTTCAGAAACAGCCTAGTGGGGACATCTTCTAGAAGATTTTTGAAAGGTCTTCTTCCAGATTTCATTAATACAGTATATTTGAAGTTTATTATGATCACTTGCTCTATATTATTTTTAGTTAAAAATATAAATAGTGGTTACACCTTTAAGTCTTGTAATATGCTGTTGTTTTTCTTTCCACAAATCAGAATTCGCAGAATATCTGCTATGTTAGGCCCCTTTCACATCAGCGGTAATTTGAAAATGCGGCAGTTGCGGTAAAAAAACCGCATCTGCCGCATTTATCGCATAACGGCCGCACTTGCGGCACACTTGCGGCAAGCCCCATGCATTGTGTATGAGGCTTGCGGTAAGTGTGCTGCAGATGCGGCAAGTGCGGTTCTGGTAGTTGCGGCGGTCGCGGCCGTGAAAAAAAACAGCCGCTGACCGCAACTGCTGCAACTACCGGAACCATACCTGCAGCACAGTTACATCAAGCCCCATACACAATTCATGGGGCTTGCCTCAAGTGCGGCCGTTATGCGGTAAATGCGGCAGATGCGGTTTTTTTTTACTGCGACTGCTGCATTTTCAAATTACCGCTGATGTGAAAGGAGTCTACATGCCTACAAATTGAACAAAGCAAGAAAAGCAGTGTGTATAAGAGCACTAAAAATTGGCAAATAATTCAGGACATCAAAAATCTAGAATAAAGACTTTTTGGCACATTTGTCAAATGACAGTTTCTAAAAATATAAAACTCTATAGAGAGGATGGAAGGATAAAAGTTTAAATAATAATTAATGTCAAATACACTTAAAGAAATGTTGGACGATTCTTGCATTCCAATGACTGCTAGGAATAAGCAAATCTTTGTGCTCATGTTCCATAGGCATACTGCCAATAAAGGAGATTCCTAATATGGCTCTGTGTTTCCAATAGGACAACGCAGGTTGAAATTCTCTAGTACAGATTCCCATGTTAAACAAAATTCTCTAATATAAGAAAGATATAGTATGGCTGTAAATTTTCGATGATTCTCTCTATTTACTATACTGAGCACAAAACTATAAAAATGTACAATATTAAACTACACTGTATATCACAGACATACCAAGTAGGGTATTGTTTCAGAAATGTTGTTTTATTGCTACCCATTTAATTGATCTTTTTTCTATCAATGTATATATGTCAGTTATGTGTTTTTACTAAAACCTATAATTCAAAAGTGATGATTTAAAACTAATGTTTTTAGAATCTGAGACATTCATTAGTACAGGACCAAGTAAAGGCATGAAAATCGACATGTACTAAAATATAATTATTAGCAACCCCAGGGATGTAGTAAGCCAAACCTTTTTCCTGTCCATTTTCTATTTCTTGCATGAAGAAAAGGTCTCTAGTAGTCTTAGACACTAGCTTTGATTAACCCAATATTAAACATGTCATTACATGCTCCATCATAATTCACTCAGCTCCAGGTTCACTTTTATAGTTGACTCTTAGAAATTGCTTCAGAGGATTTTATTGTTTTAATTAACATGTCCCTGAATTAATGAAACGTAACCAAATGAAACTGAAGAATATGGAAATATCCAAAAGTATTTTGCGCTTACCAGAAAATATAAAACAACACATTCACTGTATTTTATTGCATTATTATTATTATTTAAATATGTTTGTATTTTTTTCATCCAACAGATAGCTATTTGAAGTTAGATCAAACACAAATTTCCATAATTTGCCGACCTTATGTATGAGTAGTGTTAGAAGATCCCTGTTATAATTGCATAAAAAGAAGAACATCAAATAATTACAGAGGACTGGTGGCGGATACTTGGAGAAAAATGTACATAGCAGTATACCAGTGAGCCGCTTGGATATTTTCTAATCAGAAGTCTAATATTATCATTTTAGTTTTTGACTGCAGCCAGTCTAAAGCAATCTGAGTAGATATCAACCAACAGGGAGTATTTTTCTAGAGTTAACCATATAAGTTGGAGAAGGGACCAACTAGGGACTTTGACAAAATAAATAAAATATATTGGACGTAATATGAAACTCTTGGGCATACAGACAAAATGATGCATTGTTTATATAGTATGACAATAAGAATCATAACTAAGAACTAGAAAGGAGACTTAAAATTGAACACATGCAAAAATCAAGTAGTGTAATGTCTGTCTGAGGCCTGCAGCTCAAAATGTCAACTTCAGACAGACTTTTTGCTAGCCAATCTGACTAGCAGATCCCAGATGAACCCTGATCTTCACTTTTTATTCCCTAAACTAGATGGGGCTCGAGTCTATTGTATTGAGAGATTGTAGAACATTTGAGATTATATATTATTTCAACTATATTACTGTTTTAGGTTACTTTAATGCAAAAAAAGTGAATGTAAAACTGTGCAATAGCATTTTTGAGGTGAGCATTCCCGTGTTAGTTGGTGGGCTTAGCGGTGTAGCCTATGCAGGGAGGGTCTTGACCTTCCCCCGCCCTGCTATAATTCTAATAAAGTTTATGGCCATATCTGTTCATAAAATAATGACGGGGTAGTAATATGTCCACCTCTACACCCAGTCCGATGCTGTGCATGACGGGATGTACAAAGATGGTGACCACATCAGTTACTGCACATGAGCATGAAAAGGCATTTTTTTTTACAATTTCGCCAATAAGGAGACAATGGGCTCTGCCTACGCTGTAGCCAGTGTTCCTATTTTGAGGACAAACCGACAGACAAAAGCTTTTATGTAAGTAGATAATATGTATTCACTACAGGCCCCCATGGGTTGTGTCCACAAATTAGCCACCGGCCAGAGAAGTGACCTTATGGCAGGAGTAGTTGATCTAGCTTGTACGGTAACTAAAGGGATAAAGTGAGGGGACTAAAATGTTCCCAAAGTTAAATACCAGGTCGTCAGTCAAAAGTGAAGTGAGGTCACATCATGAGGAACTACACAATAACAAATTCAAGATCAAAACAGTCAAAACCAAAATAGAATGCTTAATTGCTTGTAGGCCGTTATCATACATTGTTATCTTTAGGTGCTGATCTCTTTAACCATTTAAAAATCATAAATTAAATCAGCTGAATTGGAAGGAAAAATGCTGAGAAGCATAAAGCACAATAAGGTGTAGGGAACTGCTAATTGGTAAAGTTGTATCACACAACAAAGATAAAAATTTAAAAAAAGTTATCTATTGCAAGTCTCACAAGTTAAAAAAAATTAACCAGAAATACCAGAAGAGAAACAGCAAGTGATTTTTTCGATTGTGCAGCAGCAGCGCAGACAACCCACCTACTGTCTCACTTTAGGGATTGAATCATTTTAAACTATGAGACAAATATGTCTGCTGAGAATCAAAGGGTTAATAATTTCTTCATAGCACTTTCATGATTATATATATTTTTTACTCTTTTTTATGGATCCTGTATCACTATTGAACAAATATTGCACCTCTGGTTTGGTCTGGGGCATCTTCTGCTGTGTGACCTAGACAGGGTTTAAACTGGCTGAGGGCCGACCATGAGGTATTCAGATTTCATAGATTGACTAGTTGGTAATCAAATGTACCAATCTTCATATTCATAAGGAAATTATACCTGAAAACCTGCAATATCTCGGCCTCCCTTGGATTCTGAGACTCTTATGCTTGGTGTTCTTATACACCTTTTAAAATGTTGCTTGTGGGTCTGTATGTAAATAAATTGAATTTATATTCCAATATGCTTTCTCCATATCTGTACTTCTTTTGCATGTAGGTAAAGCAGTAATAGCAGCAAAGTTGTATAGGATTGAACTAAGCACAATATCTGGGATCTCCTTCAGGCTGCTGAGTTTAAATAGGGTGTGGTGCTTCCTTATAAGCCACAACAGGGAACAGCTGCTCAGTGGAATTTAAAGATTAATTAACCCTTGGCTGGGTGACACCACTAGTCAAAACCACATCAGCATTCTAAGCCTTTAAAAAGTCAATACCATCCAGAGGAGAAGGATTTGGAGCTTACTCTACACTAGTGTCCCTGCATCAGGAACACAATGGCGCCTGGTAACAGAGGCAGATATCACTGGAGTGAACTCCAGGGAGGTTATAAAAATTAGAAGACTGCAACGTTCTGGTGGAATAGTTTAAAATCAGTAGGCAGATTAAAGTCCCTTATACTAACATCAGCTTAGACTCTCTTATAGACATGCTTTAATGTGTATCGGGTGCAAGGAGAGATTATTGTATTGAATTAAAGAGTAAGGTCCTATTTTGAGTGCCTAGCTTTTGCAGCAACCTTATCATAGAAACACAGAGTAAGCATTCCTGTGCATAGAAGACATTGACTAGATGGTCTCATGACCCAGGGTCAGTCATATGCTGGCGCAGCTATTGTTTCGGCACCGGGACATATGAAGCCGGGTACAAAAATAGTTAATAATTTTCGGAGAGTGCCTTTCATTATGACGCGTCAGATTTGCTTTTTCTCAACATTACTCATTCCTAAGGCGGCTCAAATTCACATGGCAGATCACATAGTCTGCAGCAGCCCATTTCTGCATTGGAGACGCACGCATTATGATGCTTCTCCATACCACCCAGAGAAGCAATCGTATGGCTGATGTATCAAACTAGCTCAGCAGCGGTGACGTAGCTGCTTTGCAACAGTGCAGCCAGGCCACAGACAGAGCATAGCCACAGAAACTGGTGTGTGAGCAGTCGTGTGTGTTATGTGTGTGATGATTGTGTTATTATGTATGTTTATGTGTGTGTGTATGATGTATGTATATTAGATGATGGCTTGTTGACCTGACATGATGGCTGTGTATTATGCGTGACTGATGATATGGCTGTCATGTGCGTGTGATGAGATCAGTGATGTATTTTGCGTGTGAGACTGATGATCATGGGTGTGTAGTGATGCGTGTGACTATGATCATGCTTGTTCTTGGTGAACTGAGATCATGCTGTGTATGTGTGCGTGTGTCTGAGACATTCTGTGTATTGTTTCGTGTGATGTAGTCATGGTTGTATGTACGTGTGAGAAATGATCAGTCGTGTATTGTGGTTGCTGAGACAAGGTGATAATGTGTCCTATTGACTGAGGATGAAGGCTGGTATGTGTGCGTGTGACTGAGGATCATGGCTGTGTATGTGTGCGTGTGACAGATGATCATGGCTGTGTATGTGTGCGTGTGACTGAGGATGATCATGGCTGTGTATGTGTGCATGTGACAGATGATCATGGCTGTGTATGCGTGCATGTGACAGGATGATCATGGCTGTGTATGCGTGCGTGTGACAGGATGATCATGGCTGTGTATGCGTGCATGTGACAGGATGATCATGGCTGTGTATGCGTGCATGTGACAGGATGATCATGGCTGTGTATGCGTGCGTGTGACAGGATGATCATGGCTGTATATGTGTGCGTGTGACTGAGGATGATCATGGCTGTGTATGTGTGCGTGTGACTGAGGATGATCATGGCTGTGTATGTGTGCATGTGACTGATGATGATCATGACTGTGTATGTGTGCATGTGACTGATGATGATCATGGCTGTGTGTGTTTGACTGATGATCATGGCTGTGTATGTGTGCGTGTGACTGATGATGATCATGGCTGTGTATGTGTGTGTGTGTTTGTGTGAATGATGATGATGGCTATGTGTGTGTGAATGATGATCATGGCTGTGCATGTCTGTGACTGATGATGATGATGGCAGCAGTGGTGGCTGTGTGTGACTGATGATGATGATGGTTGCGGTAGTGGTTGTGTGTGACTGATGATGATGATGGTTGCGGTAGTAGTTGTGTGTGGACTGATGATGATGATGGCAGCAGTGGTGGCTGTGTGTGACTGATGATGGTGGCGGTAGTGGTTGTGTGTGACTGATGATGATGATTGCGGCTGTGGTGGCTGTGGTGATGATGGTAGTGGTTGTGTGTGACTGATGATGATGATTGTGGCGGTGGTTGCTGTGTGTTACTGATGATGATCGTGGTGGTGGCTGTGTGATACTGATGGTAATGATGGCGGTGGTGGCTTTGTGTGACTGATGATGATGATGATGGTGATGGTGGCTGTGTGTTACTGATGATGATCGTGGTGGTGGCTGTGTGTGATTGATGATGATCGTGGTGGTGTTGACTGATTATGATGATGGCGGTGGTGACTGTGTGTGACTGATGATGACGGCGGTGGTAGCTGTGTGTGTATGATGATGGTGGTGGCTGTGTGTGTGTATGATGATGGTGGCTGTGTGTGCTTGTATGATGATGGTGCCTGTGTGTGTATGATGATGATAAATGATTTTGATGATGATGGTGACTGAAAGCACCTTCCTCCCACCCACCTCAGCACCTTCCTCCCACCCACCTCAGCATCTCCCACCCACATCAGTCTTCCGGCTGCTGCGTGTGGCCTGTGGGGGTCTCAGAATCCCGCCCTGTCACTGCTGTGGAGGGCAAGCGAGGCCCTGAGAGCAGTGAGGAGTTGCTACCGGATGTCATCAGGGGAAGATCCCGCGGCGGAGGACCAGGCAGCTCATCGCTGGCGCCGGTATGGTACTGTAATTTAAGTGGCAATTACCGGGCCCAGCAGGGGCACAGCAGCACAGACAGTGAGGCAGGGTCCAGGCACTGAGGGTGTGCACTGGGCTGTGCGCTGTGGGCGCTATGGGCGCTGTGTGCGCTGTGGGCGCTGTGCTCACAGTCCCATGGGCTCTGTGACCAGGATGGGGGCATTACTACAAGAAGAGGAGCAGGATGGGAACATTAGTACAAGAAGAGGACCAGGATGGGGGCATTATTACAAGAAGAGGACCAGGATGGGAACATTAGTACAAGAAGAGGACCAGGATGGGACATTAGTACAAGAAGAGGGTCAGAATGGTTGACATTAATTATAGACATGCGGGACAGTGTATGGGGAATACAAGAGAGATCAGTTTGATACTTATACATTGATAGCATAAATTTGGTGTTGCTAAAATGTCACTTATGTGCTACAATGTAATCGCCCCATAAAATTTTTTTCTATGTGCGGCCCACCAGCCAGCCGAGTTTGAGACCTGGACTAGATGGTTGATGGACAAGTGGTCAGTCAAAATATCGCTTGGCTGACAGCTAAATAGGGTGTTTCGGGCTTTTAACAAACAGAGCGACATACTAGAATGCAGGAGAATAAACAAAAAAAAATAGGTTAATAATTTTAGGATGAGATGCCTATAAAATAGTGTATGACTGCTAGATACAGAGTTTTAATGCATTTTTCTCAACATTACAATCATTACCTAAGAGAGGTCAAATATCTAAATGGAACAGAATACACAAATAGTAAGAAGCATTATCCATGAACATCCATTAATCAAACTTCCATCAATAGCCAGCACTCAATAAAAAGACTTATGGTGATGAACTATTCAAAGCTGCTCATCATGCATAACATATGCATTGCCAATTTCAATACATTGATGCTCAATGAGCCAGCAGCTACAGAAAGACCACAAGAATCGACCTGAGGAAGAATGAGCAAGTCCCTGCCCATTAGTTATTGTTATGATCTTGATTACCTATTTCATTGTGTACAGCTGTATAATGCATATTAATATTCAGAAGATCATCTTTATTCCTTGACAGTGAGGACTTGCTCAATTAGCATATTTTAATGAACGTCACAATCTGCGGTTGTATATCAATATTATGTCTGGAGCACTAAGCTATGCTGATATGCTCCAATTCATTCATTTGTTCCTTAGCAACTAGCAACACTTTCATATTAGTGCCTTAGCATTTTCGTTTAATTTTTTTATTACTATTTTATTCACTTGTGAGGAAAATAAATTCAAAGATTCCTGCAACTTTTTCTAACGAGGGATAACGTGTCCATACTCATACTCACAAGGAAGAAGGCTGACTGTTTTACTTAGCTTGTCTTTCACTCAATTTTTCTGCACAAATTTATGCGTTACTACTCTGGATTTGGGAAAAAGCATATACATTGTTAGGCATTGGTCACAGTACATTTTCACATGATTTTTGGAGACTGCGTTTTCAAAAACGCATGTAAAAAACCACCATAGGCCCCCATGTTAAAAACGCATGCCCTAATAGCCAAAAGATGTGTACAGTCCCATGCGTTTTGGAGCCTTATGGAAAACGCATGCAAAAACGCATGTACAATTATGCCATTCAAACGCATGCGTTTCTCTAGGAGCCCATGTTAAAAAAACGCATGCGTTTCGAAACGCATGCGTTTTTTTTACATGGGCTCCTATGGGAAACGCATGCGTTTTTGATGCACTAAGGTACTAAGTGTACATGCGTTTTACATGCGTTTCCATAGGACCATGTTATAAAAACGCATGCGTTTCTACAAAACGCATTGTGCTTTTTCAAAGCGCACAAAAATACTACAAGCACTATTTTTGGGTGCAGATTCAAACGCAGCCATAAAACGCAGGGAGCCATCAGAGACCTTACAAACTCATGCTGACATGAAAAAAAGCATGAGTTTTGTTAAATCACTAAAAAAAACGCATGGCAACTGTGACCACAGCTTACATTTTAAATTCATTAGCTTGTGTGTCTTAGAATTTTGTAATAATTGGGGGTTCAGAGGCCGCATTTCTGAACTATAGAAGACCTTACCATTCATCTCTCACGCCCTACTCTCCTCAATGTTATGTCAACTTTACTGGCCAGGAGGGTTCTGTGCATGTGTGTGCAAGCAAGGTACATTTTCGATGTCACAACATTGTGATCTTTTACCTTGCCTCTTTGTTCTCCCCATATCCAGAGTCCGGAATCGATGCGAGAGTCTTGGAGTTTCAGCACTTGTGCAGAATTAGAGAGTATGTAGCGAACAATGGCGGGTGATGGTGAGGAGTGAAGCGCTTTGAGAGTGAATGGAGAGTGTGTTAAAGATTGTTACTCATTTCTGTAAATCAAATTTCCAGGGAAAATCAGGACGAACAGGCAAATTCAAATATGGACTGATCCGCTCATCTCTAATGCAAGTCAAGGGTCAAACATGAAGGCTGTAGCCTTTAAAACGTATTCCAAAATATTGACACAAAGGAAATATCTATTACAGGCCCTTATAATCAGTCTCTTCCAGGCCAAGTTTACATTTTGCATGGAAGCATAGATATTCTTAAGATCTTTTGCAATTTCAGTCTGCAAGCCAATATTTAGGCCACCACTACTGCTTGAATGTCCATACAATGTTCCATTAATGCTCATACATTTTTCATAACATAAATACATTAAAAGTAACCTTTCAGTGGATTGAACACCATGCGAACCACAAATAGCATGAATCAGTCAATAGCTGCATTATTCTAGTGTATATATTTTACATTGAAATTTAAAGAATTATACACCTTTGATGACTAGTCTGATGCAGATCTCCCATGGCTTCTCACCACTTTGCACTCTTGAACCATTCAAACATGGGAAATGGGGTGGGGAGAAGATGTTGCAGCCCTCCATCTTTATCTAGCCATCTGAAATGCATTTTACGTGTTGTTTATTTTTCTAAGAAACAACAGAAATGTAGAAATTTTTGCAAATTTATTAAAAAGAAAAACTGAAATATTATATGGTCATACGTATTCAGACCCTTTGCTCAGTATTGAGTAGAAGCACCTTTTGAGCTAGTACAGCCATGAGTCTTCTTGGGAATGATGCAAAAAGTTTTTCACCCCTGGATTTAGAGATCCTCTGACATTCTTCCTTGCAGATCCTCTCCAGTTCCATCAGACTTGATGGTGAAAGTTGCTGGACAGCCGTTTTCAGGTCTCTTCAGAGATGCTCAATTGAGTCAGGGCTCTGGCTGGGCCAGTCAAGAATAGTCACAGAGTTGTTCTGAAGCCACTCCTTTTTATATGTCTTGTTGGAAGGTGAACCTTAAGCCAAGTCTGAGGTCTAGAGCACTCTGAAAGAGATTTTCATCCAGGATATCTTCTGTACTTGTCCGCATTCATGTTTCCTTCAATTGCAACCAGTCATCTGTCCCTGCAGCTGAAAAACACCCCATAGCATGATGCTGCCAGTCACCATGTTTCACCGTTGGGATTGTATTGGGCAGTTGATAAGCAGTGCCTGGTTTTCTCCACATATGCGCTTACAATTATCATCAAAACGTTCTATCTTTGTCTCATCAGAGAATCTTATTTCTCACAGTCTGGAAGTCCGTCATGTGTTTTTTTGCAAACTCTCTGCAGGCTTTTAAATGTCTTGCACTGAGGGGAGGCTTCTGTTGGGCCACTCTGCCATAAGGGCTCGACTGGTGGAGGGCTGCAGTGATAGTTGACTTTTTGAAACTTTCTCCCATCTCCCTACTGCATCTCTAGATCTCAGCCACAGTGATCTTGGGGTTCTTCTTTAACTCTCTCAACAAGGCTCTTCTCCCACCATTGCTTAGTTTGCCTGGATGGCCAGGTCTAGGAAAACTTCTGGTGAACCCACATTTCTTCCATTTAAGGATTATTGAGGCCACTGTGCTCTTAGGAACCTTGAGTACTGCAGAAATGCTTTTGTAACCTTGGCCAGAACTGTGCCTTGCCACAATTCTGTCTCTGAGCTCCTTGGGCAGTTCCTTTGACCTCATGATTCTCATTTGGTCTGACATGCACTGTGAGCTGTGAGGTCTTATATTGACAGGTGTGTGCCTTTCCAAATCAAGTCCTATCAGTTTAATTAATAACAGCTGGACTCCAATGAAAGAGTAGAACCATCTCAAGGAGGATCACAAGTGGACAGCATATGACTTAAATATGAGTGTCTGAGCAAAGGGTCTGAATTCTTATGAACATGTGATATTTCAGTTTTTCTTTTTTAATAAATTTGCAAAAATCTCTACATTTCTGTTTTTTTTTAGTCAAGATGAGGTGCAGAGTGTACATTAATGAGAACAAAAATGAACTTTTTTGAATTTACCTAATGACTGCAATGAAAAAAAAAGTGAAAAATTTAAAGGGGTATGAATACATTCCGTACCCTCTGTATATTGTGTAAATTATACTAATGGAAGCCGCAGGACCCCATTAATAATTATGGACTCCATCTGGTTTATGTGTCCTTCTATTGGAAGAAAAATCCTGTAGAATTTATTTTACTGTTCTAAAAACTGGCACTAAACAGAACCCAGATGACCCCATAATAATATCCTTTCCTATGTAAGGTGACATCACTGTGTTCATTACCTCTGTAGTATGACATCAGTGTAGTCATTAACTCTGCACTGTGTTTATTACCTATATATGGTGGCATCACTGTGTTCATTCCCTATGTAAGGTGACATCACTGTGTTCATTGCCTCTGTAAGGTGACATCACTATGTTCATTAGTTACCTCTGTGGTATGACATCACTGTAGTCAATAACTCTGCATTGTGTTTATTATGTATATATGGTGACATCACTGTGTTCATTACCTGTGTAAAGTGATATCACTTTGTTCATTACCTGTGTAAGGCAACATCACTGTGATCATTACCTCTGTAAGGTGACATCACTGTGCTGATTACCTCTGTATTATGACATCACTGCAGTCATTAACTATGCACTGTGTTCATTACCTATGTAGGGTGACATCACTGTGTTCATTGCCTATGTATGGTGACATCACTGTGTTCATTACCTATGTAAAGTGACATCACTATGTTTATTACCTGTGTAAGGCAACAACACTGTGATCATTACCTCTGTAAGGTGTCATCAATGTGCTGATTACAGTGTTGTTGCCTAAACCATGTAATAAACCTAGTGATGGAGTATGTTATCACTGTGTCCATTACTAGTGATGGGCAAACCTTTGGAAGTTCAGGATCATGATCCTGAACTTGACCGCAACTTAAAGCGAACCTGTCACCCCCGTGGACATCAAAAGCTATAATAGCCACCTTCTGCGCGCGCAGCCCGACGACTTCCTGGACACCCGCGCACAGCGCATGCGCGGCGCCATAGAGGAGAACGGAGGCGCGCGTTCATGAACGACACTGAGGGGAGGCAGCAGCAGGCGACCTGAATGATTGACAAGAGGAGGTGGGAGGAGCACGAAACCCCGCCTCCCGGTCTTAGGTCTTCTTAAGTGTAAGCCTTTATATAACTTCATATTTGACTGAATATAGGGCATCAAAAGCATATAGCCACCTTCCCTGAATGCAGCCTTAGTGCTGCAGAAGGTGGCTATTATAGCTTTTGATGTCCACGGGGGGTGACAGGTTCGCTTTAAGTCACTGATTGGCAGTTCAGCTCTTCATCCACGAACAGCTAGCTATAAGTAAAATACTTCCGGGGATTGGAGGGCACTTATTTCAATTAATTTTGGAAACACGCTACACCCAAAAACTATGCTATTAAGCCCAGTGCATACCAATCAAACACTGCACACAGCTCACACTTGGCCAAGCACCAAATGTACCCGACCACAGTGATGCTAGCTCCAGTGCTTTTCAAACGTAAAGCATCTGAAGTCCGAACCCGAACAGGTGTACTCAACACCGGGAAGTTTGGTCACCCGAGCCAAATCTTGGAAGGTTCGCTCATCTCTATTCACTACTTCCGTAGTGTGTTGTCAATGGTACTTTACCTCTGAATTATGAGATAGCTATAATCACTGTGATATGTGACACATGTGTCTCAGTTATTAAGCTGTGTTTAGTACCCATGCGTGTCAATTGACCCTTTAGTGCCTTATTTCTGTGACTTAATCTCCTGTGATATTACTATTTGCTATTGCTGGTCCAGCATTATGAACTACAACTGTACTGTGACATGACCAAATTATGAAGACATGTCAGAGTGCGGTATATTTTTCATGGAGTGTTTGATATGAGGAGGATAAACTTCAGTAAGTTGTGCCTAAATACTTAGGGTGCTTTCACATTAGCGTTCCCCCCCCGCAGTGTTGTGCGGAGGGGAGCCGTAATGTACGCGCAGCACCGCAGGTCCCTATCTTTAGAATGGGAGCGCACGGTGCTGCGCTTGACTGCGCATGACCGTGCGCACCGATTCACTCCCATATGTGATCTGTTGCATTTCTTGTGCGGACAAGACTGGGTGATTTGTGCGCGGGCATCCGCCTGCGCACAGATCACATATGGGAGTGAATGGGTGCGCACGGTCATGCGCAGTCAAGTGCAGCACCGTACGCTCCCATTGTAAAGATAGGGACTTGTGGTGCTGCGTTTACATTGCGGCTCCCCTCCGCAGAACGCTGCGGAGGGGAACGCTAATGTGAAAGTAGCCTAAATCTATTAGCCGTGTGGAGTACCTGTGGCACATGTAGTCAACGCCGAGCCTCACGATGCACTAAGCAGGGGAACCAGAGCTAGAAAGCTATCAAAACAAATGGATACCTGTCTTTCATACTTATGAAAATATGGTGAAAACAAACTTGTTTGGAGTCCAATGCACCCCATGTGACTAATTGTAGGTTAAGAAACCTCAACTTTTTTTTATCTGAGAAAAACTGACAAAACTCTACTCAAACAGACACAATAACCAAACTCTGATAAATCATAAAAACATTGATGAACTTCAGACGGTTTTTCGCGTACGAGAAAAATCCCTGACACCTGAATGAGGCCTAACACACAGAAATCATTGTATTATCAGAATATCTAAGATACAAGACTAAACTGCACATATAATGAAGTCAGGCGCAATTCTTACCTGGTCCAGTAATTGTGAATAAAGCTCATGGCAGTTAACAAAAATATACTTGTATGTGGAGTCTAAGCATGCCCGGACGCAGTCCTTCACCACCGTGCTGGCTCTTGGAGGGCTCTGAAGTTCAAGAACCTAAAATAAAATATTTCACACATAAAGATATTCCAACACTTCTTACAAAACAGTGGAATAATTTCATGCACACAGTAAACAGTGGTGTATGCTCCTGCATAAATGTAGCATTTAATTTTAGCATGCATTAAACATTTATTTGATCCAACGGTGAAAGTTCTGTGTAAGCTCGCGCAATTGTCTCCTTATTCCTATATCATTCAAAGAAATGTATATTCATGTGATGTAGTCCCTGAAATATTAAAATCATTTTCTTGTTTTAAATTTAGAAAACACTAACCATTGTACGTTATAATGATTTTCTGAATATAAATAGTCTTTGTGTCCTTGGACATAAAAAGCAACCATAGTGTAGTATTAAGATGTGGAAACTGGTTGTTATGGGCAATGGGAGTTTTGAGTCATAACTCACTTTGTGTTTTAATCAATGAGAAAAGGTCAGCACTTTTATTATGCAAGTGTGAACAATGTATCTTAAAAATTGGGAATCCAAGTAGTGATTTCTAGAATGCCTACTTACATACAAGGCATTCCATTGCCAAGGTTTTCCTCAATGATTGTATAATGGAATAGTATCCTACTCTTGCCCCCTACCACATGGACTGCCATGTGTTTCCTTGGCTCTATTTGTTTTACTTCCCCAGTATTTTCAGTGGAGTATTGTCAGTAAAAGAAATGTGAGCACTTTCCATGTGACAAAAACTACTAGAAAAAAGCAGCATCAGAAAACTCACCATCCATGCCAAAAACAGAAACCAAATGCACTTACAGGACGCAGTCAGAGCCCAGAGCTTTTTTCTGGTAGCTTTTGTACAATTTTGTTAGGACTGGTGAGCATGGGATCCCTTGTCGTGGGTCACCAGCTTAAATGTCTTGGGCCAACACATGAACCAAAATCCCATCTATAAAGGTTTTTATTATCATATAAAAAACTTTTGCACTTTTTTATCCATCCAAGGGTGCAGTTGGGCCCATAGGGGCGCCATTCATCTAGTGGTGCAGAGGCATCGTACTGTGCGGCCCAATGCTCAGGCAGCGGAGCGGTTGGGTAGCTTTCAGACACTCTGCATCATATGTATCAGTGTGAATGGTGCTCTATGCAGGCCTAGTGTATGCATGGCAGGTCACCTCCACATCTTGTTGGTAGAAGTGATTTTATCAGCCTGCAGCTGGGCTTGCTTCACATTTGGGCTCTGACTGCGTCCTGTAAGTGCATTTGGTTTTTGTTTTTGGCATGGATGGTGCACTTTCCATGTGAGCACTTTATAAGCTGCATGTTTCTGTTTTCACCGACAATGTAAGGCCCCATTCACATCAGCGGTAAACGCTGATCGCGGCAGTTGCGGTGAAAAAAACGCAACTGCCGCGATTACTGCATAACGGCCGCGATCGCGGCACACTTGCGGCAAGCCCATACAATGTCTATGGGGCTTGCGGTAAGTGTGCGGCAGGTGTGGCAAGTGCGGTTTCAGCACTTGCGGCAGGGGCGGCGATGAAAAAAACTCGGCATACCGCGTTTTTTTCGCAGCCGCACCTGCCACAAGTGCCGAAACCTCAACTACACCGCACTTGCCGCACCTGCCACAAGTCCCATAAACATTGCATGGGGCTTGCCGCAGGTGAACCGCAAGTTCAGCCGTTATGCGGTAATCGCAGCAGTTGTGGATTTTCACCGCAACTGCCGCGATCAGTGCAAAACGCTGATGTGAAAGCAGCCTTATATCAATTTCTCTAGCATATCAAAAAAAAAAAAAAAAGTCTGTTAACTATTAAACAAAAACAAATAGCCCACTGACTGCAGATGGATGGGACCCAAATGCCATCTGTGATTTTCATGAACCCATTCACTTGAACGGGTGGAATCATAAATTAGATCAAAGATGATTACAGATCAGTTTTATATATTAATGACATTAGCAAAAAATAAGTGTCCTAGTAATCATGATGCTTATCAGTACGGAAAGTATATCTACTTACGCAATCTTTCTGTCCTGTCTGTCATCCACTTCCAGCGTCAGGTTGACCTCCTATCACATGTCGGTGGCAACCATATTTGCACACTGAAGTGATGAGTGTGCAATATTGCACCCACTGACAGTACTGGCACATTGCACAGTACTGCCAGTGATGCTGTTTGGTCCTCTCCAGCAAATGCCGCCACCTGCAACCGCCACCAGGAACTGTCGCCTGCAAACCCTACAACCACGGCTGACACTGATGGATGCCTGAGTAAGTGCACATGCCCGTGCATGTGCACTTACTCAGGTTGCCACCACCTATGTATACCCAAGTGTCTAATGATGGTGAACGCGTGAGTAAGTGCACATGCGCAAGCATGCTTGGCTATACACTTGGGTATATAAAGATGGCGGCAACATGACACACCACACTGCCCAGAGAGTGCAAAGGGGGACAGAATGAGCACACAGGGGGCCGCCCACAGCCGTCGCTGACACATCACAATGTGAATAAGTGCATATACATATACCCGGCGCACATGCATACTTACTCAGGTGGCCACCATCTTTGGACACCTGGGTATACAAAGATGGCGGCTCATGACATGGTTCGCACATGCATACTTATACTGATGCCATCAGAGGCAGAGCAGAAGGCAGAGCACAAGAGGGGAGAGACAAAACGGGGGGTGAGCACACAGGGGAGCAGAGAGAGGGCAAAGTGGAGCAGAGAGAGAAAACAGGGGGAAGAGAGAGCAAGCGGGGGAAGAGAGAGCGCACAAGGGGGCAGAGAGAATGCACAGGGAAGCAGAGAGAGTACAGGGGGCAAAGAGAGCACACAGGGAGAGGGGCAAGTGCACAGGGGAGAATATAGAGTGCAAGGGGAAGAGAGAGTGCACAGGGGAGGAGCAAGTGCACAGGGGGGCAGTTACATAATTGCACTGCCAGTCTGTCTCAAAAAACCTTTGCGTACTGTGAGGCATGCCGGCGCTATGGTACGTGGCTGACATGACTCACATGGGTCCTGAGTCATACACACAGGGATAATGGTATCTGGACCTGTGTGAATGAATGAGTGCTGTGATAGACCTGACCAGTATACAGTGGGTTAACAGCTAAAGGGGTTGATGAGACCAATGAGCGTCCTCTAAAAGAACAGTGTGTTCTAATTGTTACAAGTCCCAGGAGTGGGTGTGTCAGATATGGGTGTGGCGGGAGAGATAATAGCTGCCTGATGCTGGAAGTCAAGAGAGACCAGACATGATCCTCTGAGGGAGAGGACGTGTCTCAGAGGAGTCTCGTCCCCTTTGGTGGATGAGGCAGGAAACCTGGCTCTCCCTGCCGGAGACGCCGGTCCCTCTGAGCCGTATGAAGCCTGTGGCCAGACTGAGAGGTTAGTAGAGCACCTGAGTATATGGGGGTCCTGGCTGAACTTGCAGGGGGCTCACTCTGACCATGTTGGTGAGGCTGCCGTCCGGGATCTCTGCCTGTGTTGGTGGGGCTTGCAGACAGCCGGCATCATGGGCAGGGTGGGGAAACCTTGGGGGATGCTTTGACTGCCCGGGAGCTCAGGTGGCTCACAACCTGGTCTGGGTCTGGAGGGCTGAAGTCCATGCCAGACTGTATGTATGTGTGAGTGGGCCCTATGATGGGTTGGAGCTCACGAAGACCAAGAGGCCATAACCGCCATTGGGACTGACTGTGAGAGGGTCCCGTTGACCTATGTATGAGATGCGCAATGCTTTTTAGCATGTGAGACTGAGGATGTCTCAAAGGCCAGGCGGCCGTAACCGCCATTGGGACCGTAAGTCAGGTCTTGAGGGTCCCGTTGACCTCGTGTGAGGCGTGTGGAGGCTGTATGCAGTGTAACAGCCTACATGAAACTGGGATGGCCGCTGCAAGCTGTATGGGCCCTGTGAGAGGCTGGAGTCCATGTGTGTGTGCCATGTGAGAGGCTGAGGATGTCTCGATGGCACAGTGGACTGTGTAATATAAATGATGCCAGGCGAGCATATCCGCCATTAGAACAAGACTATGTCTGTAAGGGTCGGTAAGGGACGCCTTTAGGTTCTGGGGATCATATGTAATGTAAATGATACCAGGCGGGCATAGCCGCCATTTAGAACAAATGGTGATGTCAATATGTTGTGTTGATTATGTACAATATAAATGTAAAGTATAGCCATGGCTAGGTGGCTGTAACCACCATAGCAGCTGTCATTAGTGCTCCTGAGGTTCTATGGAGAGGTGGTTACTGCTCCTGGTTAATATGTGATGTTATGTTACTGAGTGAATAGCATTTTATGTATACCATGTATGTGATCATGTAAATATAGAGTAGTACGCGGTTTATCATAAAAAAGTAATAAACTGCTGTTTATGTTACGTTACTAATGTTTGTTGGTGTGACTTATGCTGCAAAGCGAACCCCCTAGGCGTATGCTACCTCACAGTACACATAAACTTGGGTTGCGCTCACATAAATCAATGATTCTCTTTTCAAAGAGAATCGGGCCAATTATGGTATTGACACTCAGCTTAAACTTTGATCAGAGTTTGAGCTGACTGTCAGTTCACTGTAATCTGATCGTCTCATGAGAGAATCGCATCACAAATACAGAGAAGAATCTAAATTTCTCCATACAGACAACTAAATTTCTCCATCTTCTCCATTGTCTGTGTCTACGTAAATTGGACTGCACTCAGACTTGAATGGGTGCATGCCATTCAATGTACACTGCCTCTTGAAGCATTCTGCAGGCTTTTTCTTATGCTGAATCGAATGAGAATGAGAGATTGAGAATGAGAATCAAGCACAGTCGGCAATGCCCCATAGTATAACATATGAATGAATGTGATCTAATAAAACATTGGATAGCACTCGTCCAATGTATACGCTCATGAGAACGAGCATGCTGTAGAGGTTAAAAACAAAAAGCGACTGTCCTTCTCTTATCAGGGTCTGTGTACTTGTTTACTTAATCTAAAGGCTTTATTACCATATGATTATCATTGCAGGACTAGAAAGTCAAACTCAAGGGAGTCCAATGTGCCCCTTGCTGTGATTGAGATCTCATAGCCAATGCAAAACTCTATTAAGAGCTTGATGTGGGCGGGGGGCACTCTCGGCTCTCCTGTGTTCTTCTAACTAAATATGATGATTGTGTAAGACCTGTTAACATTTATATATATGGTTAAAGGAATATTTTGTGGACTCTTCTTTGTGTTATACTGCCACCTGCTGCCAAAAGGAAAGGATAGCAGAGAAACCCCCTGCTGCTGAGAATGACATGGAACAGTCCAGGAGATGGATGGGTGGGTCTCCTGAAGGAGAAAGAAGGACTTCCATGTGTGTTGCAGAGAGAGACAGACCTAAAGACACTGGATGTCGAGTCAGGGGCCAGACGGCACGTGCAAGCTGAGATCCAGGACAGAGATCCAAGACTGACTGCACTCCACACGCCTGTCAGCGAATTATGGGCCCCAACGGCAACGAGGTACCTCGCAGTAAAACTTGTAGTAAAGTGTGCACACTGTTTTAGTTAGGGACAGATAGGAAAAGACTCTGCAGTTCGATATACAAGGAATAGAAAGAAAACAAACACTCTGCGTCTCGCTGATAAAGACTTTGCATTTCTTCATTTAAAGACATTCAGAGACCTTGCATTTGCTGCAGACTAGGCACAGTGGTTATATGTATTGTATTTACTTTTGCACACCTTCCGCTCCTTCCCCTTCTTTTCCCTCAGTTGCATTAAAATTGCATTTGTTCAACCTCTGTGTTCCGTGCAGTCCTTGCGTATCCGTTACCTGTGGGCTATTACAATTGTATGCGAATGGCATCTACTGTCAATCTGTATGATACCTCCTTAGATTAAAGGCCCTGTCTCACATAACGATATCGTTAGAGAGATCGTTGTAACTGTGACGTTACAACGATCTCTCCAGCGATGTCGTTCTGTGTGACATTTTGCAGCGATCAAGGCCCTTGCTGTGAGATCGCTGATCGCTGCAAAGTGCTGCAGGTAATTTTTTGATCGTTGGTTTCCCGCTGGTCAGCACGCATCACTGCGTGTGACCACGAGAAACCAGCGATCAGTGACCTCACTGGCTGGTAACCATGGTAAACATCGGGTATCCAGGCAGCACGTGATGCCTGGATACCCGCTGTTTATCATAGTTACCAGCTTCCTCTCTGCTTACAGGCAGCACTAAGCAGGTAGGACGCTGGTAACATCACCTTCAGCGATGTGGGAGGTGGCTCCCATGGCCCTGATCGCTGGGGAGATCTGCCTGTTTGACAGCTCCCTAGCGATGAGGTAACGACGCTCCAGCGATCCCGGCAGGTCGTTATCGCTGTCGGGATCGCTGGAGCGGTCGTTATGTGTGACTAGGCCTTAAGGGTGTCTTCAAATACATTATGTTGTTGTCAGATGAGGTAGCAAAAACCTGCAGACAGATTCTCTTTAATTGCATAACCAGGCAGGCATACCAAAAACACATAAACAAACATATACCTATGCAGAGATTATCTTATCTACTCTTCCTGATGGTTGAACACTAGAATTGAACACTGGTGTCATAGAAGGTTTATTATTAAGACTTGTGTTTCAACCAGTTGCTGTGTAACTATTAATGATACAGACATCATCATCATAGCCAGCTGCACAAGATTTGCAGTTTGTGTATCTACATCAGAAACAAGCTGCTCGGTTGTGGCAGCAATGAAAACAATAGCAATATAAATATACTGACGTGATAACACAGAAAAACATGTGATATTGACAGAAACACAATCCATCTGTTGACTCCAGATACAGAAGGCTTCAATTGCTAGAGACCAATAAACGTGATATATTGAGAGATGCTGAAAGCTTTCTGACAACAGTAATGTGACTTTGGAAAGACATAAAAAGAATAACAATGCAGGCTACCTTCATACGGAAAAAGGTGATGCTTGTTAGCAGGTCCACAGTGGACTTCAAGTCCTGGAGTCGTTCTGGGTTTGAGGCTGGGAAATTATCCTAAATGAAACAAATAAACGTCATCCTTATTAATCATAAGCTGCACTAATAATACACAATCTATTTCTATTTTTAAAGCAAAAACCTGCATCTACTGTTACATTCAACAAGATTTTGCAAATGGTGGCATCAACATTGAGCATCTGCACAATTTAGAGACCCTAATGATGCCGTTACACGCTAGGATATCATTAACGATATCCTTAGAACGATTAAGATACAGTGATCATTCCGACATCGTTAGTGCGTTGTCACACACAAGGATATCGTTAATGATACCCCATTCGGCAACGTTCCAGTTAAACAGGTAGAGCAAGGACTGAACGATCTTTTAAGGCGGCAGGAATAGGAGAAATATGAACGACATCGTTCATAAAGGTGTCACACTGAATGAAGTAGCTTCTTCAAGCAGCGTTAATTGGACGACGAGCGATAGATTTGAGGTCAGGATCTCATTTTTTGGATAAACGTTCCAACGATTTTTCCATCCTATATCCTTTGTTTACACGTAACTACGCACAAACGATATCATTAAAACGTTCACAAATCCATGACGTTTCAGCGATATCGTTAACGATATCCTAGCGTGTGAAGCGGCCTTTACAGCTGCTTTATTTATCAACCCTGAAAACATCCTAAGAATTACATGGGATCACTATAGTCCTGCAGTACTGATTATACAGATACTAATGTGGTGTCTTTCTTTAAAGAGGATGTAACCACTGGTCGAAATCTTCCTCCACTCCCTATTAATAACAAAGGGTTAAATCAGGCATCCACTGTAATGAGTTTTCTCATAGGGAGAATGTAGATGTAAATTAAAAATAATGTAGGACCCTTTACCCATAAACTCATGTATGTGACAGAGAGGTTTCAGCTGTGCGTCCATCCACTACTAATATCGTTGTACTAATTATTATATTCTAAACAATGATAAGGCCAATACATTGTCTATAATAATAGCTATCTTAGCAGAAACATGCTGTGTACATGCAATGAAATCCTATATTCAGCGATGTGTAAAGGTTCTGCCATCTATTGCCAACACCATTCTTTTTTCTTTTTCCTGAATTGTCCCCCACAAGAGCCATCTTCTCATACCAAACACATACTATACCTACCCTGTATTTTGAGAGGTCGATTCGTAGTGAATTGTGCAGCTGATCCAGGAGTTTTATGAACTTTTCTCTCTGTATAAATACAAGGAATACTAATCAGTCATTAAGGCTGAGGATGATCCAGCTGTACTGTATATTTATAAGTAACATTGCAGTAGTAATACGTAATTCACAATTATAACACTTGGCTATAAGAAATGGAACAATATTATGGCTGGCATCAGTTGAACAACTTTGACGGGTTTTTTTCTTACAAAAAATGCACATAGCCAGGGTCTGCCACTTTTTGTCTCCGATGTATAGGTATGATAAAAACTTACAATGTTGATTTACATCACAAATTATTCAGAAATTGCCAAATAAGCAGGAGTCAGACAGCTAGTGTTTTTTTTGTAATAGATTTAACATTCCCATTATGGATGATGGCTCAAGAGATCAGACTATTCCTACTCTTTGCATGGAGCTGTCAAATGAGCCTTTTAAGACAACGGCTCTGATGGCGCTTTAAATAAGTGTTTTGATCCCAGTCTGAGTCACAAGTCATCATCACCATTGTCATCATGGGGAATAGTGTGGATTGTGTTACGTATAGGGCAATATGCAATAGGCAGTATACACTAGTGAGAGAAAACTGAAATGTATATTAAGGAATGGCCTAGAGTTTACTTTTGTGTTTCCATAAAGTCAATTTCACCATTTGTAATCCACACTACCGTGTTAGAGTTTATCTGTAGGTATTGATGAGCATAGTGTCCTTATAGGCTCTCTGCAGCAGGATCTTGTACTGTTAGTGGACACCCATGTATGTGTGATAGTCTAACATAACACTCAAAATACCACTTACCCCAAAATTTGTAGCTGCAAACCGATCTGATGCTGAAACGTTTGTTGTAGCCGTGGTATGAGCATAAAATGCATTTATGTTTGCCAATAAGGTACTCATGACAGCTGGCACACCTGGGCACATGTATTTGGAAGACAGGCAGGAAAAATGCCTAAAAATATAGAACATTAAACCCTTTCAGTATATCATTGAGTATAATTTAAGTAAACAAGTCTAGATCTTCACACTTTACACATCAATTGAATAAAGTTGGTTAGAGATAACTGGGATAATTCTCCCTTTATAATGGATTCTTATGAGTCATTCTAGTTCCCTAATGAATAGATTTTTATTTGGTGAGTTTACTTAACAGTGTTTAAATAAATTTAGACAGGCATTGATTACTGTCAATGGGTAATTATACTACATTCCCATGGTGCTTGAAGACCAACTTATACACACTAATTCTGAAAAGTGTCAGTGATACACACTATACTGGTGAAATGAAATGTTAGTCCTGGTAATTTCTCCTCAACACCAAGCAGTGAAATGTAAGCTAGAGGGGGCGTCTGGAACGAACAACATTTTCAGATTGGTGGTGGTCCGACACCAAGGCCCCTCCCAGTGCCCCGCTAACAGCTTTTAGCGGCTCTAGTGGTGCCGAGATAGATTAATTGTCTGATTAATAACTGATTGTTATAAACATTTACCGTATATACTCGTGTATAAGCCGACCCGGTATAAGCCGACCCCCCTACTTTTGCCCCCAAAATCTGGGAAAACCTATTGACTCGTGTATAAGCCAAGCGTGGACCCCAGCACAGGTATACAGCCCCAGCAGTGTGGTATACAGCAGCCTCCCCAGTGGTATATACAGCAGCAGCCCCAGTGGTAGTATACAGCAGCCCCAGTGGTAGTATACAGCAGCCCCAGAGGTATATACAGCAGCCCCAGTGGTAGTATACAGCAGCCCCAGTGGTAGTATACAGCAGCCCCAGTGGTGTATACAGCAGCCTCAGTGGTAGTATACAGCAGCCCCATAGGTATACAGGCCCCCCCATCAGTATCCAGGGCCCCCCCCCTTGCTCCGGAAACCTGTAAAGTAAAATGATTATACTTATCACTGGCCTGTCGCCGCCGTCCCCGCCGCTGCCATCGCGTTCACCCGGCTTCATACGTCTTCTTCCGGTTTCCTCTGGCGCAGACAATGACGTCATTGCCTGCGCTGACCACAGGAAGCCGGAAGAAGACGGATGAAGCCGGGTGAGCGCGATGGCAGTGGTGGGGACGGCGGCGACAGGACAGTGATAAGTACCGTATATACTCGTGTATAAGCCGACCCGTGTATAAGCCGACCCCCCTACTTTTGCCCCCAAAACCTGGGAAAACCTATTGACTCGTGTATAAGCCGAGGGTGGACCCCAGCACAAGTATACAGCCCCCAGCAGTGTGGTATACAGCAGCCTCCCCAGTGGTAGTATACAGCAGCAGCCCCAGTGGTATATAACAGCAGCAGCCCCAGTGGTAGTATACAGCAGCCCCAGAGGTATATACAGCAGCCCCAGTGGTAGTATACAGCAGCAGCCCCATTGGTAGTATACAGCAGCCCCAGAGCTTTATACAGCAGCCCCAGTGGTAGTATACAGCAGCCCCAGAGGTAGTATACAGCAGCCCCAGTGGTAGTATACAGCAGCCCCAGAGGTATATACAGCAGCCCCAGTGGTAGTATACAGCAGCCCTTAGGTAGTACACAGCAGCCCCAGAGGTATATACAGCCCCAGAGGTATATACTGCCCCAGAGGTATATGCAGCCCCAGAGGTATATGCAGCCCCAGTGGTATATGCAGCCCCAGAGGTATATACAGCAGCCCCCCCATATCAGTATACAGGCCCCCCCTTGGGTAGTAATCCTGTAAAGGAAGAGATTAGTATACTTATCCCTCCGCTGTCCCGCTGCCGCTGTCCTGCCGCCGCCGCCATCACGCTCCTCCATCTGCATCCAGCGTCTTCCGACTTCCTCCTCTGTTGCGCAGGCAATGACGTCATTGCCTGCGCCCCCCAGAGGAAGCCGGAAGAAGCCGGAAGACGCTGGATGAAGACGGAAGAGCGCGATGGCGGCAGCGGGACAGCGGAGTGATAAGTATACTAATCTCTTCCTTTACAGGATTACTACCCAAGGGGGGCCTGTATACTGATATGGGGGGGCTGCTGTATATACCTCCGGGGCTGCATATACCACTGGGGCTGCATATACCACTGGGGCTGCATATACTGGGCGCAGTGGCGTGCGCCTGTAATCCCAGCTACTGGGAGGCTGAGGCTGGTGGATTGCTTGAGTCCGGGAGTTCTGGGCCGCCCTGGGCTATGTTGACTCTGTTACCCGGTTACCCGGTTGTGTATATGTGTCCTCTATGAGAGGGGTGTGAAACACGGTTGTATTGATTGGAACCCGGAGAGCATTAGGAAACCAAGAGGGGGCCTGTATACTGATATGGGGGGGGCACTGTATACTGTATACATTGTATACAGTATACAGTGACTCGCGTATAAGCCGAGGGGGGGACTTTTCAGCCCAATTTTTGGGCTGAAAATCTCGGCTTATACGCGAGTATATACGGTATAATGATTTTACTTTACAGGTTTCCGGAGCAAGGGGGAAGCCCTGGATACAGATGAGGGGGGCCTGTATACTCATGGGGGAGGGCACCTGTATACTGATGGGTATATGACTCGCGTATAAGCCGAGGGGGGTACTTTTCAGCCCAATTTACGGTATATACGTTATATGCAGAGGTACAACATAGAGAAAATCCAACACTATAAAATAAATATTTTATAGATATGCTTTAAAAATATTAAAAAGACAGGACAAATTTTCCAAAAACACACTGGGAAACCCTATTTTCATAGACATCACATCCCATCATAGAGTTTTGTCAATCAATCTGCTGGGACTCCTAATGAGCTTTATCCAGGAGGGGAAACATGCTGAGCTTTTATGGACATCATTTAAAGGGAACCGGTCACCTAGTTTATTACCCCAAACCTAGCACTATCTGTCCCTGCAGCTTCCTAGTACATCCCTAACCATCTCTGTCTGACCTAAATGTGTACTCTAATCGTTGTGAAAAATGATTTGATCACTTACATTCTTTTATGGTAGTTATCATGGTGTTGTCCAGACTGTAGACACTGGAGGTGTTCTCCTATCCTCTATCTTCCCTCTCTTGCTCCATGTATCACGTCCCAGTGGGTGTAATATCCTGCTTCCCATGCACGCTCCCACATTTGTAATCTGCGTGCTTCTTTTGGGTATGATGCGATGGCAGCATAATTTCCGGTCATGCACATTGTTGTTATCTGTGTGGCATACTGAGCGGCTTGAAAGTGCGCACTGCACATGCTCTGAAGCTCTCAATCTGCATGTCTCCAGATTCAGGACTTCAGAGCATGCACAGTGCGCACTTTGAAGCCGCTCGGTATGCCACATAGATAACAACAATGTGCATGACTGGAAGTGACGTCGCCATCACGTCACACCTGGAAGAAGCGCACAGATTAGAAATGCAGGGTACGCGCTTGAAATGAATGCCACTGGGGCATGACAAATGGAGTGAGGGGGAGATGGAGGATGAGAGAACGCCCCCAGTGTCTACGGTTGAGTGTAAATGATTTTCGCAGCGATTAGAATACACATTTAGATCAGACAGAGATGGTTAGGGATGTACTAGGAAGCTGCAGGGACAGGTAGTGATAGGTTTGGGTCCATAAACTAAGAGATAGGTTCCCTTTAAGGACAGAATTACCTTTTTTCTTTTTACGTCTCATTGACCAATATTATCTGTTAGGATACAGTTCTTTTTTGTGTATTATTTTTTAAGTAGATATTTTGGGTATTGGTATTCCGCTCAGTTTGCAGCACTATTTCACTTTTTCATATTTTTCTGTATTTTGTTATTTTGCATGGCACCCCCTGTATTCCAATTTGTGCTTACCTGCTAGCTATTATGGTTCTCACTATCTTGCCAGAGCTAATCCAGAGACATTTAGGGACATCCTTCATTGGGCAGAGGCACCAAATATTAGGGTGTTAATCACCACAGTGATGTAGGTATATATCTTAGATATGACTATCTGAGGGACTGTTAACAATCTTTAGTGTCCCTCTCCCCCTCATACTTTTATTACTTTACCCATTTGCTCAGCAACAGGCTTTCTTTTTAATATTTGTTTTGTCTTAAAATATTTTTAATGCATATCTATTAAATATATGTTTGATAGTGTTGGATTTTTGCTGTGTTACACCTCGAGATATAAACCATGTACGAGGTTGGAAATATTTGGCTTCTTACATCATTAAGAGGCAGATGACAGAATCTGCACTAAAATCTCACCGGCATTAAAAAAAGCTTCAAAGTTCTGTTTCTATACATAGTTTACATATGGCTGCTGATCGTTGAGGGTGTCAGACCTCACTGACCTAACATTAATGATGTATCCTACGTACAGATCATGAAAGTAGTTGTTCAAGATCCCTTTAATCATTTTATTTTCTTTAGCTACAGTTTGCAAGGAGTTTGCCAGGTTCTACTAGATATTCTTGCTAGAATCATTTTGATAGATCCATGGCTGAAAAAGGGTTATGTAAAGCATTAAGTCCCCGATTCATTCAAGACCGGGGACTTAATGCATTAAAGACCGGTGTTTCGTATGCCAGTCTTAATATGCGGGTGCAGGAATTAAATATGCCAAATTCATTAAGAAATGCATGTCACTTAATGAATTTGTTGTATCCTATGAGTGACATGCGCCTCCATACACCTCATCATAAATGTTATCTCAGTCAGTGACTGAAGTAAAATTTCTGGTGTAAGAAATGCCGCCACTTTTTATGAATTGACTGGGACAAAACCATTTTGGGGAGCTGCCCAAAACCGGTGTAAAAGCAACAAATGTTGGACAAAAGACACTAGTGAATCCTGGAGCGTCTCCATCCAGAAAATCCCAGCGGGTTTGCATGTATTTATTAGTCATCGTGTGCACATTGTTGTAAGGTGTGGAAATAAAATTGGATTTTCTGGAAGCTTCCTGGTATCATGAATTTTTCACATTTGTTACTTAATAAATGCAGCACATGGCCTAAGGCCCCTTTCACATCAGCGTTTTTTTCAAATCGCGGCAGATGCGGTGAAAAAACCGCATCTTCCGCGATTACCGCATACCGGCTGCACTTGCGGCACGGTTGCAGCGCGGTTGCGGTAACCACCATACAAGGTATAGGCGGACTTGCGGCAGGTGCGGCAAGTGCGGTTTTGGCACTTGCGGCAGGTGCGGCCGCGAAAAAAAATGCTGTAAGCCAAGTTTTTTTTCGCGGCCGTACCTGCCGCAAGTGCCAAAACCGCACTTGCCGCACCTGCCGCAAGTCCGCCTATACCAGGTATGGCGTTTACCGCAACCGCGCCGCAACTGTGCCGCAAGTGCAGCCGGTATGCGGTACTCGCGGCAGATGCGATTTTTTCACCGCATCTGCCGCGATTTGAAAAAAACGCTGATGTGAAAGGGCCCTAAGACTTCTTAATCATTTTGAGCAAAATTCTGCTGCCGCAGTGTATCTAATATACGTATATTTCAATGCATGAACAAATGTACAATGGCACTCTTTTTCCTTACCTTACACCTAGAAAATTTAAATGAAACCAAATATATCAAATAAAATGTTCATATGTTAACTCAAAAAGATGACAATTATTGTTTTCTATTTGCCAAAACCTTCACTAAGGTCCATGTAAGTTATAGTTTAGGGTGGATTCAGAAATACACCTGGACATTTGGGAGCACACCTGTCACGCCACAGCAGGTGAAACTAAGTAGTGAACCCACTTAACTACGGAAAACACCGTGGAAGCTGATACCAGAAACCAGCCGGACAAGGACGTCAGATGAAAGAATACAGATTATTCATTACAGTCAGGAACAGGACCCCTAGAGAAGTCCTCTGGGCCAGAGCACTGGAGTTCCCCAAGGGAGCACCGGAAAGCGAACCCCTATATAGGGATTGTCCCAGTACAGCCAAGGAGGCTCCAATGAACCAGTGAGCCAGACGTTCCCACTCTAGAGAACCAGAGGTACCAGAGAGAGATGGAACAAGGAATTCAGGGAGCCGTGGGATAGGGGCCAAATGAGGGATCGGTGCTGCTTGGAGGGATCCAAGAAGCGGTCAGGGATCAGCAGGTGTTGTCTGGATCTGTGGGTGGATAGGGAAGACAGAGAGTCCAGCACTGTAAGTAGGAAACAAGGTACGTTAGCAAAAACAGTATTACAAGCCAAATGAGAGCGCTGCTTTGGGGCTTGAAACTGGCTACTACACATGGAATGAAGTTGTCCAGGCACCTCACAAGGGAAGTGAGGGCCTTAAGTATGCACCTGCCTCCCAGCAATTGGCTGTGAGGAATTTTAGAAAATGGTGAAGTGGCCCTTTTAATCTTCTGACAGCGATATGTGCGTGCCCTATGCTCATTCTCCCTACAACCAGGAAATGAGGAGAGGGAGAAACGCCAGGGAGCAGCAGCAGCTGGAGAGGACATCATGGGAGCACATACCTGGTAAGTATGACAACAGGACACAGGAGAACGCCGGTGACCAGCTGCGACCCGATCTCCCTGCACCCTGGAGACAGGTCTCGCTGTCCGAAGGGCTACAGTACCCCCTTCCCTTATGCCCCCTCCTTTTCAAGCCAGCAGGAAACCTCTGCATAAGACGAGGAACAATGATATTCTCCCTTTGTTATCAAGACCGTTTCTCCGGATCGAACCCTTCCTAGTCAACCCAAAACAACGTCTTGTTTCTTCTTCGCTTGACATCAAGAATGGCCTTGACCTCGAAGACATCATCGGCAGAAATGGGGAAGGGAAGAGTACTGGGATCCCGTGAGTAGCATCCGTGAACGACTGGCTTAAGGAGAGACACATGAAATTAATTGTGTTTCCGCAAGGAAGGTGGCAATCTCAACCAGTAGTATACCTCATTTATACTCTTAAGTGTCTCAAAGGGACTGATGTACAGGGAGAGAACTTGTAGGAGGGAACCTTGAGGTGGATAAACCTGGTAGAGAGCCATACCTTGTCCCCGGATTGGAATAAAGGTGAATCTCTTGTCAGCGTGGCTCTTCATCCACCCAGATGCCCGTTCCAGAGATGCCTTCATCTCAGACCAGACCTTAGTAAAGTCTCTAGCCAGCGCCTCAGCTGCTCGTGTTGTTCGTGATGTCCAAGGGAGTCAGGACCCTAGGGCGGTACCCATACACAATAAAGAATGTAGAATTAGAAGAAGGCTTACCAACATGGTTTTTATAAGAGAACTCCGCCCAAGGCAGTAAGGCTACCCAGTCATCATGGTGTACGTTGACGAAGTGGCACAGGTAGTTGGTCAATACCTGATTCACCTGTTCCACCTGACCATTGGATTGTGGATAATATACCAAGGAGTAGTCCAGACAGACATCCAAATGCTTGCAAAAAGAACGCCAGAACCAGGACACGAACTGTACTCCCCTGTCGGACACAATATAAAAAGGTAAACCGCGAAGACGGAGAATATGCTCAACAAACAACTTCATCAGCTTGGGCGCAGAGTGGGGGGACCGGACAAGGGAACAAAATTACCCATTTTGTAGAACCGGTCTACCACAACCCATATCACGGTACAGCCGGAAGATACCGGTAGATCGATGATAAAATCCATAGCCTCTAGGGTGTCTTATTAGTAGCCTATTGGGTGTCTGATTATGGGCACACGAAAGGCAGGCGCATCTTGGGCCCCCAATAGTGCCGTAAAATCAGCTGCAGGGTCTTCGTCAGTCCCGCATGGCCGGATAGCTTAGATGAATGTCCCACTGAAGTACACGTGTCCTATCATAAACGGGAACAAAAGTCTTACCCGGAGGTAGCTACATCAGCTGGACAGGTGCTACCATGATTATCTTGGATGGATAAATGATGAGACATGGTTCCTCATCTTGGTCATCAGGGACAAAGGACTTGGATAAAGTGTCTGCCCTGATGTTCTTCTCAGCCGGGCGGAAATGGACGTGGAAGTCGAACCGGGCAAAGAAGAGAGACCATCAAGCTTGACGAGGATTGAGCCTTTGAGAAGACAGCAGGTAGGACAGGTTATTATGATTGGTGTAGATCACAACCGGATGTACTGCACCCTCTAGAAGGTAGCGCTACTCCTCAAGGCCAACTTGACGGCCAACAAGTCTCTGTTGCCAATAGAATAATTGCACTCACAGGGCGAGAATGCCTTGGAAAAAGAACCCACAAGTTATCAACCTCCCGGAAAGAAGCTTTTGAGAGAGCATTGCTCCAGCCCCAGTACAGGAAGTGTCCACCTCACGAAAAACTGTTTATTCACCATTGAGTTATGAAGGGCAGGCTCGGTAGAGAAGGCTTGTTTGAGGGTCTGGAAGGATGACTCTGGCTCTGGGGACCATATCCTTTTCCAGTAAAGAATACAGTTTATTGAATACAGTAAGGAACAGGACCCCTAGAGAAGTCCTCTGGGCCAGAGCTCCGGAGTTCCCCAAGGAAGCACCAAAAGCAAACCCCTGTACAGGGATTGTCCATTTCAGCCAAGGAGGCACCCATGAACCAGCAAACCAGAGGGTCTGACCCTAGAGAAAGAGAGGTACCAGAGAGAAATGGAATAAGGCATCCAGGAGACGTAAAAAGATGATAGGCCAAAGGAGGGATTGGTGCAGCTTGGAAAGAGCGAGAAGCAGTCAGGGATCAGCGGGTGCCGTCTGGATCTGCGGGTGGATAGGGAAGATGGAGAGTCCAGCACTGTAAGCAGGAAACAAGGCATGTTAGCAAAAACAGAACTATAAGCCAAACATGAGCGCTGATTTGGGGCCTGGAGCTGGCTACTACAATGGAATGAAGTTGCCCAGTCACCTACCAAGAGTGAGGGCCTTAAGTATGCACCTGCCTCCCAGCAATTGGCTGTAGGGTAGTTTTAGAAAATAGTGTACTGGCGCTTTAAATCTTCTGAAAGCGATGCATGCGTGCCCTATTCTCATTCTCCCTGCAACCAGGAAGTGAGGAAGAGAGACGCCAGGGAGTAGCAGCAGCTGGAGAGGACATCGTGGGAGCTCGGACCTGGTAAGTATGACAGCAGGAAACAGGAGAACGCCGGTGGCCAGCTGGGACCCAATTTACTAACACCCTTGAGATGGTTCCTGCTGGCCAAAGGGCTACTATACTACATTCTTGAAATGGTGTGCAGATATGTTCCTCTGTGCTGGATCTACATTTAACTGTGTCATAGGCTAGAGTCAGACCTGCATCTGCTGTTTGCAGCGTTTTCCCGTGAGCTCTGTAAAAGCGCATATCTTGGAGATCTCTGTGGAGCTGGAGGCTGCGGTAAGCATCCAGTTGCCCTAGAGATCTATTGCCTGGCGGCACATAGCATTACCTACTGGTAACGCTATGCGCTGAGACAGAAATTTTCTAAGTTTCTGCCGGACCCGCCAGGCTAGGGGTGGACGCAATTCTGACCCTAGCGTTAGGCTAGGGTCACACTTGCCTTGTGACCCTAGCATGATGCAAGCGTTAAATACTTAGAAATTTCCCCTGCAGTGCATAACGTTAATGCTATGCACTGCCAGACAATGCAGCCCCTAGTAACCCGATGTTTACCTTAGCAGCAGGCCACACACAAAGCCTGAGGATGTGCGCTTTAGCTGAGTGCACAGGAAATGCTGCAGACAGCGTTTCCTGTGCCTCAGGTAAAGCACACATCCTGGGCCTTTGTGGTTGGCCGGCTGCTAAAGTAAACACCGAGTTTCTATGGGGCTGCTTTGCCTGGCAGTGCATAGCGTTTACGCTATGCACTGCAGGGGAAATTTCAAAGTATTTAACGATTGTGTTGTGCTAGGGTCTCAAGGCAAGTGTGACCCTAGCCTTACATGGACTTTGGTGAAGGTTTTGGCAAATGGAAAACATGAATTGCGTTGATTGCTATTTTTACTAAATGTAAGTCGAAGAATATAAGAAAAATATTTTTCATTTGCTTTTATCGCATTTTGTGAACTTTCGCTAAACTAAGGCTGCTTTCACATTATGGATTTTTAAAATCCGATGCTGTCCATAAAAATCGGACAGCATCGGACCGATTTTGGGCCCCATGCAGCCCTATGGGCATCGGACCAAATCGGATGTGCACTAAATGTCATCCGATTCGGCCCGATCCGATTCTGTCCGATTTTTTTTATCGGTGCAAAAATCGGAGCCTGCTCCGATTTTTGCATCAAAAATAAAATCTGACAGAATCGGATCGGACCGAATCGGATGGCATTTAGTGCACATCCGATCCGACCGATCAATTTAACATGGGGCCCTATGGAGAAGGGTCCGAGGAAACATCTGATGTCTCCTCGTACCCGATTTTACTGTACTGAGCATGCTCAGTACAGTAAATCTGCTCCAAACTGGGAGCGCAAGGGGTTAAAAAAAAAAAAAAAATTATGCTCACCTCCCCCCGAGCCCCCGCCGTCTCCTGCCGTCTTCCCGCAGGCTCCCGGTGTCTGCAGAGGTCTTCTGCTGTACAGGACCTGTGGTGATGTCACAGTCATGTGACCGCGGGTTACCATGGTGGAACCTGCTGTCACGTGACTGTGACATCACCGCAGGTCCTGTACACATGAGGAAGACCTCTGCAGACCACCGGGAGCCACCGGGAGCCTGCAGGAAGACGGCGGGAGATGGCGGGGGCTCGGGGGGAGGTGAGCATAAACTTTTTTTTTTTCCCAGAGGCTACGATTTAATGCCGGATTCCAGGCATCAGAAGGGAGCCGATGCTGTCCGAATTTATCAGACAGCATCGGCTCCCTTAAAATCGTAATGTGAAAGTAGCCTAAGACTGAGATACACACATATATTCTATTTTTCTTTATACTTAGAGATTTTAAGGATTCTAGGGCCTAAAGGCAAAATCTATAAATTCTTAATTCACTCGGTACATACACTGAAAATGTTAAGATGTTCATATTGTGGAAAAAAAAAAATTATATTATGAGAAGTTGGAGATCACCCTACCGGCAAATATTTAAGGTTTAGTATTTGCTTAGAGATTTGTTCTAAAGAGGGGATAAATTATTTGTTATAAGAGCTATTTATTCAATTATAATACTAATACATTACATAAATACATTTTTGTCAAAGATATCCTAAAACGCAGTTAATTCAAGCAGCTTCATAAATAACGCTTAGATGGGCATCATGACAGTGGATTCATAATTACTAAACCTGATCGTTTACAATATTTATAGAAAAAGATAACAGAAAAAATACTTACAAAATCTATATAGAAATGTATCTCTTAATCGCTCTATTTAACCATGTATCGCTCTATCAGTATTTTATATGTTTTCACTTTTTACAAGCACCTTGCCTATTATTAATGCGCTGTTCTTATACTTACGTCATAGCCTGATAAATAGATTCGATTCCATAGCGCATTGCAAATTCATCCACTATTTCTTGTGCAGAATCGTCAAAGTAAACCTTCCAGGCTTCATCTCCTTTAACTTCAGGGATTTTAACAATGCCATTATTCTGAACTTCTGTCAGGTAGTGGAATAAGTTCTGTGGGTAAAGAATGTTTTATAACATCAGGGATTCCTAGAGTCTGGATAGTGCCAGCTGAATACATAGTGTTTAGAAAACGGAAAATTCTAAGTCACTTAGTTCTCTGATTTATTTGAGGAGGACGAGTGTGTGCTACCTGAGCAAGAACACAATTTACTGCATCAAGAAAAAGGCAACAGGTGGCTAGATATATATGATATTTTCTATGGCAGCCAGTTGCTTCAGAAGGAAATTGCAAGCTCACAGGTTCACAGATAAAACATAGCTAGTCAGCCTGCCGGCAAAAGATAACCTTTCTCCGATAATCCAACCTAAAACATTTCCATCTTTCAATCATAAGGGGGAGAAATAAAAACAAAGAAAGAAGAAAACAACTGCAAGGTGAGATATGGGACCACAACTATATTACAGTGCCTCTATGTCTGCCAAAGCTACTATGAATATAAAGTACAATACACTCAGGATTTCTTTGGAAACTAATAAAAGATATTTGGTTATTCTGCACATGGTGACTATTCATGTACACCTAAGGAACTTATCAAAACTTCCAATACAGAAGAATTATTTATGAACTCTGGGATTTACACCGCCTGCATCAATATCTCAGCCTCAGACATCAAAACAAATTATTAGTTTTCTTTACTCTAGTGAAGAAGGACTTGCACATGCATTAACCAACTTCTTATTGAAATTTACTACAACTAGGCTAGGCTGACCACTGTGTTTTTCTCTTGTAGATTTCATGCATGACCCACTAAGAAGGTCAGAATATAATTATTCGAGGCTATAGACGTGGACCACATCAAGTAAAAAGTTAATATCTTAACAATACATAACCAAAACACTATTGTGTAAAAGTGGCCTAAGTATTAGTAAGCTAACATTATTATTATTTAGTAATATGGTGACATTTATGCCATTGCACTTTACATGTAGAAAGGGATATACATATTAAAAACAAGTACAATAATCATGAACAAAAAAAAGCACAAACTGGTAAAGGAGGAGAAGGACCTGCCCTGAGGTAACAAAGTCTACAAGGGATGGGTGAGGATACAGTAGGTGATGGTAGAGCTGATTGTGCAGTGTTATAGTCGACTAAGGGTTACTTCAGGTTGTAGGCATGTTGGAAGACTTAGGTCATCAGGTTCTTTTGAAGGTTTCTACGATAGCCAAGATTCTGATATGTTGGGGCAGAGAGAGTGTGGGGAATGAACGGGAGAAATCTTATATGTGATTGTGGGAAGAGGACATAGGAGGGAAGGAGAGAGGGAGATCTTTGTGAAAATTGGAGGTTACATGCAGGTAAGTACCAAGAGACTGGAACACAAATGTATGGAGAAGACAAGTTGTGGATGGCTTTGTAATGGCATGGTTAGGGTTTTTAACTTGAGTCTTTGGGCAATGGGCAGCCAATGAAGGGTTTAGAAGAGAAAAAAGGCTGGTGAATAGTGGGGAGACAGGTGGATTAGTCAGGCAGTAGAGTTTAAGATAGATTGTGCAAGAGTATTTAAAGGGAGGCCATAGATTAGAAGGTTGCAGTAGTCGAGGCGGGAGATGATGCAGGCATGCACAAGAGTTTTTGCAGATCTATGGTTGAGGAATGTACTGACACAGAAAATATTTTTGAGTTTGAGTCAGGAGGTGGAAAGGGTTAGATATGTGTCTTGAAGGAAAGAACAGAGCCAAGGGTTACCCCAGGCAGCAAGCTTGCAGGGCTTAGAAGAGTGAGCAGTCATTGACTCTGATAGAGAGGTTTGTTGGGAGGATTGAATAAGGAGGAGTGAAGATGATGAATTCTGTTCTGTCCATGTTAAGTTTTAGAAAGCAAGAAGAGAAAACAAATAAAATATCAGACAAATATTTTGGGATTCTGTTAAGTAAGGAGGTAATATCAGGTCCAGAGAGGTGAATCGTGTGTCATCAGCATAGAGATGACACGGAAAGCTGTGAGACTCTATGAGCTGTCCCAGGCCAAAGGTGTAGATGGAGAGAGAGTAGGGGTCCAAAATCAAAAATCTTGGCGAGCACTAACAAATAGGGAATAAGATGGTGTGTGAGTGGAGAATGCTGAAAGTCCGGTCAGTTAGGTATAAAGAGATCCAAAACAAGGCCAAGTTTGCGATGGATGCCAAGAGATGAGAGAATCTGTAGTAGGAGGGAATAATCTACTGTGTGGAAGGCAAAGGACAGGTCTAGGAGGATGGCTGAATAGTGTCACTTGACTTTGACAGTTAGTAGGCCAATGGTGACTTTAGTTAGGGCAGTTTCAGTTGAATGATGCAGTCATTAGCCAGAATATAATTGGTGAATGAAGGAGCTGGTGGAAAGGTGGGAGAACAGTTCAAGACGGACATGCTGTTTCAGCAGTTTTGAGGTATAAGGAAGGAGTGATATATCCCATAGGGTGATAGCAAGACATAGAGGATGGGTCAAAAGAGGACTTTTTGAGAATGAGTGTTACTGAGGAATGATTAAAGCATGAGGAGAAGACACCAGTTGTTACTGATATGATGAAAAGTGGGCTAGGGTTGAGATAAAGGTTTGAGGTTGGGGATGGGATCAGATCTAGTGCACAGGTGTTGAGGTATCGTTTGGAGAGTAGAGAGGAAAGTTTATGTTCTGTAATGGCAGAGAAGCTGATTTTGGAGGAAGAGGGCTGAGTATTCATGAGGAGGGGCTTTAGGGATTGTGAACCAAATCTTTCTCTAATGTTATCAATCTTTTGCTTAAAGAATGAGAGTTAGGAAGTGCTGCGGGGTGGAGGAGAGGATTGAAAGTGGTGAATAGCTGTTTGGGGTTGTGAAACAGGGAGAATAGAGTTGAGAAGTATGTTTGTTGCAGCAATGAGCGTGGTTTTGAAATTGGTGAGGGACTGTTTGTATGTGTTAAAGTACTCGGCAGAATAGGATCTCTTTAGTCTCCACTCAGGCTGGTGTGCCAGGTAATTGTTTGAGTTTTGGTATGTGTGAGGAGGGGGGGGGGGGGGCAATTTGAGAGCTGCAACTATTGTGGTGTTACATAAAGTGGCAGTAACATCTGCATCATGTATGAAACCTATGTCTGCAAGAAGGAGAAGAATTTACGAAATTAAGTATAAATTAAGTTGTTTAAGGTTTCTGCAAGGGTGTGAAAGTTTGTGTACTTGGAAAGGAGAGGGAAGAGAATGTAAATAGGTTGTGGTCAGACAGGGGGAGAGGTAAGTGAGAGAGGTCAGTTAGGGAACAGAGGCTGGTAAAGATGAGGTTTAGCTTGCGGCCATTTTTGTGAGAAGCTGTAGAGGACCAATGAGTGGGGCCAAAGGAGGAAGTGTTAAAAGTTTAGAGACCGCCGAGTGGAGATTGTCAATAGGGATGTTGAAGTTACCCATAATGATAGTGGGGATGTCAGTGGAAAGGAAATGAAGTATCCAGTGTGGGAGGGGGTGGTAAATGACAGCCTGTTGGTGGGAGTTTAGATGTGGATGGAGCGCACCTCAAAAGATGGGAGAATAATGGAGGGTTGCATTGAAATTGGGGTGAAGGAGAAGTTGTCAGACAGGAGCAAACAAAACTACATCAACATGCTTATTGCGGGGCACAGTGTGAGAGAATAATGAAGTCCACCACAAGAAATTGCAGCTAGGAAGACTGTGTCAGAGGGGATGAACCAAGTTTTTGTGATACCAAGGAAGGAAAATTTGTTAGTGATGAAAAGGTCATGGATGTATGAAAGTTTGTTGCAGGAAGAATCAAATGTAAAAATTACGTAAAAAATTAGGCCCATCTATCATGAAAAAATAAACAAAAACTAATAAATATGCAGACAAAAACATTCTTATAGCTATTAAAACCTTGTCTATGAAAAAGCGTGTTCAAATTACCTCTAACTTCACCACAGCGGAAATGTGTTTTCCAATTGTTTCAATGTCTGTATAATGTATGGCTAGAGGTGTAGAGGCACTAGATAAGGGTCATAATTCAGAAAAATGCACAATTCCCTAATATAGCATTTAAAATGGGTTTTTAAACCTGAGAAGACCTCTACACCACAGGGACACATTTTGTATTTGGTGTCTTTTTACCTCAGCATTTGTAAAAGAAAACTAGGTGTGGGTAAAAAATACAGAAGTGGTGACGTGTTTCTTTTATAATATTCCACTGATTGTCCCATACCTGGTTTTGGCTTACAAATACTCATGTAAAAAAAAAAACTTCCTAAATCCTCAATGTGTGCCCATAAGGTATTGTTACACGGCACAACGTTGAAACGATGTCGGCAAAGATCTCTTGGGTGCCCGGTTGTTTTTGGCATCATTTCAACATCGCTGTGTGATGTCACACGTCTAGATATCGTGAACAACTCACCAACGATGTACAACGCACAACCCAGCGAACGATACCTGCTCATTGCTGTGAATGGGTGAAGTTGTGAACAACATCGTTATCGCGGTGTCACACAGAACAATGCAGCAGGTTGCTTGAGTTGATATCGCAAGGTTTTACATGTTGGTAAACCTGTCAACTCCGATCCAATGATTTATCATAGTTGAATCGTGTGTTTACACGCAACAACACACTTGCAATGTCGTGTCAATGTCGCTCAACCCGTGGCATTTTAGCTATATCGCCCACGATATCGTGCCATGTAACGGTACCTTTAAAGTGTCCCAGGAAAACCAACATAGCAAACTCAGGTCACATATTAGGGAAAAAGATACCAAATACAGAAGCTCCATTAATACTTTCAGAAATGTAGGTATATTTACATTAATGTAATTTGATGACCCCTTTATTCTGTTTTCTTGTCATTTCAGCCAATATCTTACCTCATGCAAACAAGTATACTGTATGTGGTATGGAGGCACATTCTCTTCTCCCTTGATTTCAACATGGATTTTCAGCCTAATGGCACCAGAGACAGCGGATTTATCAGTCCGTTTTTCTGCAAAAAAAAAAGAGAGAGAGAAGTCTGTAAACAACAGTTTTGACTGTCTGGAAAACTCTTTTCGATTGCCTTAGTGCTCAGGAGCAGAAAACAGATGTCAATTCTCATTGTCTGACCATATTGCTGTGGATAAGCAGCATATCCGGTAGTCATCTTTACTACACAAGAGGCGCAGGAATATTCATCCTAAGTAGTATAAGGGCGCATGTTGTAGCAGCAGTACAGTTGTAACTGAGGTGGTGCACGTTTTTTCATTCATAAATGTGTTCGGCTGCACTCACACGAGGGTATTACTCAGTGGATGCATCCAGTGCTTGATTGGATAGCACGTGGATCAATATGGGATAGCGCTAATCAGTGTATTTTTTCTCATGCCAATTTGCATCTGTGATTAGCAACATAAATTGGATGGTACACATCCATTCAAGTCTATGGGTGCATGGTTATCATCACGACATTGGACTCATAGATTGGAGAAGATCAAAAATCAGACCAAACTAAGCTGACACTTTGATCAAACTGTGATCAGAGTTTGGTCTGAGTGTCATTAGCACAATTTGAAGCTGGACGTGGCCAACAGTTTTCCACAATGATTTTGCAGTTGCTGAAAACTGGAGTAAAAATGTTAAAAGTTGTATCATTTTTTAGTGACTCCGTGATGCGAAAAAAACATTGGAGTAAATATTTTGATGAATTGGGGCCAAAGACTTGTAAACTAATGTAAAAGGATAAGATAGGAGAAATCAAAAACAGATGAGTGCCAACATGCAACAATTTCTGGCCTGTGCCCCAGTGGTTACAAATTGTCTTAGGGCCCCGTTACACGGGGCGACATCGCTGCCCATAACAGAGGCGATGTGGGGGCGTGGCCTATCGCCGGCGTAATTGCCCCTACGTCGCCTCATGTGAAGCGGGGATGTCGCCATTGCCTGGAGGTCGCCTGGTTTCAGAGCAGTGCTCTGAAACCAGGCGACCATCATGTGGCGATGTGCACACATCGCCCCATGTAACCTGGCGCCGGCGGCCTGTCAGGCGATTGGAGCCATAGGCTGTCATTGTCCTGGATCGTCGCTGGGGTTTCCAGACACCCCGGTGGCGATGTCGCCTGACAGATCGCCGGCGCGGGGCTGGAGGTGTCGCCCCGTCTAAACGGGGGATGGCGACGCTGGCGGGGGCGGCAAGAGCGTGCGCGCCCCCACCATTTGCCGCCGACATCCCCACCCCCATCGCCCCGTGTGACGGGGCGCTTAGGGATATTATTTGGGTTCAAATCACTATTTCTATCAATTTGACATAAATATACACATATATTTGTCATTATATAAACTAGATAGGACTTTAACAGAGTAACATTTGGGGTACAACAATGCTATGAGTTGCATTTTGCACCTGGGAGGAGATTGCAGATGCCTAACCATTTATCTAATAACTTCTATGAGAATGACTGTGAATTATTTTTGCATGTAGTGTAGGGACTCGTAAGTGTGGGGATCCTTGATGTTGGGTTACGATCTTATATATTTTTGCCAAAATATCTACCAATACAACACATTACTAATTAGAATGACAGGGATACCAGTACTGTCATTCCTACAGATGTTGTGTGATGTGGGGCAAGACAAGGCAGGTCTGTTTTCAGTGACTGGGAAGGACTTGGTGTTGGCGTTGTCTTCTAGACTATTTGGTGAATTTTTCTTGCTAAAAATACGTTTTATAGTCCAAACAATACAGCATGTTTTATTCATTTATATGTGTTCTTATTCTTAGCTTTTCGATCAAGTTGGAGGTCATGACATCTTTCCTTGTAAAAGTAAGCATACAAAGCTGTTATTTACCAATAGGACAACCAGATTGAATAAAAACCCCAGACTAAGGAGAAATATAAGTGAATAACACACAGGTTATACTAAATCTTTTCCTACAAAACTATATATTGATCTGTTCAGCTCCCCCTGATTTCTAACATGCTGCTTGTAGATTGGATGCCATTTTGAATATGACAGGTTCTTTCAATGGAAACTTTCATTATAAAATTAACAACTTTTTAAATCAGATTTTTGGGGTACATGTATCTATTAACCCCTTCAGGACCCAGCCTATTTTGACCCTAAAGACCATGGCATTTTTTGCAATTCTGACCAGTGTCCCTTTATGAGGTAATATCTCTGGAACGCTTCAACCGATCCTAGCGATTCTGAGATTGTTTTTTCGTGACACATTGGGCTTCATGCTAGTATTAAATTTAAGTCGATAATTTTTGTGTTTATTTGTGAAAAAATCAAAAATATGGCAAAAATTTTGAAAATTTCACAATTTTCACATTTTTTTTTTTTTTTTTCTGATAAACCAGAGAGATATGTGACAGAAAAAAGTTATTAAATAATATTTCCCACATGTCTACTTCACATCAGCACAATTTTGGAAAAAAAAAAATTTTTTGGTAGGACGTTATAAGGGTTCAAAGTTCATGAGCAATTTTTCATTTTTCAACCAAAATTTACAAAACCATTTTTTTTAGTGACCACATCACATTTGAAGTCCTTTTGAGGGGTGTACATGACAGAAAACACCCAAAAGTGACACCATTCCAAAAACTGTACCCCTCAAGCTACTCAAAACTATATTCAAGAAGATGATTAACCCTTCCGGTGCTTCACAGGACCTAAGGCAAAGTGGAAACAAAAAATGGATATTTTAATTTTTTTCTCAAAAATGTTCTTTTAGCCTCAATTCTTTCATTTTCACATAGGCAACGGGATAAAATGGATCTTAAAATGTGTTGTGCAAATTCTCCCGAGTACACAGATACCTCATATATGGTCATAAACCACTGTTTGGGTGCACGGCAGGGCTCAGAAGGGAAGGAGCGCAATTTGAATTTTGGAGCTAATTTTACATCCAAAAAGTGAAATGGCGCTCCTTCCCTTCTGAGCCCTGCTGTGTGCCCAAACAGTGGTTTATGACCACATATAAGGTATCGGTGTACTCAGGAGAAATTGCCCAACAAATTTTAGGATGAATTTTATGCTGTTGCCATGTGAAAACGAAAAAATTTAGGCTAAAAAAAAATTTTTGTGAAAAAAAAAGTACTATTTCATTTTCACAGATCAATTTGTAAAGCACCTGGGGGTTCAATATGCTCACTACCCATCTAGATATGCTCCCTGGGGGGTCTAGTTTCCAAAATGGGGTCACTTGTGGGGGAGCTCCAATGTTTAGGCACACAGGGGCTCTCCAAAAGCGACATGGTGTCCGCTAACAATTTGAATAAAAATCAGCTCAAATTGTTAGCTGTCACCATGTTGCGTTTGGTGAGCCCCTGTGTGCCTAAACATTGGGGCTCCGCAACAAGTGACCCCATTTTGGAAACCAGACCCCCCAGGGAACGTATCTAGATGCATAGTGAGTACTTTGAACCCCCAGGTGCTTCACAAATTCATCCATAAAAATGAAAAAGCACTTTTTTTTTCCACAAAAATTTCTTTTTTCATTATTACGGACCAATTTGTGAAGCACCTGGGGGTTCAAAGTGCTCACTATGGAGCTACATATGTTCCCTGGGGGGTCTAGTTTCCAAAATGGGGTCACTTGTGGGGAGCTCCAATGTGGAGACTCACAGGGGCTCTCCAAACACGACATGGTGTCCGCTAACAATTTGAATGCAAAATGAGCTCAAATTGTTAGCGGACACCATGTTGCGTTTGGTGAGCCCCTGTGTGCCTAAACATTGGAGCTCCCCCACAAGTGAACCCATTTTGGAAACTAGACCCCCAGGGAACGTATCTAGATGCATAGTGAGTACTTTGAACCCCAGGTGCTTCACAAATTCATCCATAAAAATGAAAAAAGCACTTTTTTTTTCCACAAAAATTTCTTTCTCATTATTACAGACCAATTTGTGAAGCACCTGGGGTTCAAAGTGCTCACTATGCAGCTACATATGTTCCCTGGGGGGTCTAGTTTCCAAAATGGGGTCACTTGTGGGGGAGCTCCAATGTGGAGACGCACAGGGGCTCTCCAAACACGACATGGTGTCCGCTAACAATTTGAATGCAAAATGAGCTCAAATTGTTAGCGGACACCATGTTGTGTTTGGTGAGCCCCTGTGTGCCTAAACATTGGAGCTCCCCCACAAGTGACCCCATTTTGGAAACTAGACCCCCCAGGGAACGTATCTAGATGCATAGTGAGCACTTTGAACCCCCAGGTGCTTCACAAATTGATCTGTAAAAATGAAAAAGTACTTGTTTTCCGCAAAAAAAAAATTTTTTCCATTAATTTGTGAAGCACCTGGGGGGTCAATATGCTCACTATCCATCTAGATATGTTCCCTGGGGGGTCTAGTTTCCAAAATGGGGTCACTTGTGGGGAAGCTCTAATGTTTAGGCACACAGGGGCTCTCCATATGCGACATGGTGTCCGCTAACAATTGGAATTGTTAGCGGACACCATGTTGCGTATGGAGAGCGTCTGTGTGACTAAACATTAGAGCTCCCCCACAAGTGACCCCAGTTTGTAAACTAGACCCCCCAAGGAATGTATCTAGATGCATAGTGTGCACTTTGAACCTCCAGGTGCTTCACAAATTGATCTGTAAAAATGAAAAAATTATTTTTTTGTGGAAAAAAAAGTACTTTTTTATTTTTATGGATCAATTTGTGAAGCACTTGAGGGTTCAAAGTGCTCACTATGCATCTAGATACGTTCCTTGGGGGGTCTAGTTTCCAAAATGGGGTCACTTGTGGGGGAGCTCTAATGTGTAGACACACAGGGGCTCTCCATACGCAACCTGGTGTTTGCCAACAATTGGAATTGTTAGCGGACACCAGGTCGCGTATGGAGAGCCCCTGTGTGCCTAAACATTGGAGCTCCCCCACAAGTGACCCCATTTTGGAAACTAGACCCCCCAGGGAACATATCTAGATGCACAGTGAGCACTTTGAACCACCATGTGCTTCACAAATTGAGACGTATAAATGAATAAAGAAACTTTTTGTGAAAAAACATACTAGTCTAGTAGTTGCAATTCGCAGCATAGGGGACCCATGGGGCTCTGCCATATTTTTGGTCCAGCCAGGTACAACTTGGCAGCTACGGACTGCCACCAGCCCCCAGCTGCTTCGTCATACCTGGCTGGAACCAAAAATACAACGAAGCCTATTTTTTTTTTTATTTCTAGAATTATTTCTAGAAAAAAAATGACATAGGGCTCCGCCATATTTTTGGTCCAGCCAGGTACAACTTGGCAGCTACGGACTGCCACCAGCCCCCAGCTGCCTCGTCATACCTGGCTGGAACCAAAAATACAGCGAAGCCTATTTTTTTTTTATTTCTAGAATTATTTCTAGAAAAAAAAGACATAGGGCTCCGCCATATTTTTGGTCCAGCCAGGTACAACTTGGCAGCTACGGACTGCCACCAGCCCCCAGCTGCCTCGTCATACCTGGCTGGAACCAAAAATACAGCGAAGCCTATTTTTTTTTTATTTCTAGAAATATTTCTAGAAAAAAAATGACATAGGGCTCCGCCATATTTTTGGTCCAGCCAGGTACAACTTGGCAGCTACGGACTGCTACCCACCCCCAGCTGCCTCGTCATACCTGGCTGGAACCAAAAATACAGCGAAGCCCATTTTTTTTTAATTTCTAGAACTAATTCTAGAAAAAAAATTACGTGGGGCTCCGCCATATTTTTGGTCCAGCCAGGTACAACTAGGCAGCTGGGGGCTGGAATCCTCAGCATAGAGAGGCCCAAGCGTTCTGGGCCCCCCATGCTGCGAATTGCAGCCCGCAGCCGCCCCAGAAAATGGCGCATTCATTGAAGCGCCATTTTCTGGCGCTGTACCCACGCTCTTCCAGTTGCCCTGGTGCCGGTGGCTAACTGGGTAATAAAGGGGTTAATGCCAGCTTTTTATTGGCAGCTGGCACTAAGCCCGAGATTCATAATATAGGGCCAATGTTAGACCCGCCATTAGGAATCTCAAGTACGGTAAATAGTCAATAAATACACACAGAGAAAAATCTTTTTATTTGAAAAAAAAACACAGACACAATTCGGACTCCATCTTTATTATAAAAAGATCCGACGTAGTCCACAACGAAGGTCCCACGACGCTCGATCGCTCCGACGTAGTCCATAACGAAGGTCCCACGACGTTTGATTGTCTCCGACGTAGTCCACAACGAAGGTCCCACGACGCTCGATCACCTTTGCTTTCAGATCGCTACTCTGGAGCCCGATCCGCCAGCATGGTGATCGAGCTGCAGAAAGTGATCTGACACCCCGGGCGCAGTGACCCATTATGTGCATCACTGCGCCTGTGCTGCCAGATCACTTTCCGCAGCTCGATCCCCATGCATGGGGATCGAGCTGCGGAAAGCGATCTGGCAGCACAGGCGCATTGACCCACTATGTGCATCACTGCGTCCGGGCTGTCAGATTGCTTTCTGCAGCTCGATGCCCATGCAGGGAGATCGGCTGCAGAGCAGCGATCTAAGAGCCTGGGCGCAGTGACCCACTATGTGCATCACTGCGCCTGGGATGCCAGATCGCTTTCCGCAGCTCGATCCCCATGCATGGGGATCGAGCTGCGGAAAGCGATCTGGCAGCACAGGCGCATTGACCACACTATGTGCATCACTGCGTCCGGGCTGTCAGATTGCTTTCTGCAGCTCGATGCCCATGCAGGGAGATCGGGCTGCAGAGCAGCGATCTAAGAGCCTGGGCGCAGTGACCCACTATGTGCATCACTGCGCCCGGGCTGTTAGATAGCTTCCTGCAGCTCGATCCCCATGCATGGGGATCGAGCTGCGGAAAGCGATCTGGCAGCCCAGGCGCAGTGATGCACATAGTGGGTCACTGCGCCCGGGGTGTCAGATCACTTTCTGCAGCTAGATCCTCAGAATCCAGCTGTAGAAAGTGATCTGACAGATCCAGTACAGTGATCCACAGTGATCACATAATGGTCACTGTGGATCACTGTGCTGGATCTGTCAGATCACTTCCTACAGCTGGATCCTCAGGATCCAGCTGTAGAAAGTGATCTGACAGATCCAGTACAGTGATCCACAGTGATCACATAATGGTCACTGTAGATCACTGTGCTGGATCTGTCAGATCACTTCCTACAGCTGGATCCTCAGGATCCAGCTGTAGAAAGTGATCTGACAGATCCAGTACAGTGATCCACAGTGATCACATAATGGTCAATGTGGATCACTGTACTGGATCTGTCAGATCACTTCCTACAGCTGGATCCTCAGGATCTAGCTGTAGAAGTCATCTGACAGCTCCAGCACAGAGCTGTCAGATGCGGAAGCGGCCGGAGAGAAGAGGAGGAGGAGCGGGACGCAGCCGTGCACCGGGTGCAGGATGGAGCGCGATCGCCGGAGGGGTGAGTGGGAGAGGCGATCGCCGCTCCGGTGATCGGGGGGGGCAGGCAGGGGGAAGAGGGGGGGTGACAGGAGATGGGGGGGGCTCTCAGAGGATGCGGGGACATGCAGGAGGAGGCGGGCGGCAGGAAGAGGAAGCCCGCGGCAGGGACAGGAAGCGGGCGCAGGGACAGGAAGCGGGGGGGGGGGTAAGACAGATGAAGAGGGGGCAGAATAGAGAGGTGGGGGACAGGGGGGCACTTAGAGTATGACAGGGGAGAAGATCGGAGGGTAGGGAGAGCAGGGGCAGGCAGGGAAGCATGACAGGCGCGGTGATTTTCACTTTCACTTTTGAGCGCCAATCACCACGCCTGTAGCCGGGGGGGTGGGGGTGGGGGCAAATCGACCCCCCATGGGGTGTTGTACAACACCCCATGTACCTGCAGGCCGAGTGACAGGTCAGTGAGACCCTCACTCGGCCTGCAGGAGCCCGATCAATCCATGGCCCACCCCCTGGGCCAAGGGTCGGGAACGAACTTGTTTCCATGGCCCAAACGGTGGGCCAAGGGTCGTGAAGGGGTTAAAAGATGACAGTTAAAAAAAATTATTTCTATTAAAAATAATAATAAATGACATCTTGCAATTTCACAATTTCCACTTGAACTTTTTTAGACTCCTATGGGTTCATGAAATCCACTTGTACATAAATAAAGACAATATTTGATCTTACCATAGCTTTTGTAATGAATCATCTTCTTATGCTGGTTTCACAATGACATTTTTTGCCATCAGTACGAGTCCATCACAAACTGGATGCACCTGCATCCGTTTTCGGCATCATTGACTTTCAATGGGGCCAAAGACATTTGCGGGTGCATCCAGTTGTGCCCAGTTTGCCCCGAACCCAGATGCAGATGTTCACATATTTTTCATGGAGACAAAATCTGCATCTTGATGTGATTTTGTTCTCCATGAAAAAAAACATGAAGCTATGGATCCACACGGATCCAGGGCACCATGTTTGAAATCTCAATGGAGCCTAAGGAACACTTAATCAAAAGGACTCCTGATTCCAGTGGATCCAGACTTCTGGTCCATGATTTATGAACTGCGCATGTTTAGAGCATGTGCAGAAAGCAGTTCTAAATGACACGCCCCATAGGGGGTATGCCATTTACCATCCTCCACATCCCTACAAAATATGCAAACGGATACTCCCGCACAGGGTGCAGCTGAATCCAGTTTGTCATTTGTGGGGGAATCCAAGGGCATGCAGGCTTTTCCTGCATGCCCGAATTAAATAATACACCCGTGTGAAACCAGCCTTAGCCTATGCAAAGGGATTGGTGGATTCGTGTTACCAGCTATGAATAGTTAGGTGTTAGGCCATGTGCTCACATTGAGTATTCAGTAAGATCTTTACCTCAGTATTTATGTGATAAATCAGGAGTGGGTAAAACTACAGAAGTGGTGACCGTGTTTCTATCTGGGGGTCCATCGGGAATTTCAGTTGTTCACCCTTGAACCAGTCCGATCCTGGGTAACATCCTTGTTCTTACCTTATTCCACTAATTTTTCATAATCAGGATTACTGAATATATTCAGAATGTCTGTATTTTTTAATATACATGACATGCATTTCCTCAGCAATAATTAAAATTGATTTTTTACAGTAACACAAAATCAAACTAATGAATTGCAAGAAGAAACAATTTAGCTGTTATCAGTGTGGATTACTTAATGATCCAGGAATCTATAAGTAACCTTTGTCATAATCTGAAATCAGCAACATCAAACAAAGTACAGTATCAGTTCACAGTCTGTGACGGGCTTGAAATGTTCTTGTTTCTTGAAGCATAAACTTATGTAGATGAAACAGATTTGTCTCCACAATCACAAACTGTTCAAAGTATGTGCAGCCAGGTAAAAGATTCCCAAGCCTGAGATGTCAGCTACACGCAGTACAACAGAAGGTAAGCAATTAGCTCTGAATAAGTGATGGGTCACATACAGCAAAGGTGTAAATTAAAGCACGCACTTGGGAGAGAGGCATCTGTAAAGTTGAACTTAATATTAGTTCTCAGAACTATGTGAGAATCATAAATTAAACAACACACCCACAATAAATGCTGATGAGTAAGGAATACAGTATATCTGATCTGAACATGATATGCATTGAATGCAGCTGATAAATGTATATTAGGATAACTTCAGAGCTGACTAAGCGTGAGACAAAAAAGTTAGGGAAAAGATCTGAGTGGGCAATAATTATCTGGAGGAGCTCTTTACACAGCTATGATTTACTGTGAAGTCACTGCCCACCTCTCACTCCCAAAAACTCTGTCAAAGTTAGTTTATATAACTATTGACTCACACAACTACACACCTTAGTCTTGTTTTCTCACCCACAAGTGAAGTTGCTCACTCCTTTCTTTAACCCAATGCTGCTTTTATTTTTCCCTCCTTTAAAGCACAATTCCAGCATGTTTTCTTTTTATTTCAGCTCTAGAGTGGTGCTTTACACCTAAGTCCTCTGACCCCTGTCGTATACTCACCCTTCAGGGACTTCATCTTCTGTCATTGCCTTTCGGTCTCCCGCGATTTGTGTCCTGTCGGCAGCTCCAGTGTTTTATAGAGCTCCCTGGAGATCACAACTTAGTATTTCTCTATGGGAGCTCTTTCTGGCCTTGTTCTATTTCTCATAGAGCTGTATTGAGGCTTTTGACATAACGTCTGACTTCTGACCAGTAAGAAGTTATAGGCACAAGACAGTACTGTGGGACAGGAGCAGCACCGAAAAAGCCTAAAATTGCTGAAGTGTAAGTATAATACAGGGGGCAAGGGGCTTACATTTAAAGCACCACTCCAGTGCTGGAAAAAAAGCTGGAGTTGTGCTTTTTATTGTTACCAAAAGGTACCTGACACTTTCTAAACTGTACATTTACATTATCAGGGAAGTTTTATTTCTCTTTATAGTTCTTTATGATTCTTAAAGAGCTTTGGTTATTTTTCCTCATCGGGCTAAAAACTTACAGGCAGGTAGTTGCAGTGTCGATTGCTACTGGTTCAGTACAGTCATAAATGGCTCATGCCCGTGATCTACTGGTTTCTGGTGATGTCACATCGATTGAGCAGCTTCTTCTTTTCTACTCTGCCTTGCTGCCTAACTGTGGGGAGACGACTGGCATACAGCACAATATCAGCAGTGAAACCCCATTAACAGAGCAGACAAATAAGGCAGTAAGCCGGCAGGAGGGGTCTGTGAGCACTCTGAGCCAGCAAGCCTTTACACCAGGCAAAATAAGCAGGTATATAGCAATTACCTGCCTGTATGTTCTTAGCCCTATTTGGAGAAATAATCAAAATTCTGGATAAAAGTAGTTATCTGGTTTATGTAAATAAAGTTTAAAGTGATCCGTTTACATTTAACAGACTGTTCAATTTATCAGCAGAATGTTCTGGAATAGAAGCAGTTAAGAAGATTGTCATTTAGTTTTGGGGAAATTAAAAGTTCCTGCTCATTCGTGGCTTAATAGTCTAGTTGGTGATCCTGTTCAGAAACTGAAAGCCTTTCCTGTATGAATGTACATTGTAAGATATACTGCCAATACTATACATGACAGGTATCTATTATATAATTGCGAATGGTTTTTTGCCCCTTCTGAGTCCACTCTCGCTGCGAGTCAGCGTGGTCATGTGGATACGACCGAAGCATTGGCCGCGCAGCGGCCATTGCGAGCAGTTCTAAGATGACTCGCTATGCCGCGCAGCGGCATGGCGAGTCGCCTTAGCAGCGCGAAGCATTGGCCGCGAAGCGGCCATTGCGAGTCAGAGACTTGCTCTTCTAGAATCCCGATGCATGTGCATCGGGCACCCAGCTAGTAATACTATAATACTATAATTGACAGGTATGTATCGCACAGACAGAGGTCTGATATGATCTAAATCCAGGATGTTTGCTGGGGGCAGGACTACTGACCATGCACATACCTCCCCATGGGTGTGTCATACCTGTTATAGTATGACTCTGTAATGATCATATGGTCTGATGCAAGCAAAGTCTTTGTGTGTTTGGGCGTGGCTGGAAATGCCATCTTCCTGGAGAACAATGGTCTGTAGACTATGTCTCTGGGTGCTTGGAAGCAGGTGCCCCTGGCAGGCTCGAGGGCTGGAGACCATGGCTAGAGAACCTGGGGAGGCTCTCTGAGTTCAGGAGACTACAATCCAACTGAGGGTCTGGAACAGACAGCAGTCTGTGATCCCAGAGAGGCAGCTTCTTGAACAGTGGACTAAGAGGTCAGTGGACACTATAATGGACTAAGTGTGATATGCCATTGGAACAGAACAGTGGTCATAATATGTCCTGTCCATTTTTATGAACTATGCAATAGCAATTTGTGGTTGTTAATAAACCAGCTAGACTGATATAAATATGTAACTGTTCCTATGTGCTTTACTTCTGCTGCCAAAAGAGTATCCCCTAATACCCTCAGTGAGCACTAGCTCACAACTTACAGAGATATCTATCAATTATTAATTTGGACTGCCCACTGGACTCATAAACACAGGATGAGCAGGCATTTTCTCAACTTTTTGCCAAAAACTATAAATCAATATTCTTTGCTCCTCATACTGCAGATATGCTGATTAATACGTATTATTGTCCGGGTGGCACAGCCTGACTGCTGATGGCACTGGCTACATAAATTTAAGCTCCGGCAGCTTCCAGGCCCGGAAGCAGCGAGAAGCAGCGATGTAAACCACCAAAATTGCTCACACCACATTCTGGCATCCAGGAGAGGAGAATAACTGGATGGAAAGAATGTAAGAAATCTTCCCCAGCAAAGCTCACAGAGTTCTTCCTCCGTGTGCATACAGCAACAGTGAGGGAGAATATGGCACCGTTCTCACTTCCTCGGTATCTTGCTCCTCTTGCAGGGGCTACAGAGCGGCATCTGATCCACCAGAGGACGAGGGGCTGGATATACCCCTCACAAAGAAAACCATGCAGTCCCTTCTGGGTTTTCTTAGGTTTGCCCTGCAGGAGCACCTTAAAGGAATGATATCAGAGATTAAGGGGCCATTAAACCAATTGGAGAGAGTACAGCGTATAATGAAACTTGAATATCGTAGCTTATCAGATCACACATGATGTCATAGACTCCAATGCAGCACTGGAAAAAGTATCCCTATTAAAAACAAATTTTGGGACTTGGAGGACTGGTCCAGGAGGAATAATGTAAGGATAAGGGGTATCCCACAAACCATTATGGATGGAGATGTCCCATACTTAATTTCATAAATTACTTGTGGCCTGACTTGGACCCAGAGACCTCATGGAGGACAGAATTCACAGAGTTCCTAAGCCCAAACATCTGGACTCTGGGCTGCCTTGAGATACCCTTGCCAGAATTACGGTATTATTTTTTTAAACAAAGGAGTCCTTTGTGTATGCATTGAGGAAACTCCTTTCATCTGGAGCTGTACCCATATTTCTCCACAGCAACACTTGCAAAGAGGAAATAATATGCCCAAGTGGCAAGGATTCTGAGAGAAAATGGAATAAAGTACAGATGAGGATTTCCAGTCAGGATGGTGATAACACATTCCGGGGGCTCATACACTTGCTACTCCCGGGACCAAGTGAATAAGGGTCTCCAAAACTCGAACCTTAAAAACACATCTCAAGTTGTCCTTCTCACCACCTCATGAGACACAGAGGAAAGAAAAGAAAAAAACTGTATACCAAATGGTTTGTGATATGACTTTTCCTAGGAGTCTGCTGCTGGACTCTTGATCTAATCTAGCTTTTGACAACACATTTGATAGTGCCCAAAGTTATGTGGACAAAGATGGTGCCCTACTACCCCGCAGGAAGTGGTTCTGCCTTACAGTATTTTTGGTTATTCTGTGGGTGGTTATTCTTTTCTGTTTCCACACTTTGTCTGTCTATTCCCCTCTCCCCCCCCTCCTACTTCATCATAATACAGGTTACCCAGCTGCAAGAACTCCTGCTATCTACACATAATGGTGGTACAATTTCTGTCAATTAATGCTAGAAGACTTAACTCACCTGCAAAAAGATATGTGGTATGGAAAGAAAGTATAAAGTCTAACTGTGACATTGCTTACATCCAAGAATCTCAACTACCAGAAAAAGGCAATGCGAGACTAAATCACGCCAGATTTCCTTATTCCTTTTTTTGCAAATTCTAAGAACAAAATAGCAGGACTATGTATGCTTATTAAGGGTACCATAGCCCTAATGTTATTCATAAGGTGGCTGACCCAGGAGATAGATTTGTAATGGTGATGGGATACATGAATATAGTAGTGTTACACAATTGCCTTAGTAAACATTTCCACTGCTGCTCAGATTTCTTTCAAGAGGAAGCTACTAGGGAAAGTTAGAGACCTCTATCCGGGGTCTCTAATAATTTGTGAGGATGTCAATATTCCTATGTCTAAAGTTAATGATTGTTCAGCAACTGCCATAAGTAGGAAGGAGTTTGGGATAGTAGTGACAGAATTTCATCAGTATGATATCTGGAGATACCTGCATATGAATGTGAATGTTTCAACTTTTTCTCATCTAGACATCGCTCATACAGCAGAATTGACTACTTTCTGGTAGATAGTAAAACTCTGGCGAACTGTACAGATACTTCGATATGCCTGACTACCTGGTTGGATCACTCCCCAGTAGGCCTCTCTATCAGAGATGAATATTCGTTATCTAGATCTCCCAAATGGAGATTAAATAATCAATTGCTAACAAATAACGGGTCAGCTTTAGAAATATTAAAAATATTTCAAAATACTTTATATATACTGACAATGGTCAAGTATCAGATGTGACCCTATGGTCAGCCCATAAGGCATTCATAAAGACGAATCTGCATTAAATTAGTATCTACTGCAATAAGTATTATTATCTTTATCATGCTATCTTATTTTATGAAAGTTCTCGGTTAAGGTTAGGGCTGTCTCAGAAGGATCAGTCATGTAACAAATATCACTAGTGCAAAGTAGACCCCTCTGACTTAGAAGGGGTTCTATCAGTCAAAAATTGCTATTGCATTTTCTATTAATGAATACATTTAGCTGACTGCTAACGAAATGTCATTCTATGGTTCTGCTATTTCATTATTTCATTGAGTGGAATATAGTTTAATTCAATCTAATATTAGAAATTCAGGCTCTTGAAAATATTAATCAGCCCAGAAAGCAAAGCATAACTGTTGAAAGTTCATCTCCTAACAGTATACTGTGCTTTAGTCGCAATGTTCAGGTTTTTCATTTTGAAAGTATGCGCAGCCTAAAAATAGCTCATGACATTATAATACAGTATCAAAATATATTTGGTCTGCTCATTACCATCCCATACAAAATGAAAAATAAAACTTTAGCTGATCTTAAATTCCATTACTCATATAATATGCAGGTGAGTTAAAATTGACAATGTCCGCATTAAAGCAGCAAAATGTCATATTTTGGGGGGCGAAGATATGACAGTTTTTTTATAGCACGTTTCTGGTGTCCAACCCTTCATAAATCCTCATATCCTCATAAAGTATCTACTTTAGATTTACTAGAAGCTACATTGTGCACCTTTTAGCAATTTAGTTTTTAACTCAAATCAATTGTTCCACCAGCGATGTACTTCCCATAATGGCAATGTAGTCTTCACTGAGTCAGAGATGCCCGATGCCAAGAGGCACCAAGGTCTACATATACCCATTGTTACAATAACAACAGTCTGCAAGGACAGGATGCAGATAGCATTAAACAGGCATTATAATATCATGTGTTGACTGTGGGAGTTATCATACTGTGTGGGAGGCTGTGGAGATGCTGATACTGTGTATGGAACATATGATGCTGTGTGTATGGGGGGACTATGGAGGAAATTGGTACTGAGCTGGCTAATTGTGTGGGAGAATTCACTGAGGGGATATCATACTCTATGTCAGGGGCAGGGGCATTTTGGGGGACAAACACTCTACAGTATAGGGGCCATGAAAGGGCTACTTTGGGGGGTGAGAATACTACGGGACCCCAGCAAGGGCACAATTAGGATATGTTCCACAATGAGTATTTCGTAAGTATTTGATGTTGTAGATTACTGCAGCATTTTTGCACCTATTAAATCAATTTGATGCTTTCATTTTTTTCATTCTGTTTATGAGTACTTTTTTTTACATGCGCTTTTATTGTATTTTTTTAAGCTATAGTTTTTGTCTCTTTTTGGTAAGTAGTGTTTAAAATAAAGCTGCTTTGGTTTTGATATTTTCTAGTATTTGGCTTTGACAAATGTTATAGATATAGTCATGTGCAGACTGCATGTGTTTTAAGTGTGTTTCTGCTGCACACTAAAAATGCATATGTGTTTTTACCTGGGGATTTTCCACACTAACACAATTCCATTAGTAAAATATGCATAAGAAACTCACAATACTTAAAAAAGAAATTAACAAGTTATGGATATCAAACATGCACCGCAGATTGGTTTATTAAATGTAAAAAAGCACAGCGGGCATGAGACTTCTATAAATCCCATGCACTATGCAAGAATTGTAAAACAAGTGCTGCTGTCATTTCAGCAATTGTTGGTAACCGTGGTTCGGGGTTCATGTGACATTGTGACATCACACGACCCCCACGTTAAATTACAGCTAGCTTCTTTCTTCCCACCTTCGGACCAAAGGACCTATCAACAGGATGTGAACGCTGCAGCTGCCACTCACGTTCTGTTGATAGCTCCTATGTCTGAATGTGGGGAGAAGGAAGCTGGTGGTGACTGGACTTGGAGCCCCGAGACGCGGTTACTGACAGTGTTGGAATGGCAGCAGCACAGGAGGTGAGTACGGGGTTTGTTATTTTAATGGGGGGAAACAAGTCAATTCAGAATATTCTAGTAGTGGACAACCCTTTAACTTAAACATTTAGTAATATGATCCTCCTACTCTGCTGAAGATTGTTTTGGGGCGTACAGGTAGCAAGAGAGGTGGGCAATTAGGACTTTTGCGATTGGACCCCATGATTCCTATGCAAGCCCTTGTGCTCTACTGCTAACTTATTTCATTGATTTAAAGCTGCCCCTGGATGTAACTCATAGGTTTACAATTCATTTAAATTCTGAACCTTTTACAGGTTACTACAATCACTGAAACTCAGTATCTAAATTATTTTGTCCAGCTCCAAATTAGAATAAGATCAGATTTTGCCTTTCTGTATGCGGATAGAAAACATCTGAGCCAAAGCCCATCTTCTGCAAGGTAAAAGGTGTATAATATATCGTGTGTAATATTAAACTGTAACAGTCATTTGTTGGTATCTCTGAAACAATGCCAACAATAGGTGATCAAAGAGCTAAAGTTATCAAGCTTAGGTCACATTATTATTCTTATTTTATTTTTAGAAGGTCATTTTTTTTATTCTGAATCTAACTTATTGATTTTATATTATAGCAAGGCTCCAAACTGTCTGATCTTTAAGTCTATAAGTGCAAGGCACTGTATGAGAGCATTTGTAAAGTGTTGATTTCACAACCATGTGACCGTAATGGTTGAAACTAAGCAGGCCTGAAGTGAAAGACTCTTTGAGCTTAGCTCTGCCCATAACAGTCACATAGTTGTGACATCACCACAGTTCCTGCAGGACATGCACCACAGGGGCTTGACGAAATTCAAAAAATATCATGAATGAACGTGAGTGACGGGAAGCAAAAGCACCAACCCTATGACTAAAGCTAGGTATGTGTGTGTAGTCACCTCAGCAGATATAGTCTTTTAGTGATGCATCATTTAAAAAATATTGGGGGTAGTTTAAAATCACAAAACGACATGACAGGTTCCCTTTATTATATATCTGATAACTCTACAGGTGTTTTTACATAGGGTGTGGTCTGCATTAATTTTGAGAAGTTAAATGTCATATGCATGACACTTTTTCTTTGCCCTTTTATTGAACATCAGAGATCCACCTGAGAAACTATGTGCTCATCCATCACCAGACATGAAACAAGTGAGGTTGCTCATAAAGTGGCACAAAACATGACACCTCAGACCGAGAGGCCAATAGAATATGAATTGCCAGGATTTCAGGCTACCCTTAATCTGCCTCTGAAAACTGACTTGAATTAAAAATTGTGATTAGCCCACTAATAACTGAGAAGGTATATCTACTCGATTTTTTTTAATACCAACCCTCATATATTTTAGCAATCTTCTAAAGTCTATATTCCACATGTTTTGACTTTTTTCTACTTTTCTTATTCTTTTGTTGTAGTATCTTGTATACTTCTATACTTTGATTCCATGTCCCTAATTAATTTTAAATCAATTATTTTTCCCTCTTTGTGTATAAAGAATATTTTCTCTAATTTATGTCTTAGAATTGTAATGTACGGTAGTTGTTTTTATTATTTCAGCTTCATTTTGGACATAGCACATTTAGGAGTTTAGCTAATGAGCTGTTCCACAATCTGCTCCAGGCCATGTGTTTGCTATACAAATTGAACTTTTCCATAACTTGGCTTAGTTAATGTATACTATTTGATTCTTCATTCCATCTGCTAATGTCTGACTCGAAAGATGTTGTTTTGGTTTATTTAACAATGCATCAGTGCAGAAATGGTTAATTTTGTTTACAACATTTGCTCAGTCACTCTACAGTATTTAATTTCGGCTTCAAAGAAATGTGTCTTGTTCTTCAAAAGCTTTTCCTTCCTTCCTTCCCATTTCATATTTTGGCATTACAGCTGTAACTATCAGCAGTTCTTCAATTTTAGCAAAATAAAAACTTTTCTTCATCTATATGAGTTTTGACGCTTAAACGGATTGCCAGGTTTTAAACCTAAATTCTGTAGTCACTCTATGTGACTGTAAACATATCAATCATCCTAGCACCCGTACTGTTTCTAATCCGGGAACGGACCTCAGTTATGCGGTATGCATGTTCGCATCCAGAATGGTGGGCACAGCCTAGCTCAATACTAGTTGGACGCACCGACTCCATACACTTGTATTGAGCAAGGCCCACTAGTCGTGTTGTTGCCGGGAACATGCATACCGATTAACTGTGGTCTATTCCTAGAGGCCGGCGATTCCTTACAGCGGACAATGTATGTACTGGGAGGATTAATAAATCCAGAATTACCAGTTTTAGACCAGATAACCCCTTTAAACCTATGAAGTTGTAATGCTTAAAGGCAGTGAAAAATATTAACATCAGGCTATCAGTCATTCCATTGACATCAATTCTCCAAATTGTCCAAAGATCCATTTTAAAGGTGATAATACCAGGCACATGTTGATCGTGCTGCTATAAGCAGCCTGAATGACCTAAACATGCTACTACGATCTGCAGTTTCTCCAGACTTGTATCACATTGAATATATACAGAAAGTCTTTGGTCAGTAATTGCAAAGGTAGCTGCCAGAAGAAGATCTGGAATACTTGTGTACCCAAGTACATTCAACATAGAAGAACATTCCTCAGACAACCATTATGAACCTTATTGATAAGATGCCAAAGTGAGTAAGTGCGTGAATTTCTGCTTATGGTGCAAGATACCGAACGAATTGAGATGTTTTCAAAATTTGCTTCAATTTTTTCATCATCTGCATATCATTAACATGTCTATCAATCTTGTGTTTTCCAGATATTTTCTGCTTTTGAAGATAGTTACAGCTGACCAGGATGAGATACATGGAGTAGAGAAAATCCAAGCCATGCGGATTAAGGGTCAACAAACGTTCTCCCACTAAGAGCAGGAATGAATGTGTCCCATAAATTTATGTCTATATCAATTAAAGAATATTCTACTTAGATCTTGTGAGGGCATCACAACTCCTGGCCAGACCTCAATCAGTCAACAATGGCTATGTTCACACACAATTTGCGTTTTTTTTTAGCTCTCTTAAAAGCACTTGCGTTTTTTTAAGAGTGCTAAAAAATGTCCCTTGTGTGTCTGAAAGGATTTGCCACGTTTTTGGACTTAGTCATTTTTTCACCAAAAACGCAGGCAAAAACGCAAGCGTTAACGCAGGGTGCATACATGTGCCTTTTAAAAACGCATGTGTTTCCCATAGGGCCCCCATGTTAAAAAAAGCATGTGCGTTTTTTTAACATGGGCCCCTATGGGAAACGCATGCGTTTTTGAATGGCACTAAAAGGTACTAATGTACCATGCGTTTTTGCATGCGTTTCCCATAGGGCCCCATGTTAAAAAAACGCATGCGTTTTTGGAAAAACGCACATGCGTTTTTTTACAGCACCCAAAAACGCTGCATGCAGCGTTTTTTGGACAAGGGGTAAAAAACGCAAATGGAGCTGAAAAACGCAGCTACACTCAAATGTACCCTGCGTTAACGCACCTGCGTTTTTTTTAACAGCCCAAAAACGCAGAGATGATCAAAAAAACGCATGTGTGTGAACATGGCCAATAAAACTTTCATACTTTTCTTATTTACTGCTACAATTGTGGTCTCCTCTTTTCATACTGATAATGATAGGACTGGTGATGCCTGTTTAACACCACAGATGATGAAGTCAAAAGCAACAGCTGCATCTAGATGCTAAAGGTGCTGGCACACGCTACGTATTTGCTGCGTATTTTTACACGAGTGCTGTTGCAGTTTTTGTAGCCAAAACTAGGAGTGGAACAATCAGAGGAAAAGTCTAATAGAAACAAGTGTTCCACTTCTGGTGGTTTTAATCAGCCACTCTTGGTTTTGGCTACAAAAACTGCAAGAGCACTCGCGTAAAAATACCAGCAAATACACAGTGTGTGAACGCACCCTAATACTGAGAGGAACAAAGCCACAATTTGTATAATGCTGGAAAAGACGCCGGCATTTAAAAAGCACGTTATCACACTCACAGGGGCATGACAACATGCTAAGTGAGCTAACTAGTCAGGGACTAGTCAAAGCCCTATTTTGCATATCATAAACAGACTTTAAAAATACTTTTGTCACTTTCTCTCTTAAAGGGAATCTATCAGCAGCGTGTGAACGCACCCTAAATGAGCTGGTCCTTCTTCATTTATAATTGACTGAATATGGACCATAAAAATTCTAAATAATTTAACAATAGGGTAGAAAGTTATCCTTAATTTTCCAAGTTGCTGGCACAGTAAGTTTACCATATTATCTCTCTGCAGAGCTGATTCTAAGAATGTTGAAATATTTTTGGAATGCTAAACCTTTTGGGGATTCATTTTTGAACAATAAAGTACTAAGACTGACAACAAACAAATTTGGAAGATGCTAGTTTTTTTTTTAATAATATATATTTGGCCCAAGATTTTTCATTTTATGAATTAAAAATAATGTATAAATGATTTGTAATATACATAAAACATAAATTATTTTGTTTGCATAAAAAGGTCAAAATTTAATTGACTGTCCTGTGTTTATAAAGATAGCTTTTTCTCTCCGCAGGAAAAAAGTTGATGAGCTAATGTTAAATACCATATTTAACATATACAGCAAAAATCTATAAAGGTTAGTTGTACTGTACATTCTAGATGAGACTTGGAATCAAGTGAAATGCCATGTGTTACAGTAAAATGGCTTGTCTGGTTTCTAATACACATACTGTACCAGTGGCAGACACAGACAGAAGATGACCCTTGTGCAAGAACAATATATGGGACCCTTGTAGTTCAATAGCTCATTAAAATGTAAAATTCCACTGTTTTAAAGGTGGAAGTGAGCCCCTTTACTTCTTGGGCCGTACAACTGAAACTGATGGCACAAATGGTATCACCGCCCCTGTACTGTACTCATTTTTCATTGGTGGCAATGTGGATTTTCAACAAACATTCCTAATATGACAACTATTTAGTTTATACAGAATCTGTCAGAAGAATTTTACACTTCAAACTATTTATATAAGAAATAAAAAAAAGCTATAGCTCTCAGAATACAGCAATGCAAAAAAAAATATTTTCTATAAAATATATTTTATTGTGTAAGAGTGGCAAAACATAGAGAAAAATATATAAATGTAATATCACTGTAACCATAATGACCAGAAGAATAAAGCTTTCTTATAATTTTTACTGCATGGTGAACAGCATAAAACAAAAAGCAATTCCTGATTTGCTGGTTTTTGTTTGGTCTGCCTCCCAAAAATCAGAAAAGAAAGCAATCAACAGATGTAATGTGCCTGAAAATAGTATCATTATAAACATAAACTCGTTCAGCAAAAAAGAAGTCTGCACAGCACTCTGTCGGCAGAAATATAGAGATCGTAAATTTCTCAAAACATGACGGCACAAAACTTTTAGTTAAAAAAAAAATGTTTTTTAGTGTTTGATAATACCCAAACATATATATGTATATACTAGCTGGGTGCCCGATGCACATGCATCGGGATTCTAGAAGAGCGAGTCTCTGACTCGCAATGGCCGCTTCGCGGCCAATGCTTCGCGCTGCTAAGGCGACTCGCCATGCCCGCTGCGCAGGCATTGCGAGTCGCCTTAGAACTGCTCGCAATGGCCGCTGCGCGGCCAATGCTTCGGGCGTATCCACATGACCACGCTGACTCGCAGCGCGAGCAGACTCAGAAGGGGCAAAAAACCCATTCGCAATTATATGATAGATATAAATACTGTATATATCAATCTGGTATTGCTGGCATTGAAGAATAAAGCTGTCTAATCATTTGTACCGCAGCGAGGAATAACATAAAAACTAAATAGAACCTATTCTTGACCTGCTGTTGATTTATTCATTCTGCTTCTCACAGTAAAGCTTGGCTCAAATTTATCCTGCGTTCTACCCATCTGGGTTTTCATGTAAGTTTCTGAAATATGTGATTTGTATGAAACCCCTGACAGAAGATTCCCTATAAAGAAGCAGAGGGAGTTACTTTGGACTCTCTTTGGCCAATAATACGGCAGTGTCTGTCTTGTTAAGCATGCATAAAAAAACAGTCAGCCACAGTTTTGTGCACCTCAGAAAAGAACATTGCTGAACAGAGGCCAGACGTAGTTCAGAATAACTCTGCTGCCTCATTATATTGAATGGATTCCTTAAGAGTTTCATCTGAATCATGTCATTTGGATATTTAGATGAAACCCTTCCCCCCAGCTAATTGCTCTATGTACAACACCGGGCAAATGTGATCTAAAATGTCATGTAATATATTCCACCTAAAATCTTCAAATCAATCCACAATAAACGTATTACAAAGGCTCTGGAGTACTTCTATGGCTCCTTTCTCTCCAAAGGAGATGCAGCAAATTCTGCACTCCCAAATCCAAATGCCCTCCTCCTTTTTGAGCCCCACAGTGTGTACAGTCAGCATTTGTTTTTTTTAGTAAGTGAAAACTACTATGGAGTTACTGTTTCATAAAAAGTTACACTTTTATTAACATATAAAAGTACTCAGACAGTACACCGTTTTTACAATGAATAAATAGTAGGAGATCCCAGAAATGACCACTCCAGGTAGTCACACTTTGAAGAATGCAGTGGGGAGAACAACAGGAATCCCAATACGTACACAATGGCAGTCCATATATATGTTTCACATCCACAGTGGTGAGTTACTGTACCCATTTATCCGTTCACCACTCACCCCAAGTATGCTCCCGTAGCAATCTTCCTCCGCTCTCTGACAATGTAATTTATGTTTTGCATTACTGTAGCAATGAGTGCCTGCTTAATTTCCAGGGTGCGTTTCTACAGTAGCATATGCTGGGCACAATGTATCGGCAATAAAATGTTCTGATCACTATGACATTAAAATGGTTGATTTGCAATTTTCAGACAGCAACATCCATTCTTGCTTGTTTCTGGAAAACACCTATGGAATCAAGATTTTTTACTACACCTGTAGATAAATTCCCGGAGGGGTATCATTTTCAAAATAGGGTCACTTTAGTGAGAATTCTGATCTTACTGCACTTAGGGGCTCTGTGTATGGATTTCACAAACTATTCTGCATAAATTTGTTCTCCAAGAGTGAAATTGTGCTCCTTTCCTCCCAAGTCTCACCGTGCGGCTTAAGCAGAAACTGTATAGCCACATTTGCTAAATCACCATGTTCAACACAACGAGTGACACATTTTGATGCCATTTTTACATATTTCCATGTACAAATGTAAAATTGGGAGGTAAAACAACATTTTTGTGTTAAACATGTAATTATTTTTTCTTCACTGTCCTGTGCTATAGAATTCTGTGACACACCTGTGATGTCAATATGATCACTGCATCTCTGAATTATTACATTGAGAGGTGTAGTTTGTAAAATAGTCACTTATTGGGGGTTCTGCTGTTCTGGCATCTTAGGAGCTCTGCCAATGTGACAAGTCACCCTCTAACCATAATAGCAAATTCTGCACTACAGTACAGCACTCCTTCCCTTCTGAGCTTTCCACTGTGCCTAAAAAGTATTTCTTGATGACATTTGTAATCCTGGTGTAGTCAGGTGAAATTGCACAGCAAACTATGAGGTCCAGTTTTTCTAATTAACCCTTATAAAAATTGAAAACTTGGGGCTAAAACAACCGCCCAATGGTGTAACATTATTTGACATACATATAGTGTCAACATGCTCACTGCACCTTAAGATGAATTAATTTGGGATGTAGTTTGTAAAATGGGGTCAATTATATAGGGGTTCTGCTGGTCTACCACCTCAGGGGCTCTGCCAATGTGACATGGCACCCTAAAACCATTTAGTAAAAGTTTTAACTACAATATGTCGCTTCTTGCCTTCTGCGCTTTGAACTGTGCCTCCAAAGTAGTTTTCAACCAGATATGGTGTACCAGTGTACTCAGGAGAAAAGGAATAACAAATTGTACTATTAAGTTTCGCCTATTACCTTTTTAAAAATTAAAAACTTGAGTCAAAGCAACATTTTAATGGATTCACAGAATTGTCTTACATTGGGCTGAGTAAAACTAAAATTACAATTTACTCAGCCTAATTTTATTCAATTCTGTGAATCACCTGCGGATTAAAAATACTCACTGCACCCCTTGGGTATTTACTGTCATGCAGGTCTCTAAAAGTCACTTCAAATGATATGCACTTCCCCAACTTATTGGTTTTGTAAATTTAGTTGGAAAAAAGGAGAAATTGCAAAATCTGGAAGTTTGGTGGATAAACCTGAGTTTGACAAATGCACATAGAACATTACCTGCCAGCATTTATGTCAACTCTAGAGTTTGGTGGAGGAGGAATAATGATAAAGAGTTGTTTTCAGGAATCAACCTCAGTACCTTAGTTCCAGTGAAGATGAATTTTAATGCATCATTATAACACAACATTTTGGACATTTGTATGTTTACAATTATGTAGGAACAGTTTCCGGAAGTGCCTTTTCTGTTTCAGAATGATTGTGCCCCAGTGCATAAAGTCCATAAAGGCATGGTTGAGTAGGTTTGGTGTTGGATGAATTTGGCTAGCTCACCTAAGAGTTTTTATGCCAGCCTTATGTCAATTCCCGCAGGCAATAAAGCAGCGTGGCGCAACCAATTTCTATATCTCATTTATGTCAATTCCCATCACCTTTAGGACTCGTTCACACAACCATATTTTTGGCTCGAGTGCTATCCGTGAAATAAACAGACAGCAGTCAGACCAATGTTATTCAGTGAGACAAGACAGATGACTGATTTATTTTTACTGCCCAAATCTATGTGTGAAAAAAAAATTGCAGCATGCATGATTTTCCTTGGATGAGACTCATCCATTCAAGTCTATGGGTGTGAGCAAAAAAATCAGATGCCACAGTATAGTATCTGAATATTACAGATACATTGCAATTCTGGAACTTTGACATTTTTAAATGGTCCTGTAAATTATCAAAAGCTGTTACTTTAGAAAACAGATTTTTCTGGATGAAAATTGGATCATTTTTTTATATGGTCATGTGAATTAACCCTTAGGACTACCTGACATGGAGATAGCGAGCCAGGCCCTCTTATCCAAAATCAACTGCTGACCTCACAAATGCTCTTATAGATTAATGAGCAAAATTTCCCAATCACACTCCAAAATCTTGTAGATATTCTTCCCAGAAGAGTGGAAGAGGTCATAAGTATAGAGTAGACATTATCTCCATATTAATGCTTATGTGTTTACAATGTAGAATGGGATGTCGTAAAAGCTCCTGTTAGTGTAATGTGTCAGTGTCATAATATTTTTGTCCATACAGTATATAAGTATTAGGCTTGGGTCACATTAGCGCCATGCATGCGCTAAAAGCCAGAATTTTTTTTCTGTGGAAATGTTGAAAAATGCTTCCGTTAACACCCCCTTAGGCTCCCATGTTAAAAATGCATTGTAAAAGTGGAATGCGTTTGACGCTAGGCGTTTTTGCAAAATCAACAAAAACGTATGCGTTTTTAACATGGGAGTCTATGGGGAATGCATGCGTTAACACATGGTACATATATGTGCCATGCATTATCGCTAGCGCTAAAATTGAAAAAAAATGCCATAAAAATGGCAAGTGAAAAACAGGATCCTGTAAAGCATACTTACAACGGATGCATTCTCCCAAATGTGACCCTAGCCTCATGGAACTGTTTTGGTCTACTGATATCTGCAATATAATTTATTGTCAAACTACACAGCAATTTTAAAGTTCTGAAAAATGGCATGATGACAAATATCCTAACCAAATTTTCCTATTACATAATTAATCTGTAAATCTTCTGCTGCATCTGTGACCTACATTTTTTTTTTCTTCTTCAGACTTAATTCAGTTAGATGAATATTTTATACCCTTACCTGGGTTTGCAGCTACAGTATTTCTCACAGATGAATGGTCTGCTAATAAATGAGAGGTAATGTGCATAGTGCTAAATCAGCTGGAAGACCACTAAAAAGGAAGGTGAGCAGCTGTATATGTCCATTATCTTCAGGCATCAAAATTTGTATTACAAAGTTTTTTGACAGTTTGTATTCCCTAAATGCTAAGTTTGTGGTAGCAATTGGTATATAACATGAATAGATCATACATAGCTGCATTACAGCTCACATAGGGAAGAACAAAGGAGTGAAAAATACTTCTCTCATGCAAGAGAATTAGATCAATTAGCTAATAATACTCGGCTTAGACTCTGATTAGAGTTTGATCAGTGTCAGATTAGTGTAATCCAATTCTCTCACATGTGAGAATGTCAGAAGAAGAACAAAAGTTCTCCACCTTCTCCAGCCTTTGAGAAGACCACAATCCATAGATTTAAATGGGTGCCCGCCATCTGATTTATGCTGCCAATCCCACCATGCTGTGTAGTTTTTCTCATGCCTATTCAGTATGAGAAAAAAAATATGCTGTGAAGCACCACCCCTTAGACTAACATTGGACCAATAAAACATTGTATAGCATTTGTGCAAGTTATATGCTTGCGTGAGCAAAGTTATAGCTGCAATAAAGTAGCAATACACTTTACTAATGAAAAATGAAACACGGTATATCATTAAGTTCACAGGTGTGTAGCCAGCTGAAGGCTGATATCAACATACTTTTTTTGCATCTGTCTTTGCATGTAATTGAATTTTCATGAGGTTTAGAGCTATATTAACATAGAAAACATCTGTATACGATGGGGATTTTCCACTGCACAACTTGTTTGCGTTGAATCTACCTGAGCATTGAGTAACAAGCTTTTCCAAAGCTCATATCTTCCAGCTATCCTGGTAAACAAGTTTCTATCACAACTGGTTGTATTCCAACTGCAAGAAATTTTGACCTGGAACTTTGTCACAGGGTATGTGCATTTTAGGCGGGTCTGCTCTGACACCCACCTGGAAACGCTATCAGGAAACTCCAAAGAATGAACATATGCATGTCTATTTATACGACTTGCTGTATAGACATTTAGTTTGGAAGCGTCATTTAACCCAGGAGCAGACACAGAAAAAAGAGGGTCCTTGTGCAAGTACAATATATGGACTCCTTGTAGTCTATCAGCTCATCAGAATATACACCTTCCCCTGCTTTGGAGGTGCAAGTTCATCCCTTAACCTTTTGCCCCCCTGTGTGGCTGAACAGGCTGCTCCAATGATATGTCGGCTTCTTCTTGACTACTTCTTCAGGTTTCGAAAGACAAGAAGTGAGCACTCCATTCTTCAGGTGTTTTACTTTAGAAAATAGGCTATACTTAAAATACAAGTCAACAAAAAGGCTAAAAAATATGCCCAGAAGCTATACATGAGTCTTTTTGAACATTTCCAAATCATTTATGTTTCAGAAACCACTAGTATTTTTTTTTTTTTTGTTGATTGGAAAAAAAATTACTGGAAAATATTACAAAAGATGACCCAAAAATACTGGATAAATACTAAAAAAAACAACGGTGGTGAACAATCTCCAATCAGTAATTTGGAAATGACCAGAAAGATGCTACAAGAAACAAATTTACAGGTTTCTCTGCATGTGAAAGACGCTGTGTGTACATACCTTTGGACTCTGTGTACCTCAAACATATTATTCTCTATCAAACATGAATCAGCATAATCGAATCATAAGAAAGCTAAACCACAGTAGGTCAGTTTCAAGGAACTGGAAAAAGATCATCAGAGAACTATTCTTGTGACAAGTCATCTGTGTCTTGGCAGCAAAACTAGATAATGTAATTGCCAACATTATAAACTGCAGCATCTAGATGGGTAAAATGACAGGACTGGTGCTGGCTCAGAGCCTGCCTGTTACTGCCGGTGCTCAGCTGTCAGCTAAGCAAGCTCCTGCTTCGATCCTGTGCTCACAATGGATGGATGTAAATGGTACCTAAATTTGCGGGAACATCTTCCCGAATAGGACACACCTGTATGTCTGTATGTCCTATATTGAGAAAAGGTTAACGTAGTCATACATTCTTGTTTGATCATAACTGAACAGAAGGCTGGTTTAATAAATAAGAAACTATTATTAATCAAATAATTTCTTATAACACTAAATGGGAATATTTAAACAGAAAATTACCTATTGTTTAAATCAAGTTTTTATAATATTTTATTTTTATTCATATCAGGATTTAAACTTTCGATCAAAATTAGAGAACAGTGTATGATCACTTGATTTTTTCAGACAGATTGTAATCTACATTGATCAACATTTGAAGGTTTTTGTGTAAGGGTTACACCATGATGCTAAAACAGTGTTTTCCAAAATAACCAAAGTTTATCAATTTAAAACCTTTATTTTACGTAAAACGTGATGATCCTAATTACAGAACAGCAATGGCTGTAGCACAGAGAAAGATTAAAACTAAATATTCTGAAGGTAACAAGAGTAACCAATCAGTAGAAAGTGTACAGGCCTTTGCTTTGTACAGGCCTTTGCTTTCAATTATTTCAGCACATCTGAGGCCACAGGATATAACTAGTCTCTCACAGTGCTCTGGTGTGATTTTGGTCTACTCTTCTTCCAGTCTCTTTGTCATAACTTTGTCATCAAAGATTTTTCCAGAGGTTTTCTATTGGGTTTATATCAGGACTCTTGGTGGCCATTTTATTGTTTTAATGTTTTCTGTTTCAAGGAACTGCTTTACCCATTTTGCTGTGTGACAGGGGGCATTGTCCTGCATAAAAATTGCTGGCAGATTGAGTGCTGAACGCAAGAAAGGAACCACGTGTTGTTGAAGAAGGTTCTGATGCACACTTGCATTAACTCTGCCATGTAGCAGTATGAGAGATCCAACCCATGCAGCAGAAAATATTCCCCAAACCGTGACACTTCCTCCACCACCTTTCACTGACTTTTTCACACTTTGGGTTCAGTCTTTCCTCAGTTTGTTGATGAACATAGTCTTTCCCTTCAGACTAAAATAAATTAAACTTGCTTTCATCACTAAAATGGGCTGTGGACCATTTCTCCCCTGTCCAAACAACATGTTCCTCACCAAAAGTGAATCTAACCTTTTAAATCTTTTTGCTAATGAGAGGTTTGGTCACTTGCAGAGTGGGCTTTCAGTCCAAATGGTCTTAAACGTTGTGAAACTGTATGATGAGACAGATCCTTACCCTATTCAGTGCTTAACTGGTGAGATTTTCTAGCTGCAAAGTTGAAAAGATTACCCATGGAGAGAAGGTAAAATATGTGTTTTGTACCATGTTAGTAGGTGGGTAGAAAAATATTAGAATATGAGAGTCGTCAGTGGTTGATACTTTTGATGGCTAACTGAAAAGATGGTAACAAGTAGTAAGCTTTCGAGACAACTCAAGTCTCTCCCAGGTCTCTTCTTCATGCTGGTATAAGAGAAAATCTGGTGTGGTATATATATATATATATATAAAACATGTAACAAAAAATCACAGCTGCACTCAGTCTAACCAACAAGTGTGTGCTGACAAGCAATAATGGTTTGAGAAAAAAATTAAAAAACATCTGTTTTTTCTAAAAAACTCAGTACTCACTTTTTTTATTAAAAGCCGGGGCTCTTGGTACACTCATTGGCCAATGTATGCCTGCACTCCGGCCAATTCTCGGCAGATTGCACCCCCATCGACCCCAGGTGCTCAGGGATCAGGATGAGGTCAGAGGGACCAGGGAGTCCACGGACAAGGATCTGGCAGGGATGTCAGCGTTAGGACCCACCGGACCCCGGGGCCGCCGAGAAGTGGCCGGAGGGCAGGCATACATTGGCCAAGGAGTGTACCAAGAGCCCCGGCTTTTAATAAAAAAAGTGAGTACTGAGTTTTTTAGAAAAAAACGGATGTTTTTTAATTTTTTTGTCAAACCACTATTGCTTGTCAGCACACACTTGTTGGTTAGACTGAGTGTAGCTGTGATTTTTTGTTGCATGTTGCATGTTGATCCAGCAGCACAGCTTTGCACCTTTCGCACAGTGTAACGAGTGCTTTGCAGTTTTTTTTGCTATTATACACTAGACGAGGTGGAGTAGCTGGCTCCATCCAGCTGCAGATTGCACCCCCACCGACCCCAGGTGCTCAGGGATCAGGATGAGGTCAGAGGGACCAGGGAGTCCACAGACAAGGATCTGGCAGGGATGTCAGCGTTAGGACCCTCCGGACCCCGGGGCCGCCGAGAAGTGGCCGGAGGGCAGGCATACATTGGCCAATGAGTGTACCAAGAGCCCCGGCTTTTAATAAAAAAAGTGAGTACTGAGTTTTTTAGAAAAAACGGATGTTTTTTAATTTTTTTCTCAAACCATTATTGCTTGTCAGCACACACTTGTTGGTTAGACTGAGTGCAGCTGTGATTTTTTGTTGCATGTTGCATGTTGATCCAGCAGCACAGCTTTGCACCTTTCGCACAGTGTAACGAGTGCTTTGCAGTTTTTTTGCTGTTATATACTAGACGAGATGGAGTAGCTGGCTCCACCCAGCTGCAGATTGCACCCCCACCGACCCCAGGTGCTCAGGGATCAGGATGAGGTCAGAGGGACCAGGGAGTCCACGGACAAGGATCTGGCAGGGATGTCAGCGTTAGGACCCTCCGGACCCCGGGGCCGCCGAGAAGTGGCCGGAGGGCAGGCATACATTGGCCAATGAGTGTACCAAGAGCCCCGGCTTTTAATAAAAAAAGTGAGTACTGAGTTTTTTTAGAAAAAACGGATGTTTTTTAATTTTTTCTCAAACCATTATTGCTTGTCAGCACACACTTGTTGGTTAGACTGAGTGCAGCTGTGATTTTTTGTTGCATGTTGCATGTTGATCCAGCAGCACAGCTTTGTAATAACAAAAAATTAGAACAGCACATCCATACAATACTTCGGGTGTAAGCCCTCCTACCACGAATCAACAGGTCTCAGATAAAGATGAAAAATAGACGACAGCACCTCTTTCAAGAGTGTAAATGATGGATTTATTACAGTACTGCTTGATAAAGGCTCTTAAAGAGCCGAAACGCTGCAGTCCTGGGTAATATGTCCACCATTCACACTCTTGAAGGAAATGCTGCCGTCCATTTTTCATCTATATATATATATATATATATATATATATATATATATATATATATCCAAGAAGAAAAAAGCCAGGCGGCACTCGCCGAATTTCTAAGAACCTTTTATTCGTCCAGTGTTTTACAAGACATAATCATGCGGGGAGAGGGAGTGGGGAGCACGGACGATGGCTGCCGTTTCGCGGAGCAGTTCCGCTTCAACGGGTCCAGATATATATATATTTATATATATGTACAAACACATCTAATATATACTGCCGTCATCCACTTCCATCCGGATGTCCTCGAATCCCAAAATATCCCGTGCCGCACCGGAAGTACACCGACCGCCGTATTGGAACACTCAAGTGATGGATGTTTCAATATTGCGATAGTGGCGCACTCCCGCTACCCGACATACCCACCCCCCTGCTGACTGCAGTCCGGTACACGCTCCCCCTCGGCGCGCTCTCAGCAGTCCACCCAGTCTCCCTATGCCGCAGGTCTCCTCACCGCTGCTCGGAGCCCCCTCAGCTCCACTGCTCGGATCCCCCTCCCCTGGCCCTGCTGCTCGAATATACCCTCTTGGCTCCACTGCTCGGACCCCTCCCCCAGCTCCGCCGCTCAATGCTTACCACTGCAGGAGCTTGATTACTGCTGTAATGCTGAAGAAGCTGTTGTTACTTGGCAGTGTCACATGATGGGGCGGTGTCACATGACCCCCGCGTCACTCAGGTCCTTAAGCCTGAGGCTGTAACACAGCCTCTTCAGCCTACAGTGGTAACCCAGGTTCTGAAGCGGTAAACACCAAGCAGCAGGGAAATCCGGTGTGTAGATGTGTTTATGCATGTGTATGAGTGTGTGTATATGTATATGTGTGTATGTTTATATGTATATATATGTTTATATATGTGTGTATGATCCACCGTGTGTATGTGTACATGTGTGTCACTTGATGCAGTGGGTCACATCATTCATATATACACACACACACACAGCGGGTCACATCGCACACACACATATATACACACACGCAGCAGGGACATACACAGACATATACATACACACATCAGGTCACGTGACATGGCGGGGACATACACATATACACACAGACACACATATATACATACGGGACCCACATACATATACACACACGCAGCGGGGACATACACATATACACACACACATATATATATGTATATATACAGTGTATATACAGTTGTAGCCAAAAGTATTGACACCCCTGCAATTCTGTCAGATAATACTCAGTTTCTTCCAGAAAATGATTGCAATCACAAATTCTTTGGTATTATTATCTTCATTTAATTTGTCTTAAATGAAAAAACACAAGAGAATGAAGCAAAAAGCAAAACATTGATCATGTCACACAAAACTCCAAAAATGGACCAGACAAAAGTATTGGCACCCTCAGTCTAATACTTAGTTACACAACTTTTAGCCAAAATAACTGTGATCAACCGCTTCCGGTAACCATCAATGAGTTTCTTACAATGCTCTGCTGGAATGTTAGACCATTCTTCATTGGCAAATTGCTCCAGGTCCCTGATATTTGATGGGTGCCTTCTCCAAACTGCCATTTTTAGATCTCTCCACAGGTGTTCTATGGGATTCAGGCCTGGACTCATTGCTGGCCACCTTAGAAGTCTCCAGTGCTTTCTCTCAAACCATTTTCTAGTGCTTTTTGAAGTGTGTTTTGTGTCATTGTCCTGCTGGAAGACCCATGACCTCTGAGGGAGACCCAGCTTTCTCACACTGGGCCCTTCATTATGCTGCAAAATTTGTTGGTAGTCATCAGACTTTATAATGCCATGCACACGGTCAAGCAGTCCAGTGCCAGAGGCAGCAAAGCAACCCCACAACATCAGGGAACCTACACCTTGTTTGACTTTTAGGGACCGTGTTCTTTTCTTTGAATGCCTCTATTTTTCTCCTGTAATCTCTATGTTGATGCCTTTGCCCAAAAAGCTCTACTTTTGTTTCATCTGACCAGAGAACATTCTTCCAAAATGTTTTAGGCTTTCTCAGGTAAGTTTTGGCAAACTCCAGCCTGGCTTTTTTATGTCTCGGGGTAAGAAGTGGGGTCTTTCTGGGTATCCTACGATACAGTCCCTTTTCATTCAGACGCCGACGGATAGTACGGGTTGTACCATCTGCACAATCTTGCATTGAAATCTCTCATCAATTTTTCTATTCCGTCCACATCTAGGGAGGTTAGAGACAGTGCCATGGGTTTTAAACTTCTTGATGACACTGCGCACGGTAGACACAGAAACATTCAGGTCTTTGGAGATGGACTTGTAGCCTTGAGATTGCTCATGCTTCTTCACAATTTGGTTTTTTCAAGTCCTCAGACAGTTCTTTGGTCTTCTTTGCTTTCTCCATGCTCAATGTGGTACACACAGGGACACAGGACAGAGGTTGAGTTAACTTTAATCCATGTAGACTGGCTGCAAGTGTGATTTAGTTATTGCCAACACCTGTTAGGTGCCACAGGTAAGTTACAGGTGCTGTTAATTACACAAATTAGAGAAGCATCACATGATTTTTCTAACAGTCCCAATACTTTTGTCCACCCCCTTTTTTATGTTTGGTGTGGAATTATATCCAATTTGGCTTTAGGACAATGGATTTGTGATTGTAATCATTTTCAGGAAGAAACTGAGTATTATCTGACAGAATTGCAGGGGTGTCAATACTTTTGGCCACAACTGTATATACACACATATTTGCTTATACACATATACAAACATATATATAAACGTGAATCACAAAAAAAAACAGTCAAACAAACGTGTAAAAATACTGTGTTGTAAAAAAAAAAAACAGTAAAAAGCAAGTGCTGCTTAAAAAGTATAAAACAGGGTATTTAGTTGATATGTTTTTTTGCAAAAAATGTATACTAAGCCCCTCTACCACTTCAAGGTAAACTGTGTCAGAGCCTTCCCTATCTGATGTACCGTATATACTCGTGTATAAGCCGAGTTTTTCAGCCCAAAATTTGGGCTGAAAAGTCCCCCCCTCGGCTTATACACGGGTCTATACGGTATATAGGCTGCTGTGGTGGGGGCTGTGGAGGCTGGAGGAGGCAGGGGGAGGCTGCTGTATGAGCGGCCCCGTCACGTGGGGCCGCTCATTATATATGCACTGCTTCCCCCTGTCAATCAGCGCAGGGGGAAGCAGTGCATATGGCCCCCCCAAAAGCTGGCACTGTCCCCCCTTGTAAGGGCCCCCCCCTGCTGCTTATACATTACCATCCCGGTGTTCTGATCGGCGCCGCTCCTCGGTGCTGCGTCTTCATCCTCCCGTCCGCGCTCGCTGCATCCATCCGGGTTCTCCGGCTGTCGCAGTGATATGACGTCATCGCGCGACCGCCGGAGATCCTGGATGCAGCGAGCGAGGACGGGAGGATGAAGAAGAAGCACCGAGGAGCGGCGCCGATCAGAACACTGGGATGGTAATGTATAAGCAGCGGGGGGGGAGGCCTTACAAGGGGGGACAGTGCCAGCTTTTGGGGGCTGTTGGTACCCCCAGGGGCCTGCTGGTTACCCCCTGGGGGCTGCTGGGTACCCCCAGGGGGCTGTTGGTACCCCCAGGGGGCTGTTGGTAACCCCTGGGGGCTGTTGGTACCCCCAGGGGGCTGTTGGTACCCCCAGGGGGCTGCTGGGTACCCCCTGGGGGCTGTTGGTACCCCCAGGGGGCTGTTGGTACCCCCAGGGGGCTGTTGGTACCCCCAGGGGGCTGCTGGGTACCCCCTGGGGGCTGTTGGTACCCCCTGGGGGCTGTTGGTACCCCCTGGGGGCTGTTGGTACCCCCAGGGGGCTGCTGGGTACCCCCTGGGGGCTGTTGGTACCCCCTGGGGGCTGTTGGTACCCCCAGGGGGCTGCTGGTACCCCCAGGGGGCTGCTGGGTACCCCCTGGGGGCTGCTATATGTACCCCTGGGGGCCTGCTGTATACCACTGGGGCTGCTGTATACTACCACTGGGGCTGCTGGGGCTCCTGTATACTACCACTGGGGCTGCTGTATACTACCACTGGGGCTGCTGGGGCTCCTGTATACTACCACTGGGGCTGCTGGGGCTCCTGTATACTACCACTGGGGCTGCTGGGGCTCCTGTATACTACCACTGGGGCTGCTGGGGCTCCTGTATACTACCACTAGGGCTGCTGTATACTACCACTGGGGCTGCTGGGGCTCCTGTATACTACCACTGGGGCTGCTGGGGAATCTGTATACTACCACTGGGGCTGCTGGGGCTCCTGTATACTACCACTGGGGCTGCTGGGGAATCTGTATACTACCACTGGGGCTGCTGGGGAATCTGTATACTACCATTGGGGCTGCTGTATACTACCACTGGGGGGCCTGTATACCACACTGCTGGGGGCTGTATAACTGTGCTGGGGTCCACCCTCGGCTTATACACGAGTCAATAGGTTTTTCCAGATTTTTGGGGCAAAAGTAGGGGGGTCGGCTTATACACGGGTCGGCTTATACACGAGTATATACGGTATTTAAAACCTAATCATGTGTATTAGTACCTAAAATGAGCAGGATCCAGACAGGTTAGGTATTTTTACTTTTACAACAGAGTATTTTGTTTGACTGTTTTTTGTGATTCAGTCTTTTGGTGGTGTGAACACTGTCCTGTAGACGTGTTCACTGTGTGCATGGCTGGCATACTGATGGCTGACATTAGCAATATGGCTTGATATTAGCTGCCAAAAAAAGCTGGCATCAACCCCTTTATTACCAAGTCTGCACAGCAGCTGGAAGAGTGGGGCAACCGCCAGTTTTGGCATCTCTCATAGAGGCGCCAATTCTGGGGTGGATGCTGGCTGCAATTTTCAGCATGGAGGGCTCAGAACACTTGGGCCTCACCACGCTGAGAATTTCAGCCCCCCGCTAACTGTGTTACCTTGGCTGGCAATAGAGAACATGGCGGAGCCCACGACAATTTTTTTTAGTTATTTTTCATTGCCAGCAAAAGCAACACCAGGTAACCAGGTAACAACGGGTTGTCAGCCAGTAGCTGCTTGGTTTACCTCTGCTAGCAATAGAAAATACAGCGAAGCCCTACACATTTTTTACCAGGAAATTAAACACTGTATGATAAAAACCTGTTTCTGGGGGGGATTTAAACTAAAAAATACAATTATTGACATATATTGGAAGAGAGCATGGGGGGGGGGAGCAAAGTGACACAGGGGGATACAACCAGCGCCACAGATCTGCCCCCATCATGATGTCACCGCCCTCTCGAGCCCACATCTAGCATATATATATTATATATATATATATATATATGCACCTAAGAAAAATCAACAAAAGTTAGTTTAATATGGTGTAGGTCCACCTTTTACGGCAATCACAGCCTCAATTCTCCGGGGTATGGATTCATACAAGGTGATATCATTGGCCCGGTGGATCTTCACGAAATAGACCCCAGATCATCACAGAACCTCCGCCATGTTTTACGGTTGGGAGAAGTCAGTCTGGATGGAATGCTTCTTTCAGCTGTCTCCAAATGTACACTCGGCCGAAGGTTGGAAAATGGGGTAAACGATGATTCGTCTGAGAATATCACGTTTCCACGTTTACACCACTCTAAACGCTTGGAAACATTTGTCATTGAGAGCAGTGGTTTTCTAATTGCAGCTCTTTCGTGGAATACAGATTTGTGCAGCTCCTGACGAACAGTTTTCGTAGAAACTGGGTTCTGTAGGTGTTCATTGAGTTAAGCAGTGATTTTCGGAGCTGTGGTCTTGCGATCCTCTCTCACAATTCGCTTTAGAGTCCAACGGTCTCTCTCAGTCAACTTCGACTTTGGGCCGAACCTGTGCTTTGCTGCGGACGTTTTTCCTTCTCTTTCAAACGCAGTCATTACTTTGGAGACAGTACCTCTTGACACGCTAAGCATTCGGGCACTTTCTGTTACACTAGCGCCTGCCATACGAGCAGCAACAATTTGGCCTTTTTGAAAATTCGAAAGGTCTGCCATTGGTATCAGGTTCTCATCAATGTTCTTACAGTTCGGCAAAACAAACAGTTAATTTACATACACATCACTTAACACAAATAATCAAGTACAAAACATTAACATATGTCACAGTTTGCATGTTTATAACATGCTCGAAGATTATGATGCCAAAATATTAGGTGTTTCCATTATTTTGTCTAACCCCTGTATATATACAACATGACATGTAATACTGTAGTTCTTATGGCAGTAAATATCGAACAGTTCACTGATAGGAAATGTCAACGTTGTATTGTCCACTAATTGGGGTCTGTTAAAATATATGATGCCCCCAAATGCTTTTTCAATTGATGTTAAAAGACATGAATCCATGTGAGATGTTAATTTCTGCTTTGAATGTGTCAAAGGTCATTATCAATTTTTATTCCCAAATTCTTCTCTCTCTATGAGACTTGAAATTACTTTTTAAAACGACCAGCTTTATGTCTACTGTACTGTGATCAGAGCTACAAAAATGCTTGGCTGCAGGTAGATCCATATATCTTTGTTTTATTGTGTGGTGATCAGAAATAATTCTTGATTAGTGGATATGACACCCTGAGGAAGAGGGCCACTAGCCCTAGAAATGCATTGGTGAAGGTTCATGACAGCCAGCCAGCCCTAAATCTGCACATCTCCATATTCCCCCATCCTCCTGTGAGACTCTGCCCTCAGCCCGCCCAACCTGACATGTCACTGTGACGTAGGATGTGATGTGACGGGTGACGCGACGAGTCAGGTGACTGAAAAGAACCAGGAAGCATACGACCGCCGGCCACAGGGTATGCTCCTGAGATAGCCCCGACACAGGCGGCAGTAGGAGGAATCAGATGCTGGGAGGATGGAAGATGGAGATTACAACTTAAAGGTACTGTGCAATGCGTGCCAGCAGACTTTTTTAAGTTTTTTACGTTTTTAACCTTAAAGCCCTTTGGAAGTATTAACCCAATGAATCTGTCATCATGCTCCTAATTTAGAGCAGGCTTCATAGCTGAAATCGACAAAATAAAGATATTACTCTAATACACAAGACCCCCTCAGATGATCAGTGGTGGTTCACATAACACCTAGAAATCCATAGCCCCAACACTTAAACCCTGATCTACCAATGAAGGTAAACCCATTATCCCACAGCTACTTGTAAGGGTCACCACTATATCATTGCACTAAAAGGTATTGTTCCATTTTCTAGCACTTTCATAGTTTGCCTAGAGATGCACACTCCCATGACTTAAAAGCCTGATCCACCAGTAAAGGTAACCCAATATCCCACAGCTGTTTAAAAGTTACTACTACTAGACCATTGTACTAAAATGTATTATTCCATCTTCTAGCACTTCTCTGCTATGATCCACCTTTGACATTTTAAGCTTAACTGTTTCGACACATACCACCTAGTTGGCCAAAAACTCCTAAGGTAAATAGTAGGATAACACCCGTTCAAATAAAACAGGTGCATACATGATTAGGACTGACTCTTGACATTTCTTACTTTTAGGATACCAAAGAGTCACCACAAGTGCCCAGATAAGGTTCCATCAATGGACCCTCACATCCGAAGGGAACATTATTATTGCTCATTAAGTATTAAAGTTTTAAGATGTTTTTTAATTTTTTAATTATTTTGATAATACTTGTCTAGAGCGTGTAGTGTAAAATTATTTCAACCTTAATTTTTTATTTTTGACTAATAAACACCCCAAAATAAGGGTTAACCATACAGAAGAATATGTGTTCTTTTTATATGCCGTTGATAAGGGGTATGAGGTAGCGCTGGGCCTCATTAGACATATGTACCTATTAGAGAATTTATTCTTGTTCTAAGTTTTTGTCCTATCTCACTTACATCCAGACCCCCTGTTGTACATTTGGTACATATAATAAAGTACACCACATTGGTTGTGGTGCAGCTGAAGGTATCCAGATACTCTTGTAGTCCTGATCTGTGCTGGGAATCTTTATCTTGTCTGTTGTAGTTATAAATAGACAGGTTTTGCACTTTCTCCAGTTGCAGGGAAAGATTCATGTTGCTGTTGGAGAGGACAGGAAGCTTCTGACAATAATGGTTTTAGATTCGGGGGTTGTCTAAAACAAAGAAGTGGGGTGTCTGGAAACATACATTTTAGTTGGGCATCTTTTTGTAGTACTGCTTGTAATTTCAGTGCAGCTTCTCCTAACACCTCCAGATTTGAATTGTAAGTGACTAGAAAGGGACCCGGTTGTTTTCTTCTTTACTTTTGTAATGTAGGATATGATACTTTGAAATTCTGGTAGCTCTTGTAATCTGGTTTTTAATTGCTCTTGGATGGTAGCCCTGATTCAAAAAGGTTTTTCTTAGGCCCCCAAAGGTAATTGTCTCTATCTGTACGGTTGGAACATATCCGATTGTATCTGATGGCCTGACTGTAAACCATAAAGTTTTTTATGTGTTTTGGATGAAAACTGTCCCATTGAAGATATGTTGGATGATCAATTGGCTTCTGGTACAGGGATGTCTCTATTTTATTGTTCTGTAGATTTATGATGGTGTCCAGAAAGCTGATTAGTTGAAAGCAAGAGTGGTTGAGTGTTACGTTTATGGTGGGATCAAACTGATTAAAATGTTCATGGAACTTCTTCAGCTGTTGCTCAGACACTGTCCAGATGATTAAAATATCATCTATGCACCGGTACTAGGCCAAAAGCCTGATAGGACAGGTGATAGGATAGGTGAGTAGCTAACTGCTGAATAGATAACAATGCACTGGAGAGAGTTTACTGGAATGTTAGGAGTCAATCCTCTCTTGGATTATAACTACTGATTATACTAATACACTCTTGCTAATAAAGTTCAGAGTCAGGAATAATGTTCAAAATAAGTCTCGTTTTATTTTTCCTTTTTTCTCAAAAAAGTCTAAGAGTTCATATAACAACGTTTCAGAAGTTTTGTGCTTTGTTCACGTTATGACTATGGTCTTAATTAAACACAGTCTTTGTAGTGAAAAGGTTTCTACTGATTCTTATAACAGGCCCAGTGATGCTGTGTCATAAGGAAAAAAGCTTAGGCACCCAAGAGCGGTTAGTCACTGGCTGGTTAGGATCACAACCTGGATAAGAGGGGAAAGCTGGACGGACCGCCGGTGAAGCACCTGTCCAGCTTTCCCCTCTTATCCTTGTTATATGAACTCAGACTTTTATGAGAAAAAAGGAAAAATAAAACGAGATTTATTTTGAACATCATTCCTGACTCTTAACATTATTCGCAAGAGTGTGCCAGATTACATCTCATATCTATATACATACAGTTGATTTTTTTCTGAGCACCTCAATAAGGAGGAGGTGGGCAGACATCACAGTTACTACTGATTATACTAAATCAGCCTCTGGAAGTCCATCTCTTTAGAAGAAAGTTTAAACTAGGTAAGATAAAAACTCTTACAGCATAAGAATGCCAGGAATTGCTAAATTAATTATTTTCATGTTAATTAAAGGTATTTAAACTTTATATTAGATTCACTATTCTTGTTCTGTATATAATACTTTATAGCAGTTTTAATATGATCACAGACATGATTACAATGAAAGGTAATATTTTTATATACAGTAGATAATGCATAATTTTCCATTTACAATAGATGACGTTCCAGCTCTCATGCCCTCCCTTCACAATAACCTCTACATTGTTGAATGCATGCTAAGTAAATAATTCACTTAAATTCCAATGGGTCAAAGTCAGTTTATCTATGCTAAGCTAATCATTATATATGCAGTAGTATGAAACAAAACAAAAAAAAAAACATTTAAAAATTGAAACATTTAAAAAAACATTTAACATTTTTTAGTATAATCGAAGTTTATTAAGTATAAGGAGAATTCAATCAAACAAGGTACATAACTGCCTCAATGTACAAACATTATTGTCTTGTCGAGACCAATTTATAGTGATGAAAATAAAAGGAGGCAAAGGGTGTAGTGATTTTTAAACACAAAAAAAGTATGGAAAGCTGGGTGTATAATGAAATAATATCCCACCAGAAAAATCTAAAAACATGCAGCAAATAATGGGATGATTAAAATATAATCTTTATTTACACTAATTCAAATAAATAAGTACCATTAAAAAATTAAATATCACTGAAAACGGCTCAGATATGCCTAGTATCCAACAAACAAGCTACCGTAAGTTGCCCACTACATCAAACATGTCAAATGCACTTAAGAGATCAAATGGAACTCTCTAAGTCACATATCAAAGCACAAATATAAGATAAACAGGGCATTAAATAGGTACTTTAAGTCATATAGACAAATCCTCCAAGTACTGCTCCACGATGTCAAAACGTTACTAACATGAAAAAAACAAAACAAATCATCCATAATAACACTATTAGAGGATGATATGCAGGTACCCTGACATAACAAAATCTTCCTTAATGCAGCATTAAAAATATGAGATAAAGGAACACGCTCATCCAAAGGCTTCTGGATATGGAAAGGTTGACAGTATTCCCTTCAGGTCACATGGATGAGAAGCCTTTGTAACTTGTTCAATAGGCACCCAGTATGACTGGGGAACAAAAATGAATATCTCTTGCGTCTCCCAACGTATTTCCTCTTAATGATTCATCAGGTAAGTCAGTAGGAATAAACAGTAGCATCTCTTGCTACTGGACAGAAAAGGTATGTAAGTCCTTGTGTGCTGTGGGTGTATGACATTATCCCTTCCAAATTGAATCGGCATGGTCAGAACAGGAGTTACACCATATCCGGATCACCGTGACATCACTCTTTGTTTGCAGAATGAATACTCTGGTGGTGAAATGCAAACATCACCTGCAGGATGAGCTCTAGCAAGAAAAGGAGTGAGGCAGCTAGCAAAGCTGTCGGTAATGATTGTGAGCAACTAGTTCATCACGCCCCCCAGTACCACTTGATTAGCACATACCCCACCCATGACTCTTCAAATCATTTTGGAAAAAGGACTTTGGTAACAGCATATCAAAGAAGTGCCAAACTTTCATCCTATTATATGAATGTAGCACAGGGACACTTAAGAGGGAAACAGATAAATAGATAAACCAAGTAAATTATAGAGGTTGAATAAAAAAAATAAAATGAAAAAACAAATATGACAGCTTGTAATAAGTGTCATCAATGGGGTGTAATATTGTATTCAATATGAATGGATGAGTATATCTCATGATTAGGTAATTGGGTAAGAACAATCTTTTTGATGAAATGAAAGATGAAATAGAACTGCATGTTTATGTAAGGGCATATGCAAACCTACGTACCCTAATTACATTGGGGCTGTTCTAGTTTGTTTCAACCAGATGGGGTTGGCACACTAGGACCTGCACATATGGTGCCCCAACTCAACATCATCATATGCTTAAATAAAATACATAAATGATAATTGTTCATTACTCCATCTGATCTCTATTTCTAGGATTTTCCTACCCCAATTACCCCTTCTCATTGATAAATCTATACATTTTATTCCCATGAATTTAATGAACTTATGTCCCTCATGTTTGATATTAATGTGTATCTTAGCGGTGATGTCTCTCAGATGTTCTAAATTCTCTTTCTAAATCCTTGTTTGGTCTTTCCAACAAATTCAAGCCCATATTCAGAGGTGGCCTTATAAATTACACCTTTAGACTGACAGCTGATAAATGATCTAATGTGATAAATCTTCCCTGTTACATTACTCTTAAAATTCTTCCATGGTGTGATTGAGTTACATGAAATACAGTCACTACATCTGTAGCATCCCTTTGTTGTAGAGCAGGGGTGGGGAACCTCAGGCCCCAGGGCCGAATGAGGCCCCGATGACCTTTTTTGCGGCCCCCAGGCAGGTTCCTGGGGACCACAGTGATAAGGCTGGCATACACATTTTGCCAACTGCCTGCCCTACAAGTCCAGCTCCCCAGTGATCTCTATACCCCAGCCTCTGCCTTCCCAGTGATGTATATGCCCCTGGCTTTTCCTGTGATGTTTATGGCCCTAGCAAACCTGGAAAAGAAGTTGAGAAGCAACATGATCAATATCAACAAACATCACAGCCACGCCAAGGAAAAGCCTCTACAACTACAATAGTAGGGGTGAGTTAATTGTTTAACCAAATATAGCAGGGGAATTTTGAAGTTGATAATTTTGTGCGGCCCTTGAAGGACAGTAGAAATTTTAAAATGGCCACTGGCAGAAAAAGGTTCCCCATCCCTTTTGTAGAGTGTAGCCTTGTTGTTTGATCTATGGAAGTGAAGTGACTATGCACCAATTTATCCTTTGATGATTTCCCCTTTCTGTAAGTAATTTAGGGGGTTGGGACTACCAAACCCCCAATGTCTCCATCTATCTCCTGAATTGGAGACTGTCTTTCAAGTATTCCCTTGACATCCTGTGCACTATTGGGGTACGTAGTGATAAGCCGAAAATTGTTTGTATCCTCACCATCTCTATGGGCAGCAGTGAGAAGTTGGATATGATCCATTTCAACTGATTCTCTATATGCCCTTTCTAAGAAGTCTTTAGCCTGATTCAAGGAACCTGTGAGGAACTGCTTCTTTGCCTATTGTTCAATAATCCTGTCATCCGAAAAGTTTCTACAAACCGTCATAGATAGAAATTCCTTCTTTAAACTGGATGGGATCATTAGTTTCCCATCTGAGTAGGGAATTTGTGGTTGTCAGTTTTCTCAAAGTCTATGTCCTAAGTACACCTCCATTACCTCTCTGTATATGACTATCCAGAAAAATTAAGCTTTACCTGTTGGTCTCAAAAGTAGCTAGGAGGCCTAGGTCATTAGCATTTTGTTACAAAATTGCATCTCATCACCCTTCCAGATTATAAAAATGTTATTTATTTGTGAAGTCCACAATACAATTCTCTCTCCAGATAGGTGTATCCCCAAATACAATGGTTTATCCCCACAAGCCCGCTAGCAAGTTAGCGTAGGTGGGAGCACTAAGGCTTCCCATCAATGTGCCCCTAATCTGGTGGAATTACTTCCTTTCAAGCAAAAATACATTTTTGGTAGGACAAAATTCCAGTGTCTTTAGGACAAAGTTGTTGTATCTATGGAACTAACACCTGCTACTTTTGAGGAAATACTTAGCAGCTTCAAGTCCTCTGTTGTGTGGGACTGAAGGTAACAAGGATTCAATATCAAAACTCATGCGTGTCATGTCTGATTTTAGAACTATACCTTAAATTTTTCTTAATAACTCCAACGTGTCACGTAAATATGGAAACAAAGACAGTACAAACGGTCTAAAAGCGTTATCTATAGAGCTGCCCAGGTTTTAAGTTATAGTATCTATCCCTGAGACAATTGATCTACATTTTGATCTTTTGAGTCATAGAATACTAAAGTGAATCCATCTTCCCTCTAAAGCCATACATCAGGCATAACACAGAGTGTATATTAACATGTTTCTTTTCATGTAAAAAAAAAATATTTTAGAAGGTTTTGGTTTTGTAAAACAAAAGATCTAGAGCTCTTAGGCTGGTTTCACATTTGCGTTTGTGAACGCAGTATACCGAGCGCAGCCAAATGCATGAACACTGCGTTCCTATGTTTAACATGGGAACGCATGGTGCCTATGTTTGGCTGCGTTCGGTTGTGGTTGTATTTGGAGGCGCATAATTTGTGTGTCCTCCTCTGCTCTCCAAACGCAGCCTGTTGCATTTCTTATGCATTCACGGGTGCTTGTTTTATCAGCAAGCGCCCGCAAGCGCACAACAAATGCATGGATCTCAATGGATCCGCAGTCTCCTCCGCATGACAGCAGAAGAGAACGCTGCAGACCACATCGAAATCTCTCTCAGTGCCCACCGCTGATCTCCGCCTCCCGGCCACCGCCGAGATCGCTGATTGACTGGCTGGGCACCATACTGATGTGGACGCATGTGGAGATTCTCCGCTGCGTTCACATCAGTATGGCAGTGTTTGTACTGCGTTTGGGTCTGCATGCCCTCCGCATGCAGACACAAACGCAAATGTGAAATCAGCCTTATACAATGCCCTATTATTGTTTTCTCAAGTTATTTCATGCTCCTGGCTTTAGATTATTAGCTGATATTTTTTTTTTCTTTCTGATATTTCCTTTAAATTTTGTGAGCATTGTTTTATTTCAAGGGTCATCATAGAAGGGTTATTTAATCTCCAGCAAATAAATTGATCAATTATGCTTTCCTTTTGGAAAATTGTATACAATCCCTTTTTTAGGTAATAACTTAATTTCTTTAATTATACTTTGGTTATTAAATAGATTCATTATACTCTATTGTTTTTATATTCTTTAATTTAGATGTTGCAACCTATTATGACTGTAATGTCAGTATATGTCTAAAGAATGGTGACTCCTATGCACCACACCGTCATCTGCGGAATATTCAAAATGATATTGCCAGGTCACTAAAATCAAAGAAGTCCAAGTCATCATATGTTCTTCTCCAAGGATTCTGTTTATTGATTATAGCATACAAAGTTAAAATTTATAAGCCACATTTCAGAGAAACAAAGCCCTTTTAAAGCCAAATATAGTAGGAGATGTGCATAATCTCATATTTAGGCACCTCTCTTTTCCATATTTGACTTGAAAAAGGCCTTGTTTGGTCAAAACATTGCTTATACTTATTTAACCTTGTATGCCATAAAAAATAAAGAGACTTCTTGGAGGAGATTGTCTGGTGCCATGGATCTTTTTTTTAATATTAATAACAGTATAATCTTAAAATCATCTTGATGTCAAAATGTTGTGACCCTACAACAAGCATTGACCTCCAAGGCCTATATCAAAGAGATATAGGCAGTCAAAGAAGTGACAGATGAGGTGATTAATAGATTGTTTTTTATTTTTACCATTTAATGGACATGTAACGGTATCTGTTTTAACTTACATACAAATTTAAAGTGTAAATGTTATTTCACTGAAAAAAAAGAAAAAAAAAACAATACTACACTGGTTGTTAATGATGGGTCACATAGCAGCTAGTATAATGCATTCTTCTGCCATATACCGTAACTTATTTCCTAACATTTTTCTATGCTATTTTGAAAAACAGCATTTTCTGTCTGTGTGGGAGTGGCGAGCAGCTCATAGGGATTAGTGCAGTTTTGTATGATAGCAGAGAAAGCGTTAACAGAGATCCTGAGCTGTGTGGAGCCAGAAGACAAGGGGTTAACAGACATTGTGACACATCTTTCTGGCAGTAAATAGTCTGACCTGATCCTGAACTCTGATATTGCTTAGCATCTCTGCTCTGAGCCAGCCTATTGACACATTGTTACAAGTCTGTATTCACTGAAGATGGCTGTGACTGAAAAAAAACATGTGTCTGCTTCACACACAGTGCAGAGGGGATACTTTGTAGACAGATCATGAATGGTTTGCAACCAGAATTTTCTAATGAAGTATATTACAAAATTTACTAAAATCACTTGTTCTACATTATTAACAAATAAAAATTTAAACGGCAGTTACGCATTAAGTTATAAACAAACCTATAGAATCTAGTTTGTAACCCAGTGATTAGCCGCACTACCCTTTCCCAATGCATAATGTGAACATATATATATATATATATATTAGCCAGTTTAGCTATTTTTTTTTTAGGAAACAAAAGTTGCATAGAGTATGCCAGAAATGTTTGCCATCCTCTGGTTGCATTACCGTGTCTGAAGGAGGCAAACAGCATTTGCAAATTATATATAATTAAAGGAAATGTCTGTATAAATAACTGAATATATTGGATTGGCAAATCCTAATCATTTTGTCTAGAGAGATAATCACTGTTGAATTAAAATAGCCACCTTTTTTCACTAAGAAGAACCTATCTTAGAATGTGAGGACCGGTCCCTTTGAGCATATGTAGTAAGAAGCACCACCTCTTCCCTTAAATAGGAAGATGTGATCCACTAATACTGCTGAGATATAAGAAGTGCTAAGGTAAGAGGAGGACACCCACACTTCTGAGCGCCCTGGGTTTCTGAATAACAATTAAATTATCTCCAGGTCATAGCAAAGAGCTTCCTACAACACATGTTGGGAGTTTCTGTCAGTGCCCATTTTAATGCTATAGGCTTTCTAGGAGAGGGGTACATTGCCTGGCAGATGATTAAAAGATGGGTGCAGCGTCGCAGGAGCAAGATAATCTAGTGTACTGAAGAAGTAAGAACCTCTATATCAGATGCGCACAACCATTGCTAGTGAAACTTAGTAATTTATTAACAGTGTTTTGACAGAAAAAAAAACATTGACCCAGTTAAAAACATTTAAAAGCAATAAACCTACAAATCACTTTCCTCCACTTGTTCCCCGAATCCCAGAATCCTGAGGGCAACCTACCCACGGGTAGGGAGGAAGACATATCATTAGTCCCCCCAATGGAACCCAGCTCGAACCAGCTCCCCTCTACTAGTAATCAAAACATACAGGTAACAAATCTCTCCAATTACGTCTTGTCCGATACTAAACGCTCTGTACTAGAATGAGGCCTTTCTTTCTCGCCCACGTAACACCTAGACAAATTTAATCTTGTTAAAGATTTATACCTTTTCTGTGGGAAAATGACCCTGAAGCTTATTCATTACAAACCGGATCTAGCTGAACAACTGCCATTGGAGAAACGGGCTGTGCTGAGGGACCTTATAACTCTGAGAGAGGAGTTCGTATATATCTTGGGTTAACGCAGGTTCCCACACAACAACAGATCCCAGGTACCACCATCACTAGCCCTGATCCCAAATATTAAAATTTTCTTTGAACTTACCAAAAAAGACATCATTACACTTCACCTAAGTGAGAGGGGCAATAGTAATTTGGCACCAATGGAGATTCAAGCCTTGAAAGGCTAGATTAGTAACAACACCATTTTGATTAAAGATCCGGACAAGGGGGAAATGTGCTCCTGTGGCCTACCGCCATGTTTCTAGAAGAGGCCTACAGAAAACTAGACGATCAAAGATTTTATACGAGACTCTCGTCCAACCCCTCCACCGTTTTCTCTACCAAACTGAATAAGCTTTTGAGAGCAGCCTGTACTAGCTAGTGTTATCACAGTCCAGGAAAAGCGATTTTCAACTGTGGAATTCCCCACCACCCCTGTTACAGGTCAGTAAAACTGATGTAAAAAGTCTTAGTGTAAGGGCCTTAGAGTTATTTTCACTGCATTTTTACTATGAAAATTCAACTTTTTATTTGCACTAAATTCACCTTTTATTAAAGTGTTATAGCCTTAAGAGTATAAATACATATAAGGAAATGTATTTTTTAAGACATTCTGAACACCTCAACAAAGATCTTTTAACCAGCCCTAAAATACTGGAAGTTTTCTGTAGTCCAGTAAAATTGAGCACTTACCTAAATTGTACCAAACATCCATTTCTCCACTTAGGGTTCTCACATCCACAATAGTTTGCCCAAGGAAGTCATCTGATTCTTTCTTGAAATGCTGTTTCACCCTGGATTTTATGTCATCGTCTTCATCCCAAACCCTCACTTTGATACGATCCGTAGAATTGTGGCATTCACTGTAAAAAATAAAGGGAAACAAAATATATTATTCCTAATATTTGTGTTAATACTACATGAAAAATATATTAGTGCTATATAAGCCAGCTGATAGAAAAAATATTAAAATTTGAGAGTACTCAGGAAGAGTCCTCTTTTAATGTTTAACTGAAATGATGGTAACAAATAGCTAACTTTCCAGACTTTTGAGATCTCTTCATCTGGCATGGTATAACACAAAATCTGAAGAGTCAAATAATTTTTAGACATAACAGGGAACAGGAATAGTGCAGTAAATAAGACAAGTGAGGCCCCCTTCACACTACATGTTTGGGGATCCGTGTGCATCCGTTTTGAAACAGATAGCCAGGAATCCTTTTTGCCACCCATGTATCACTATGGGCACGGATTAGTCCAAAGTGGCCATGCGTTTGGGTCATTTTTGTGAGGGATCCGTTTGTGTCCGCTTTTTTGCTGTACCCAGAATTGGAGACTGCTCCGATTTTGGACTGCCCTCAAAAAAGCGGACACAAACGGACAGAAACGGATATGTTGCGATCCGCATCAAATAACATGGTGGTCTATGGAGACAGCTCATCCTTCCTCTTGTAAGGCCGGTTATTTCTCTCTCTCCAGAATTGTAATGCATGCAAATAAACTCCCCCAAAGTCTAGTAACAGATGGATCTGTCAAAAAAAAGGATCTGGAAGCATCAGAGGCATCCGTGTGCACACATCTGTGCCTGTCCGTCTAGTCCTTTAAATTAAAGGATTCACAAGGACAGGCAGTGTGAAGGCGGCCTGAGATGAAGCAGAACTATAAATTTGAGGATGGGAGAAAACAATTGTGGCAGTAAATCTGAGCCACAAAGAGTGTGAAAGTTTTCTTGTCCCCTGGCTGAGGTTTGTTCCAGGGTTGTGGTGTCCCCCATGGTCTGAGGATCATATTCCTTAATTGATATTGAATTATATAAATGCATTCATTCCTGCTCTCAGTGTATCAAACAATGGCAAATGTTTGAACTCCCGGCCTTTTATTTCTCTCTGGCATTAAAAGTATACTTTTAATATTAGCAATTTGCAATGTATCTATAATACATAACTGCACAACAAGTAAAGATACTTCCTGCCAACCCACAATTTAGTCACATTCCTATACAAGACTTTGAGTCCAAATCAACAAAGTATTTATATAAGTATTCTGGTGTAAAAGGCTTTAAAGAGTAGCATAATTTGCCATGACTTAAAGCTGCACACAAATCAGGCAACTCTTGGTATTCTCATTCCATTTTTGCCCACCTCTAATAGTTGGGCAGAGCTGGAGCGGAACAGGAGCATAGCGACCACCACTCATCAAATTAATGATGGCCAGTGGTGTGCTCTACTAAGTATGCAAGGTTTTCCCAGTAAGAGACATTGTCTGAATGGTTCCAAAACCTCTATGTAATGCTCAGCTCATTGATAGTACCTTTCAAGTGCCCTTCTTTTTTAAATGCTAGAACTTTAAAGTGAACCAGTCACCAGGATTTTCTCATTTCAAATCATAAAAGCTGTGGCCACTACCAATAAGCCCTTATTTACAGATTTTGATGGGAAAAGGCAAAGAATGCCTGTGCATACACACTATTTGGGAGTTATTTGGCATTCTCCCGTGCCTTGGTAGCACAGTATTTTGCTCTGCGCTCACCAGAGCAGAGAGAAGTGCAGGTGTGCTGGGGCCCAATGAAGGTTAGGGTGTGATGACGTATGATGTGACATCCACACAAAGCAGAAAAGGAGGACAGCAATCACAAGAAGAGAGGAGGTGGTTTTTTAGATATTGTTGTCCGCAGATTAGTGAACCTTTGAATATCTTTGCTTCAGAGATACTTTGCCTCTCTAATATGCTCTTTCTATACAATGCCACATGATTTAGTAGAACATTGATATGCTAGCTATTTTTTATTATAACATCACTTACTATTCAAGTCTTTTGTTAACCGTGTCCAAATTATTTTGAGATGTATCAATTTGTAAATTACTTAAAGGGACACTGTCAGGTCATTTTTCAGTATGATACTAATATTACCCTTGAATAGTGCCTGGGCAGACATTTAAAAACCATGTAAAATCATTATTGTACGATTTGTAGCTTCCGTGTTATCAGCATTTTCAGAACCTAAAGGGAGCTCCTGGATTAGTCCTCTCCATTATAAGCAAACAAAAGTAGTCCGGTTGCTGTATAAACTGTCATGTAATTATGCACTCCCTCTCAGCAGCTCTCTCCTCCCTCCTCCCTTTGCTAAAAGTGCAGGGTCATGTTTCACTTACAGTAGGTCTGTTCTGTTGAGGATTCCACGGAGGGAGAGATCTATTATAGATCTGCCTGTACTGTGACAGTTTCTGTGTTGTATTTGACCACTTGTGATGCTGCACACAGAGAGCAGAGAGGAGAATACAGTCCCCCACTGATCTCCTGTGCTGTGATGTGACATGCATGAAGTGGACAGCAGAGAACTAAGTGGATCATTCACTGTGAGTGACAGATGGAATGAATCTCATTATTTGAAGTTTACAGAAGCTAGGAGGGGAATATAAACAAAAGAAATACATCAATAGAGAGAGCTCAGAGGGAAGAATTAGAAAATGATAGCAGTTACATATGAATTTTTGACCTGGCAGTTTTCTTTTAATTTTATTCAAATGAACTGTAAAAGTATCTATCATTCATCTTCTGATATATTTTCTGTTATGATTAAAATATGGCTATACATTTAAAACAGCATCCCAAATTTGGGGAAATTTCAGTTGTAGATGCCAGCTGATGTGTCCATGATGGTCCGTCCCCTCTGACGCTCACTATCTGAGGAAGTCATATGTGAAATGTACATTGGAGTGTAAGAGGAAGAGGAGCCATGAAGTACCTAGCAATGTGAACAATGATCTGTATCGCTATGAGTATATTGCTTGATACATTGAGTCATATTCATAGTGATACAGATCATTCTTCACATTGCTAGATACTTCATGGCTCCTCTTCCTCTACCTCTCCATTTTTAATTGTTTCTTGTGTGTTTACACTGTGTGCAGAATTATTAGGCAAGTTATATTGCAGAGGATTATTTTTATTATTGATCAACAACTATGTTCTCAATCAACCCAAAAGACTCAAATATCAAAGCTTAATATTTTTGGAAGTTGGAGTGGGTTTTTTTTAGATTTGGCTATCTTAGGAGGATATCTGTTTGTGCAGGTAACAATTACTGTGCAGAATTATTAGGCAACTTAATAAAAATCAAATATATTCCCATCTTACTTGTTTATTTTCACCAGGTAAACCAATATAACTGCACAAAATTTAGAAATAAACTTTTTTGACATGCAAAAACACAACCCCCAAAAATGAGTGACCAATATAGCCACCTTTCTTTATGATGACACTCAACAGCCTTCCATCCATAGATTCTGTCAGTTGCTTGATCTGTTTACGATCAACATTTCGTGCAGCAGCCACCACAGCCTCCCAGACACTGTTCCAAGAGGTATACTGTTTTACCTCCTTGTAGATCTCAGATTTTAGGAGGGACCACAGGTTCTCTATGGGGTTCAGATCAGGTGAACAAGGGGGTCATGTCATTATTTTTTCTTCTTTTAGACCTTTTCTGGCCAGCCACGCTGTGGAGTAGTTGGATGCATGTGATGGAGCATTGTCCTGCATGAAAATCATGTTTTTCTTGAACAATACCGACTTCTTCCTTTACCACTGCTTGAAGAAGTTGTCTTCCAGAAGCTGGCAGTAGGTCTGGGAGTTGAGCTTCACTCCATCCTCAACCCAAAAAGGTCCCAAAAGTTCATCTTTGATGATGCCAGCCCATATCAGTACCCCACCTGCACCTTGCTGGCGTTTGAGTAGCAGTGGAGCTCTCTGCCCTTTACTGATCCAACCTCTGTCCCATCAATCCGGTCCATCAAGAGTCACTCTCATTTCATCAGTCCATAAAACCTTTGAAAAATCAGTCTTAAGATATTTCTTGGCCCAGTCTTGACATTTTATCTTATGTTTCTTGTTCAAAGGTGGTCGTTTTTCCGCTCTGAAATATTGCAAAACTGCAATCACACTTGACTTTCCTCAATTCATGGGCAGTTATTTTGCGCCTTTTGTGCGCAACATGCTTCTTGCGACCCTGTTGACTATTTGCCATGAAACGCTTGATTGTTCGGTGATCACGCTTCAAAAGCTTGGCAATTTCAAGACTGCTGCATCCCTCTGCAAGACATTCCACAATCTTGGACTTGTCAGAGCCCGTCAAATCTCTCTTCTGACCCATTTTGCCAAAGGAAAGGATGTTGGCTAATAATTAAGCACACCTTATATAGGGTACTGATGTCATTAGACCACACCCCTCCTCATTACAGAGAATAATTGGTAGTTGGCTCTCAAGCCTATACAGCTTGGAGTAGGACAACATGTATAAAAAGTATCATGTGATCAAAATATTAATTTGCCTAATAATGCTGCACACAGTGTATATGTGTTTTTTAATTGTGATGATCAACTGTGAGCTCTATAATAAAGATATATTTTTGCATTACATTTGATGGTTATTGGTCATAACTAATTCTGTTTCAGGATATTTTATAAAAACAATCTAAATAGAATAAGACATATTTCAATAAAGGGCTTACTACCATAAATAATGTATGCATGGCACCGCTTTTACAATATGTTAAATCATGCTTTTTTTCCATTACTTCTATAGATAATTTCCATTATATAACTTATAACATATATCTATAATTGCTACTTAACTCTCTAAACTCATTTAGTTAACTTTGAGATGTTATCTGTAGTACATATGTCCCTGGATTGCAATAGTTCTATTGTGCATCATGAAGAAAAAACAAAGCTGCATACATTAAGTGCACAATACTGAATACAAGGACATTGGGCACATAAATCTACTCGCTAGTGTTTACATTTAATAATATGTATCGTAATACACTGAAATGCAGTATTGAGAGATGACAGAACCACAAGACAGCAGATGGATAGCTTAAACCAAAGCTGATTTATAAGCTCCTGAGATGTTTCTGAAAGCTCTTTTACCCATTCATTGCTGACATGGCCTGTAAAGTAGAGCATCATACAGAAGCCTTTGTTTTATGGGGGGGGGGGGGAGAATTAATTCATACGCACACTATTCATGGAGATTGACGAGCTATTTCAATGTCTACTTTTAAGAGCAATGCCAAGGTCAATGATCCAATTGTGACAAAAACAAGTTTCTGTTAGAACTGTTATGATCCAGGGGCGTATCCACTATATAAAATATGTAAAATTTAACTAGGTGACATTAGAAAGGACATGAAAGGACCCATAAGCATGTGCTCCATATTGGAATGGTTGAAACTGTTCGCACTTAGCTTGCCACACCTTTTCACTACTACCAGTTTTACTTTTTTATGGCAAGAATAGTAGAATCAACAGCAGAGTTCAACAACCAGGGGCTTGTGAGCGTATGAGCAGGCAAGTACCACTCTCTATATTGATGTTCACAAGGTGAATCAGGGATCAATATTACTGCATAAAGGACACTCACAACAATATATATATTTTTTTTTTTTTTAACTTGAGTCACTCGAAATATTAACACTTTTTAAGGCGTCATTTAGGGTAACTTGGACCATTATTACTTGATAAGGAGACAAAGAGAGTTATAACCTTCAAATGAACACTCAGCATTCTACTATTATATATTCTCAAAGAATGTGGCTCAGTTATCTCTCCAAGTTGAATATGGCTCTCACGATAAGAAAGATTGGGTACCACTGATCTACAGCATTATTTAAAGAGGACCTGTCACCCCCCCTGGTGCATGGCAATCTAAATGCAACACTGAATGCAGCATGCGTGCTGCATTCAGGGAAGGGCTTCCCCATGTTTCTAAGGACTTGTCAAGAGTGGAAGCCGGCGGGTGACATCACGGCCTCGCTGTGTGCCTGGATGAGATCTCACACAGGCGCACAGCGTGGCCGTGACAAGTTCTCGCTGTGCGCCTGCGTGAGATCAGACACTTACGCATTGGCGCAGGTGAGGAGGGGGCTGCACATAGACAGGAGGAGGAACAGTGCAGCACGAGGTGTCACAGTGCTGACTCAATAACCAGGAATGCCCTCCGGACTCACTATATGTAAGATCTCTAAAGTCTATTTCTCAGGGTACAAGGGGGCTAGAAACATGGGGGAGCCTTTCCCTGAATGCAGCAGGCATGCTGCATTCAGTGGTGCATTTAGTTTGCCATGCACCAGGGGGGTGACAGCTCCTCTTTAAGAAATATTCTGCAAAAGAAAATCTGTTTAAGACTTGAAGGCTTATATAAGTCAATTTGTTGGGATCTATGAGCTCTGTTTATGTGTCTTTGTGTAAGGAAAACTTTGGTTATACAACCAAAGGGGAAATTCTGCACTTGGAATTTTCTTTCGACATGCCCAAAAGTATCACTAAAGGTACCGTCACACGCCGCAATCTCGGCTGTCAATATGTGCCTCACGTTTTTAGTGGTTGCCTCAGATCGCCGATGGCGGCATCACACGCCGCAATTTTGCCCTGCAGCTAAGGCGATGTGTCACTCCGGAAATCACCTTACATATAGTGGAACCAATCTTGCCTAATTCCATCACCGCTTCACACGCCACAATCTCAAAGGCAATGTGGGTGTACATGTTCAGCGTGGCAAGGAGATAGGCATGCCACAGTGGTGTATACCACGCCCCATACACGCTCATTGGACAATGCAACAGCGTTACGATTGGGCAGCCTCCTCTGGTAGGCTGGCTATTGGCTAACACATGACGCCATTGTCTATCGCAGTTTGCACTGAGTTTGCGGACGGTTGTGTAGCTGAAGATGTGTGTGGTGCTGAACAGACAGCTCTTCGAATATGGTGCGGTGTCAACTGACAGCCAATGGGAACACAGAAGCCCACACCAATCATCTCAGATGGGGTGTGGACTTCAGCACGCTGAGGCACGTCTACGGGAAATCATAGGCAACGTTCTTTCCATCATTATCGCCCTGTCAGATGCCACAACACGGAAATATCGCCTTAACGATTGCGGCTGATTACTGAGCACTGTATAGGAATCAGGCGACGGCAAAGGGGTGATTTATCGACGTGAAATTCCCAAATCACACACCGCAACCGTGAGGCAATTTCACGGCGATTGCTCCGGGGCGACATATCGCCTTTATGATTTCCAGGAGAGATTGCGGCTTGTGACAGTACCTTTAGGGTGGCTTCACACTAGCATTTTTTTTGTCTTGCGTCGGTATCCGTCGAAATCCTGATGCATCCTAATCAGGCATGCATCCCTATACTTAACATGGGGCCAAAGGGACATCAGGAGGCATCAGGTTCTTGACAGATTTAGACGAGTGCGTCATTTTAGGCTCACTCCTGGCCGCATGATATTGCGATTTTTCGGTGCTTGAAAAATCCTGATATGTACGGACGATAGGATTAGGATGGATTCTAATAGGTCCGCATCCATTCATTGGAGAATTTGGTCAAGTCGGATCAGAATTTCACACTGAGCATGCCCAGAATAGTTAGAGCATGTTCTGAGTCTCTCTCTTTCTTCCTCCCTATGGTACTAGGAATTCCCATTCAATATGTAATTTTTAAAAGAAAGATCAGGACAAAAGCACATGAAAAACTGATACAAATGCAGCTTTTTTTTTGCCTGACCCTGTGCCTGATCAGGCAAAAAACACTGCAGTGGCATGCGTTTTTACTTGTGTCAGTGGATGCAGATGCATGCATTGTCGTCCTGATCAGCAACGCAAGTGTGAAACCAGCCGTAGGTTTGCATCATCTTGGTGACATTGCAGATCAAGTATTGCTAGTATTCACTGGGTTCTACATGTTCCTATGAAGCAGAAATTTATCTAGCTATCCTAGTATATGTTATCTCTGTTTTTGTCGCTTACTTGTTAAATACAACAGTAACTTTCATTTCACCTGATATAGTTTCATTTTAACTTTTGCACAAGGAGAGGCAGGCACCTACACCTAGTCTTATTATAGGCTGACTTTATATCTGCATTAAATCTTTTAAACCAATTTACTTCTTTTTGATCAATTGATAATGTGTTTTGTTTTAAACTAAAATGAATGTCAAGGACATTTTATGTAAATTCCAGCACCCCACCTGCAAAATAAAAAGCACCACAAAAGAAAGTAAAAAACTAATAAAAAAATTGTAGCTGCTCAACACAAGTAAAAAAAATAAAAACCACAAAGGTGCGGTAGCCCACAGTGAACGCTAAGTTATAGATGCAGGAACTGAATATTTACATAATTTTACATTGCATTACTGTCACATTAACTGTACATTAAAAGTGAGGTTCTTAGCACACATTTTGATTAAACTGAGTCTATATGCAAAGACAAGGTGACTTTATATGCCTTGTCATTGCATGTAGACTTACACATTTTGATCAAAACTTGCACAATATTTAATATAGCTTTTATGTCAGAAATGCAATTTAAAACAACTTAACTGTGTCATTTCTTTTTAAATTATTAATGCCTTGATATAACATCTGTGCCAGTTTCGACTTTGGCCGCTAGGTGGTACCACCTGTGATGCTATATAACATCAATCAATCAATCAATAACATGCTAGATATTATAAACCTTATTTTATTCCTGGGAATTGTGATTTTGTACATTTTGGAAGCTATGGGGGTTAATCTATTGTTTTGGTTTCTACCTGCTTTCCACACTAGGTGGGGCTGTTCTATTTAAGCGCCAAAGAGCCAGCTCCCACTGCCTGGCAATAGACCTTCTATCCTGGTTTTTTAATTTATCCTGCATTTTGACCTGTTAACGTTTTATTACAGTTCACTGACCTTGGCTTGACATTTGATTATCCACCTGTGTTTTTTTATTCTGTCCCTGATGTGACTGTCTAGATATTCCTGATTATCCTTCTTGTCAATTTGCACCACCAAACAACAGTTGTTTCTATGGCCCTTACCCAGGGACCTCTGTTTAAGTACAGATCCCTGTACAGGAGTTAGAGTGTGAAGGCCAGGCCAACCCCTGGGTTCTGGGAAATTGAAAAATAGAGTAGCTTGTGCTAATCCTGTTAGCAAAAGCCATTTTACAAATGCAAGGTGACTTAGGCCCCCGTCACATCCCATTTTTTTCCTGTCTGTGGGGATCCTGTTTTTTTGCAGGACCCCATGGACAGGAATGGACAGGACCGGATTGGAAACTCTGGATGCCATTTTAGTGTTTGGATCCGTGATTTCGGGGGATCCGGACACAGAAAGAGCCGAGCTTGCAAAGCACAGGTCAGCGGGGCTGTACTTTCACTTTTGCAATGTATCTACATACATTGCGAAAGTGAAAGTAATGCATTAAGTAAAAAAAAAATACTCAGCTCTCCGTCGAGTGTCCCATGATGCGAAGCGTCCATGTCCGATGGCTGCAGGACCTGAATCAACTGCCTGGATGGGGCAGCAACCCGATCAGCTGATGTGTCACATGACAGCATCAGCTGAGCGGTTTAGATCGCGCCTGCCGATTAGCGGGTGATTTAAACTACTCAGCTGATGGTGTCATGCCGCCGGTCAGCTGATTAAGGTGCTGCAGCCATAGGATGTGGCCGCCTTGTATCGCGGGACACTTGACGGAGAGGTGAGCATTTTTATTTTTAACACATTATTTTCTTTAATGTCACTTTAGCAGTGTATGTACAGGACTTGTAAAAAAAGGACACAATCGTATCCCTGCACACACGGATGGCCATTTGGGACCAATTCATGCCAAGCCATGCCCATAGGGAACATGGGGAGCCAAATTGGATCTGTGGCTATCAATTTTAAAACGGATAGCCACAGATCCCCAAAAAAATGATGTGAAGGGGGCCTAACTACAGTAAGTGTGTGACATCGGTCTACAAAGACTTAGTCTTAAATTATATTGCCACTTATACATTTTCTATATTTGTGGAAAGCCTTAAACTACAAATTATTAATTTATATAGCATATATTCTGAGGCTTCTTCTAGTCTTCTCTCTTTTTATTATCTGTTATCAGTAGAAGGTAGGTACTTAAGCTTATTGGTCAATAAATGCCATCATCCATTCCAGTGTACTCATAGGAAGTGAACAATTACCAGAACCTGTGAAAACTGATAAATCATATGACATCCATGATGAGGTGAAACATATTCATAACAACTATCTTATGTAATTGGTAAAAAAAAATCAAAGAGGTGGAGTCCCTCTTCCGAACAGTCAAACTTGCTGGGCTCACTCCTGTCTTGACTGAGATCCCATAGGTTAGTTATGTCAACCCCAGCCACCTCCCATAGCATATGGTCTATGCACAAAGAAAGTTAGTGCTCTGGCTTTGGCGTCATTTGTACACTTTAGTTGGGCATAGAGACGCTAGACATTGTGCATCGATACATATTCAATTACAATTAGATATAAGAATAATTTATCTCTATAATGAAAAATGTTTAGATTCAATATAAGTGCCTACAGTATATAGGATAGAATACAATCAATGCAAATAAAAAACTGCACTTGAGCCAGGACACAATTTGAACGGGTCTGTAGGACTGCATTCACACCACCACATAACTAGACCACAGAAAAAACAGCATAACAAACGTGGGGAAGTACACTGCTATTAAAAGGTAATAATAAAAAGCAAGTGCTTAGTAAAAAACTGTATCAAAACAGGGTACTTAGTTAATACGTTTTTTTCAAAAAATGTACGTAAGCCGTACTACCTCGCCACCGTGACCCTTATATGAACAGTCCTAGCTAGCTAATTTAAAACCTGATCGTGTATGAATATACAAAAGTTCAAAATATCGACAAATAGATAAAAAATTGTGTGATATATACAGGAGTTTATTTATTATTAATGTGCAAAAAAACTTTTGGATAAAAACAATTAAAACTGTAAGGGCCCCTTTCCCGTCTTGACCTGTATGAATATACCTCATGGATGCAGGGTGAAGACGGGCCAATATGGACCAAGTGCTGTCTGCATACCACTGCTTAACGCGTTTTTTGAAAAAACACATACGGTAGCGTCAAACGCATTGCACTTTTGCAATGCGTTTTTTGCATTGGAGTCTAAGGGTGCGTTAACGCATGTGTTCTTCAACATTTGCACATGATAATAGCGCATGCATTTACCAAATGCACGACGCAAGTCTGACATGCATCCTTCAAACAGCTGCAACATCCCAAATGTGACCCTAGCCTTAGCTGACAAATTATAAAAGGGGCTTGGCAAGAGCCAGAAAAATAAAATGCTATAAGCTAATAGACATGAAAAGTCGGAATATTCAACTGCCTGAACATTGGGAGCATGAGACAAAAAAAGGCTATCTGGCTATATGCTGTATGTAATGTAAAATGTAGAGAGAAACATGGATGTCTAGTTATATGGGCTATTTAGACAAGACATATGGGCTGCTCTACATTGGTCTCTCCCTGCCAATCTTGGCTTGATATGTTTTTGAGTATGGCTGGTAGGGCAGAAGCCATCAAGAAGCCACTCAGATTACTAGTTTCCTCTTTCTTGGACAATTTTAGAACTACATTTTCAGTAAATGCTTCATTGTTATAAAGAAAAGCATATATTAGATGTCAATGTTTCTTGCTGTCTGAGGTTCCCTGTGAATATTATATTGGCAATTCATTATGGCAGGTATCCCCTGAATAAGTTGCATCATTTAAAATAGGTCCGGTAAGCAAACCTACCTGTAGTGTTATTCAGCACATGCACCTTAAGAGGGTTTTCCTATGAAAAAAGGTTCTTTTGAATTAATGTATCTTGGATTAATAATAATTTCCACAATTGGATGTGATTTAAAAATGTTTTCCTATGCTGAGATAATCTTATACATGTGTCCCTGCCATGTACTGTGTAATGGATGTGTCTGACTGTACAGGAACATGGACCTATCATACCACATCTCCTGTACTGAGATAATCTTATATATGTGTCCCTGCTATGTACTGTGTAATGGATGTGTCTGACTGTACAGGAACATGGACCTATCATACCACATCTCCTGTACTGAGATAATCTTATATATGTGTCCCTGCTATGTACTGTTTAATGGCCGTGTCTGAACGTACAGGGACATGGTCTGGTCATAACACATCTCCTGTGCTGAGATAATCATATACATGTCCCTGCTATGTACTGTGTAATGGTCGTGTCTGACTGTACAGGGACATGGTCTGATCATGCCACATCTCCTGTGCTGAGATAATCTTATACATGTGTCCCTGCTATGTACTGTGTAATGGCTGTGTATGACTGTACAGGGACATAGTCTTATCACACTACATCTCCTGTGCTGAGAAAATCTTATATACTGTATGTGTCCCTGCTATGTCCTGTGTAATGGATGTACCTGACCGTACAGGAACAAGGTCTGATCATCCCACGTCTCCTGTGCTGAGATAATCTTATATATGTGTCCCTGCTATGTACTGTGTAATGGATGTGTCTGACCGTACAGGAACATGGTCTGATTATACCACATCTCATGTGCTGAGATAATCTTATACATGTGTTCCTGCTATGTACCGTGTAATGGATGTGCCTGACTGTACAGGGACATGGTCTGATCATACCACATCTCCTGGGCTGGGGAGGAATTAAAAAATTATAAAGACATTACACCACAGGATTGCAAATATTTCTTCTTTGAGGTTAAAAAGGCAAGGAAATGCTTTACCTCACAAAAATAATCATCTATAATCCTGTCCTGTAATGTCTGTATACTTTTTACATCCTTCACAGGAGATGTGGTATGATCAGACCATGTTCCTGTACAGTCAGACAAAGCCATTACACAGTACATAGCAGGGACACATAAATAAGATTATCTCAGCACAGGAGATATGGTATGATCAGACCATGTCTTTGTACGATCAGACACGGCCATTACACAGTACATAGCAGGGACACATAAATAAGATTATCTCAGCACAGGAAATGTGGTATGATCAGACCATGTCCCTGTACAGTCAGACACAGCCATTACACAGTACATAACAGGGACACATAAATAAGATTATCTCAGCACAGGAGATGTGGTATAATCAGATCTTGTCCCTGTACAGACAGACACGGCCATTACACAGTACATAGCAGGGACACATATAAGATTATCTCAGCACAGGAACATTTTTTAAACATACAATTGTGGAAATTTTTATTACTGTATATACTCGCGTGTAAGCCGAGTTTTTCAGCCCAAAAATTGGGCTGAAAAGTCTCCCCCTCGGCTTATACGCGAGTCACTACACGGGCGCCCCCCCAGAGGTATACAGGCCCCCCCCCGTGCTCCACAAACCTGTAAAGGAAGATGATTATACTTATCACTGTCCTGTCGCCGCCGTCCCCTCCGCTGCCATCGCGATCCTCCGTCTTCTTCCGGCTTCCTGCAGTCGGCGCAGGCAATGACGTCATTGTCTGCGCCGACCACAGGAAGCCAGAAGAAGACGGAGGAGCGCGATGGCAGCGGCGGGGACGGCGGTGACAGGACAGTGATAAGTATAATCATCTTCCTTTACAGGTTTGCGGAGCATGGGGGTGGGGCCCTGGATACTGATGGGGGGGCCTGTATACCTCTGGGGCTGCTGCTGTATATACCCCTGGGGCTGCTGCTGTATATACCCCTAGGGCTGCTGCTGTATATACCCCTGGGGCTGCTGCTGTATATACCCCTGGGGCTGCTGCTGTATGTACCCCTGGGGCTGCTGCTGTATATACCCCTGGGGCTGCTGCTGTATATACCCCTGGGTCTGCGCTGTATATACCCCTGGGGCTGCTGCTGTATATACCCTTGGGGCTGCTGCTGTATATACCCCTGGGGCTGCTGCTGTATATACCCCTGGGGCTGCTGCTGTATATACCCCAGGGGCTGCTGCTGTATATACCCCTGGGGCTGCTGTATACACCTCTGGGGCTGCTGTATATACCTCTGGGGCTGCTGTATACTACTACTGGGGCTGCTGTATATACCTCTGGGGCTGCTGTATACTACTACTGGGGCTGCTGTATATACCTCTGGGGCTTCTGTATACTACCACTGGGGCTGCTGTATATACCTCTGGGGCTGCTGTATACTACCACTGGGGCTGCTGCTGTATATACCACTGGGAAGGCTGCTGTAACACTGCTGGGGCCTGTATATACCACTGGGGAGGCTGCTGTATACCACACTGCTGGGGGCTGTATACTATCACTGGGGCTGCTGTATATACCTCTGGGGCTGCTGTATACCACACTGCTGGGGGCTGTATACCTGTGCTGGGGTCCACCCTCGGCTTATACACGAGTCAATAGGTTTTCCCAGATTTTGGGGGCAAAAGTAGGTGGATCGGCTTATACACGGGTCGGCTTATACATGAATATAAAATTTAAAATTAACTTTTTTCATGGAAAGACCCCTTTAGGTCACAGGTGAAGCCAAGGGTCAGGTTGAACCTTACCAGGCAGCATGTAAGGTCACAGCTAAAACAGTAGGATTAAAAGGTGGAGGCTGAGATTTTACAAGTAAGGTACAGGAAAAAATATTTCCAGTAATTCACTTCACTCGATACCAACTGCACTGAAAACTCATATTAATAATGTACATTTCATCTTAATTCTCTAGGGAAAGGCTTTATTAAAAACTCTGATTAGATGACAGTGTAGTATAAGCCATAGGTTAATTCCCTTCCTTTCTTCTACCTTTGTAAATGAGATTAAATATACTGTATATAATTGACTGCTTGATGTCACCATCTGGAATGAGAAAAGGTAAAGCATGACCTTTCAACTAGTAAATCATTGTACATGACAGGTATTTCTCAATTAACTATTCTCTGCAAGTGTAGTACAGTAAAACAACATTGATTGGAGGGAAGATCTATGCTGCTGGTGATTTACCTTGTCGTATAATTCACCACCCAATGATACAGCAAGGGATTAACATGGTAATAGATACTCGCTGTCTCTTACAAACACCAGTACCAACACCACGCTGTCAAGTTGAACATTGACAAAAGTTTCTATACTTACAAGTGAAATTTCTCATCCCACACTGGATTGAGGTTTCCAAAATAGTTTTGGTTCTTCTCTTAGTTTTTCCAACCTGGACTGTCACATATGGGTCACTTGACCCCGTTTTATCTTTTGCTTGTAAACCCTGAGCACAGAGAACTGCAAAATACAGAAAGTATTCCTTAGAATGCAGATCGTCTTGTAGAAACATATTACATGTCGTCTGTAATAACGATAAAACATATATAAAGTTCGAAAAAGTTGGATAGAAACACAAAGTAAGAAAGCAAAATGGTGGACTAGAGGCCACTTTCATATTGACACATTTTGGTCAGTAGGCAAAATACTCACTAAATCCTTTCCATATGAATGTGGCAAAACACAGAAAACCTTGTGCCAGAACTGAGGATTGTCACCAATCCAAATTGTCTGATTGCTAGGGGTCTTGCCACTAGGACATCCAACAGTGAAACATGCATTAATCAAGATAAATGGTGACAACATGATTAACTATGGATCAGACAAAGATAGCAAGGACCTCTACCGGGCAATGTCACTAAGAGGCTATGTTCACAGTGGACATGTTTGATCTATTTTTGGTGCTGTGTTGTTGTTTTTTTAAACTACACCAAAAAAGGATCAATCAACATTTCTGCCAGCAAAGTGAATGGGATTTTCAATTTGTTGTACAGAAATCAGCGTTTTTGACTTCTGCATTAGTGGTGCAGAAAGCATATCCAGAAAATAATGAGCATGTCAATTATTGCTCTGTTTTTCTGGTGCACTTCCTGCACTACTATCATCCAATTACTTACCCTCTTCGGCGATCCCAATGGTGAGCCCCAGCGATGTCTTCCTCCTGGGCATCGGTAGGACCTTTGGGTAGTAAGAGAATTTACAGGCCCTGGCCCCACATGACTCTCAGGCTGAGTCACATGGGCAGGTCCTGTCAGTACTCAGGTAACTCACAGGTCCTGCTAGTACCTGGAAGGAAGATATTACCAGGGCTTACCATGGGATCATCGAGGAGGGTAAGAAAGTATGTGTGTCTCTGTCTGTGTGTCTGTCCCCTAAAAAACTTAGCAAAAATGCAAAACAAACTATCTGTTTGTATTATCTGTATGTTTGTGATGCTTTTATGCAAAAAGAGGATCTGTTTTTGATGCCGTTTCTGCACCAACGACGGACCAACAAAAAATGGAGCACAAATACTCTGTTTGAATGAGTTCCAAAGCTTCGAATGGATTGGTATCATACATGGACGATCAGTACCATATTAAAATGGTAGACTTGGAACCACCATTTACATTATCTCTTGTGGCCTGCAACTATAGACACTTATCACCTATCTTGTAGGAGACAAACCGTGATTTATGGAACATCCCTTTCACTTTGAAATCAGAATCAACAATTTGTCTCAAACTCTTATGAGAAAGTAAATAAAGCTGATTAACCGTGTAAATAAAGCACATGGATTGTTTTTAGGATCTTTATTTTTAATCATCTGAAACATCCAGAGGCTGAAAGGTGCTGTCACACATAACGATTGCTCCAACGATCCCAACAGCGATAACGACCTGCCGGGATCGCTGGAGCGTCGTTACCTGATCGCTGGGGAGCTGTCAAACAGGCAGATCTCCCCAGCGATCAGGCCATGGGAGCCACCTCCGACATCGCTCCCTGCTTAGCGCTGCCTTATAGGCAGTGCTAAGCAGGGAGAATGCTGGTAACTATGATAAACAGCGGGGTATCCAGGCAGCGCGCGCTGCCTGGATACCCGCTGTTTATCATAGTTACCAGCGTTCTCCCTGCTTAGAGCTGCCTGTAAGCAGGGAGAACGCTGGTAACTATCATAAACACCGGGTATCCAAGCAACGCGCGCTGCCTAGATACCCGCTGTTTATCATAGTTACCAGCGTTCTCCCTGCTTACAGGCAGTGCTAAGCAGGGAGGACGCTGGTAACCATGGTAAACGCCGGATATCTAGACAGCACGCGCTGCCTGGATACCCGGTGTTTACCATAGTAACCAGCCCTGTGAGGTCACAGATCGCTGGTTTCTTGCAGTCACACGCAGCGATGCGTGCTGACCAGCGGGAAACCAACAATCTAAAAATGACCCACAGCACTTTGCAGCGATCAGCGACCTCACAGCAGGGGCCTGATCGCTGCAAAGTGTCACACATAACGATATCGCTGGAGAGATCGTTGTAACGTCACAGTTACAACGATCTCTCTAACGATATCGTTATGTGGGACTGGGGCTGAAAAGAAGCCCTCATCACATCCAACTGATAAGGCTGCATGGCTTCTCACAGTGTATCAGGCGGCCTTGTAACAAATCTCACACCTTTATGAGGATGGTTAGTGACAGCAAGCAGAAAAGCTGTAAGGAAGTGCATTCTTCTATTTTTTACAGATTAATGCTAACAAAATGTTTCTTAGGGCTGAAAAAAAAATCTTAGAATGTATTCAATTGTTATGTCTCTTGAGATAGAATCAAATAAATAGAAGGATCCTAAGCCATGTCTATTTTGTTATCTATGAAACCAGCTATGTTCTTGATGCACCCAGCGTTATCGCTCTCCTTACTCTAATCCATCTATGCCTAATCCAGGTGAAAGATTGGAATTTCAGTGTAGAAAGCACCTATATAAGAAGACATACTCTCTGAAATAGAAATAAACACCACCTCGCTCAGTATGTGTTTTGTTTGGCAAAAAAAAAACAGATTTGTGGAGCTAAATAAAATTTATATTAAAATACTCCCCATCCTAACGGCCGCTTTACACACACCAACTTCTGAGACCAACTTCTGAACAGATCTCTGGTTGCAGTGAAATCATGGACATATTGTTACAGTTGTACACAGCCACAAAATGGAACAATGTGTCCATGATTTCACTGCAACCAGAGATCTGTTCAGAAGTTGGACACAGAAGTTGATGTGTGTAAAGCGGCCCTAAAGGTACTTTTACACGTGGCAACTTTTCTAGGAATTTCCTTGGCAACTTACTGGTTGCAGTGAAATCATGGACACATTGTACTATCTTGTTGCTGTGTACAAATGGAACAATGTGTCCATGATTTCACTGCAACCAGAGATCTGTTCAGAAGTTGGACACAGAAGTTGATGTGTGTAAAGCGGACCTAAAGGTACTTTTACATGCGGCAACTTTTCTAGGAATTTCCTTGGCAACTTACTGGTTGCAGTGAAATCATGGACACATTGTACTATCTTGTTGCTGTGTACAAATGGAACAATGTGTCCATGATTTCACTGCAACCAGTAAGTTGCCAAGGAAATTCCTAGAAAAGTTGCCGCGTGTAAAGGTACCTTTATGGTCCCTTTACACGCGGCCACAGGAAGGTAGAAACCGGCAGGCATCGGACACAATTGTTCCTGTTGCCTTGAAAAGACCACGATGTGGCTGCGTGTAATTCAGGACTTTCCTTCTGTCAGGGAAGACACAGGAAGGAAAGTCCTGAATTACACGCTGCCGGTTTCTGCCTTCCTCTGGCCGCGTGAAAAGGGACCATTAGAGTAACTACCGTATATACTCGCGTATAAGCCGAGTTTTTCAGCCCAAAATTTGGGCTGAAAAGTGCCCCCCTCGGCTTATACGCGAGTCACTCGGTATACTGTGGGGGGGCTGTGACCGGGGGCTGGAGGAGGTAGGAGGGGGCCGCAGTGACCGCGAGCGGTCACGTGGGGCCGCCTCATTAGTGTAATGAATATGCACGGCATCCCCCCGTCCATCAGCGGCGGGGGGATGCCGTGCATATTGCACTACACTGGCCCCCAGCAATAATACACAGCCCCCCCTCCTTAGTATGTCCCCCCAGGCTGCAGCAGCTGTCAAAATAACAAACACTTTATACATCACCTCTCCGGCGCAGCTCCTCCGGTCCCGGCTTCTTCCTTCTTGTGCCGGTGTCATGTGACCGGGTGCAGGAGATGACGTCATTTCCTGCACGCGGTCACAGCACTAGAAGCCGCCCGGCACAAGAAGGAAGAATCCGGGACCGGAGGAGCTGCGCCGGAGAGGTGATGTATAAAGTGTTTGTTATTTTGACAGCTGCTGCAGCCACTACCACTGGGGAGTCTGCCTATATACTGCCACTGGGGAGGCTGCCTGTATACTGCCACTGGGGAGGCTGCCTATATACTACCACTGGGGAGTCTGCCTATATACTGCCACTGGGGAGGCTGCCTGTATACTGCCACTGGGGAAGCTGCCTATATACTACCACTGGGGAGTCTGCCTATATACTGCCACTGGGGAGGCTTCCTGTATACTGCCACTGGGGAGGCTGCCTATATACTACCACTGGGGAGTCTGCCTATATACTGCCACTGGGGAGGCTGCCTGTATACTGCCACTGGGGAGGCTGCCTATATACTACCACTGGGGAGTCTGCCTATATATTGCCACTGGGGAGGCTGCCTGTATACTGCCACTGGGGAGGCTGCCTATATACTACCACTGGGGAGTCTGCCTATATACTACCACTGGAGAGTCTGCCTGTATACACCACTGGGGAGTCTGCCTGTATACTACCACTGGGGAGGCTGCCTGTATATTACCACTGGGGAGGCTGCCTGTATACTACCACTGGGGAGGCTGCCTGTATATTACCACTGGGGAGGCTGCCTGTATACTACCACTGGGGAGGCTGCCTGTATATTATCACTGGGGAGGCTGCCTGTATACTACCACTGGGGAGGCTGCCTGTATACTACCACTGGGGAGGCTGCTGTATACCACACTGCTGGGGGCTGTATACCTGTGCTGGGGTCCACCCTCGGCTTATACACGAGTCAATAGGTTTTCCCAGGTTTTGGGGGCAAAAGTAGGGGGGTTGGCTTATACATGGGTCGACTTATACACGAGTATATACGGTAGTTTTCATTCTCATTCTCAGTAGAAAGGTGAAACAAAGAAGAAAACAAGTCAAAGAGGCTTGTGATCCTCATGCAGTAGACATTACACATGTGATTGTGGTCAAATCTGTGGTTTAGGACTGCTTCTGATTTCCAGCATAAAGTCAATCTATTTTGTATGTACTTTTTTATTCCTCGATCCAAAGTAGAAAGTACGGTAGATTAAAAAGGAGTGGGGTAAATAAAGTACTTGAATCTCTAATTTTTGCAGAATTAATTTCCTTGTCAAAGAACTGCATCAAAAACTGCATGTGTGATTCCAGCGTAAAGGTCAGATATATTCAGTATTGTAGACCTAAACTCCTCCAGAATGTAGTAAAAGTCTGATAAAGTCATATACAAAACTATTACTTCAAGTTGTTGCTATAAAAGGTGGTTGTATAAGATACAGATTTCTGGGTGTACTTAATATTTTACACACTGCTTCTGCATTTTGGCTTAGTGTTTTTAAATAAACAATAACACTGTATATAATTTTAAAATGATAGACCTTCTAACACTCAGATTTTTTTTTAACTTTGTCTTTTTTATTATTATTATTAGTAGTAGTAGTAGTAGTAGTAAATATTTATATAGCGCCATTAGGTTCCATGGCACTTTACATGTGTAAGGGCAGACGAGGGCAAAACATAAATGACGACAAATGTATCAAACAGGTACAGTAGGGCAGAGAATCCTGTCCACGAGGGTTCACAGTCTATAGGGGATGGGTGGGGAGACAGTAGGAAGGGAAGAGGTGAGTGTGAGGTGGTGTAACATATAGGTCTAAGTGTGGACTGTAGACTTGAAGAGTAGAGGAGTGTCTGATGTAGTGGGGGAGAGAGTTCCAAAGTATGGCGGATGCATGAGAGAAGTCTTGCATGCAGTTGTGTGAGGAGGAAATGCAAGGGGAGAAGAGAAGGAGCTCTTGAGAGGAGTACAGATTGCGTGAGGGGAGATATCGGGAGACCAGGTTGGAGATGTATGGAGGGGACAGGTTATGTATGACCTTGTATGTAAGGGTTAGCGTTTTGAACTGGGATTTCTGGGAAGTGGGGAGCCAGTGGAGGGCTTGGCAGAGGGGGGAGACAGGGAAGTAGCGGGGAGACAGATGGATGAGTCGGGCAGCGGAATTGAGGATGGTGCGGTGAGGTGCAAGGGAGGTAGCAGGGAGGCCGGTGAGCAGGATATTACAGTAGTCGAGGCGGGAGATGAGGGCATGGACAAATGTTTTAGAATTGTCTTGGTCAAGGAAAGAACGGTCTTTGTCTTGATAGATAAAACCATACCTATCAAAGAGGATGTACTCGGTAGATGACTGTACATTGGGATGATAATCTAATATACACTTCTACAAGTAATATATGTTACTCATTAGTAGAGATGAGTGAATGTTCCCTGAACATGTCTTCCAATTTCAAATTCGGCCAGAATATAGCAGACTTAGGTCGGGTTCGCAAATCCGAACAATTTCCCAAAAAAGATGGCTAACGCATATTTTGTTTGTGAGTGATCGATATTAAAAAAGCATTACTGCATTTAAATGATTATTTTCTCCTAATTTCTGACAGTGTAGGATAGCGGGTGGAATATCTTTAAAGAGGGGAGGGGTGTGGAGAGGTCAGAGTATTTTTTTTTTTACAGCATTTGCTGTGAAAATGTTCCTTATCTGCATATTATCAGGGCGCAAAAAACATCCACAAGTGTTAGGCTAGGGTCACACTTGCAGATGTTCCATGCTTTTTTCACTCTTGCGTTTTGTGAAAATGCATGCAAAAATGCATCCATAGGCCCCCATGTAAAAAACGCATGCCCCAATAGCAAAAATGCATGTCTAAAGTGCCATACGTTTTTGGGATGCGTTTTTGGCTCAGCACCAAAAAATGCAGCATGATGCGTTTTTTTAACATGGGACCCTATGGGAAACGCATGCGTTTTTGCAAGGCACTAAATGGTACCATTTTTTAAGGTTGCTCCACACCTAAGTGCAAAAACGCAGCCCAAAAGCGCACGCTGCCTAAAACTTGCAAAATAACGCATGCCAAGTGTGACCCTAGCCTAAGACACAAGGGCTTTTGTAATTGGCTGGTTTGTTTGGTTGGCTGCCAAAGTCACATGTCACTATGGATATAAGAAGCGTTTGTTTGCCGTTGTCGTAATTTTGAGTGTGTTACTGCTAGGGACAGTGCTGCTGCCACTCCGGGCTGCTCCGTTCGTGTTACTTAATTAGATAGCTAGCTACTCAATTGCTTTTTAGATAGAATAGGAAGGCGAGAGGATTCATCCAGACATAGGCATTTTGTACTGAGAACAAGTGTGATTCCTAAACCTGTGTGCATTGACAAAGCCGCTTTTTGCATGCAGGAAGGAATTGCCAAATCCTTCAATTTCCCTGAAAAATGGCTTTGTTTGGCTTGTAACCTGTGATTCTCCAATCCTTCAGTTTCCCCTAAAAAGGCTCTGTTTTGCCCCTAACCTTTAAATCTCAATGCCTTCAGTTTGGCCTAAAAAATAATTTTTTTGCCTCTGATCTGTGATTCTCAAACCCTTCAGATTCCCTTAAAAAGGCTCTGTATTGCCTGTAACCTGTGATTCTCCAATCCTTCAGTTTCCAAATGAAAAGGAATTATCTTTGCCTATAGCCCCTGATTCTTAAATCCTTCAGTTGAACAGGACGGTTGTGGAGACATCATACTGTGTATGGAAGAGCTGTGTGGACATAATACTCTTTAGTGGAGGGCTGTGGGGACATCATGCCATGGAGGGCTGTAGGGACATCAAACTGCTTGGAGTGCTAGGGTGACATTATACTGTCTGGGGGATATGAAGACATCATATTGTGTCATATTGTGTGAGGGACTGTAGGGATTTCATACTGTGTGGACTTCAAATTGTGCGGGGAGAGATGTTGATCAATGTACAATGGCTAAATAACAGGAGCAGTATGAAATATTGTTTTCTATAAACTCTATAAGAAGCAGTAAATTATATGGTATTAATTAGCTGCTACTGGTTAGAATAGATGTTACAAAAAACACTTATCATAACTCGTATTGGCAGCAGATGTAAGTCAGCAAACTTAATTCTGCTTAATATTAAGTAAGGCAATTAATAGTAATATAATAATAACAATATTAATATTAGACAGAAATAATTTAAAGGGCAACTCCAGGGAGAGAGACCTTTTTGGTAATATCTTTGCCCTCCCACAAGATGAAGCAGAGCTGTACACTGCAGTTCTAGGATTTATAGATTGCGTATAAATCAATAAAATCCTACTTGCTCTTTTGCTCTCATCCTCCTCAGGGGTCCGAGAGTTTCAGCCTCATGCTGCTTTAGAGAGCAGGAGGTGAGTCGGGGGTGTGGATGCTGGAAGCCGCAGGATCATCCTACATTCCAGCCCCCTTACACTTATGTTTGGATTGTACTGTAGAGTAAGCACACATGTAATCTTCACCCAAGAACACTGCAAATAAAGGCACCATGAATGCTGAGAAGAATGCAAAAAAATGCAAGTCTTGACATACCATATATACTCGTGTATAAGCCGACCCGTGTATAAGCCGACCCCCCTACTTTTGCCCCAAAAATCTGGAAAAACCTATTGACTCGTGTATAAGCCAAGGGTGGACCCCAGCACAGGTATACAGCCCCCAGCAGTGTGGTATACAGGCCCCCCCAGTGGTATACAGGCCTCCCCAGTGGTAGTATACAGCAGCCCCAGTGGTAGTATACAGCAGCCCCAGCAGCCCAAGTGGTAGTATATAGCATCCCCAGCAGCCCCAGTGGTAGTATATAGCAGCCCCAGTGGTAGTATATAGCATCCCCAGCAGCCCCAGTGGTAGTATATAGCAGCCCCAGCAGCCCCAGTGGTAGTATATAGCAGCCCCAGCAGTCCCAGTGGTAGCATATAGCAGCCCCAGTGGTAGTATATAGCAGCCCCAGCGGTAGTATATAGCAGCCCCAGCAGTCCCAGTGGTAGTATATAGCAGCCCCAGCAGCCCCAATGGTAGTATATAGTAACCCCAGCAGCCCCAGTGGTAGTATATAGCAGCCCCAGCAGTCCCAGTGGTAGTATATAGCAGCCCCAGCGGTAGTATATAGCAGCCCCAGCAGTCCCAGTGGTAGTATATAGAAGCCCCAGCAGCCCCAGTGGTAGTATATAGCAGCCCCAGCAGTCCCAGTGGTAGTATATAGCAGCCCCAGTGGTAGTATATAGCAGCCCCAGCGGTAGTATATAGCAGCCCCAGCAGTCCCAGTGGTAGTATATAGCAGCCCCAGTGGTAGTATATAGCAGCCCCAGCAGTAGTATACAGCAGCCCAGTAGTATACAGGCCCCAGCAGTATATACAGCAGCCCTGGGGGTATACAGCAGCCCCCAGGGGTAATACAGCAGCCCCCAGGGGGTATCCAGCAGCCCCCTGGGGGTGCCCAGCAGCCCCCAGGGGGTACCCAGCAGCCCCCTGGGGGTACCCAGCAGCCCCCAAGGGGTATCCAGCAGCCCCCAGGGGGTACCCAGCAGCCCCCTGGGGGTACCCAGCAGCCCCCAGGGGGTACCCAGCTGCCCCCAAATGCTGGCACTCACCCCCCATCTGCTTATCTTATCATCCCGGTCTTCTGATCAGCGCCGCTCCTCGGTGCTCCGTTCTTCATGCTCCGTCCTCCGTCCTCGCTGCATCCGGGATCTCCGGCCATCGCACGATGACGTCATATGCCTGCGACGGCCGGGGACCCCGGATGTAGCTGGACGGACGGAGCACCGAGGAGCGGCGCTGATCAGAAGACCGGGATGGTAATATAACCAGCGGGGGGGGCCCTTACAAGGGGGGAGAGTGCCAGCATTTGGGGGCATATATGAACTGCTTCCTCCTGCCGCTGATTGACAGGGGGAAGCAGTGCATATATAATGAGCGGCCCCACGTGACGGGGCCGCTCATACAGCAGCCTCCCCCCGCCTCCTCCAGCCTCCACAGCCCCCACCCGTATTGACGCGTGTATAAGCCGAGGGGGAGACTTTTCAGCCCAAATTTTGGGCTGAAAAACTCGGCTTATACACGAGTATATACGGTATTGCAGATCTGACAAAATGCTTTTTCATATCTGCAAGGAAAAAATCCATATCCCTATTGCTACAGTTTCAGGGAAAGGAATCTACCAACTGCTATGCAGGAGGAGGGACCATGCCAGTGCTGAATCGATCAATGCAGTGCTCTGTCTCTGCTCCTAGCTTCATACTTGACAGCACACATTATGCACCATCGTATGCACCATTGTACAGCAGAAGATCACAGTGTGTATTTCTATCTTCTTGGCGACATGATTACTATTTGAAGCCAGAACAGCCCTGTTACACTACATAGGATGCTATATCAGGGACAGGATTGTCTTGTGAGCAAGGGGCCAGAGGCCATGCCCTCTACCATGCTCCCTCCCCATACAGACGTGTGAGGGGGCTGGAATGTAGGATGATCTTGCAGCTCCCAGTATCAACGCCCCCGACACACGCCTAATTCTCAACAGTAGCATGAGACTGAAATTCTCATACCCCTGAATGGGAGTGAGAGCAAAAGACCAGGTATGATTTTATTGATTTATAAGTGATCTATAGATCTTGGAACTGCAGTGTACAGCTCTGGTTCATCATGTATGAAGACAGGGACAGTATTAAAACGTTTTCTCTCCCTGGAGTTCCCATTTAAACTTGAGAGTTTGGCCCTCCACAACATTCCAGTCCTTCAATGGCCCATGAAAAAATGAATTACCCCCCCCTACTATAAACAGAAGAATGTTGATCAGTTTCTAAATATGCTCTGACACAGATTATATAAGGCACTGTTCTTTACCTGTGATGTTGATTTTGGCAGACCACTTGGATGTTCCATCTAGAACGTTTTGCTTTGCTGATTTTGTATGGTGTCCAAAGTCTTCTTTCGATATTTGGAAAAGCTCCTGGATAACCTCAAAAACCTCTGGTCTGTTTCTTTCTCGGATTTTCATTCTTTCCTTCATTGCCATTATAATATGCTGAGTTTTATCTTCTGCTCCATGTTTGGAACTTTTTTCTGCCGCTCCTAACAAACAAATTAAAGGTGATCAAAACATATATGTTGGGGAAAAAATGCAGGTTGCACAAAGAAATTATCCTTACAAGTAGTACAGTCCAGGAAAAAACATGGCTGCTTTCTTCAAAAAAAGATGCCACCATCTGCCCATGGTTTATGTTTGGTACTGCTGCTCAGCACTATTCAAGTGTATGGTGCTGAGAAATGAAATCACAAAAAAAACAGTGAACAGGTGATAGCATTGTGGAAGAAAGAGTTGGTGACTTATTGAATTTATTTTACAAAATTCAACAAATTTCTGTAACAATTCAATGCTGTAAACATAAAAAATATTACATTTATTTCTGAATTGTGCAACTATTCAAAGTGATCCGTTTTTTATAATATTATGGCACGAAGAATTAAACTTCCTCACCCTTACCACATCAATTCTCCAGCAGTACAGTTGTGGCATAGTTTTAAGAATGTCAAAAATGTTGGCTTTCACAAAGTTTTGCTGCTTTAATATCTTTGTAGTCAGATGTTTTTATGGTTACTCAAGTTTATGCAAAGACTCAATATTTACAGTGTTGTGAATATGTATATGGATGGACACAAAACCTGCATGTCCATTGATGGAAAAACAACTAGTCAGTTGTTCTCTATCAGCAGAGAATATCTACCAACACCATAACTCAAACTGCTAAACATATCTATGCCACTTCCTCATGCTTGGCTATACAACCATCAAAGGCAACATAAGTAAGTGCCCCAATTGGAAAAGAAGACTGGAAACAAAGATCATGGTGGCATGAAGAGAAGACAGCTCACTAACAGAAGTACAGAAGGGTGTAACGATTAAGAATAAGACAAAAGAAAGGCCCTGTTCTCCAAAGAACCATCCAAGGTGTACTCCCAACTGCAGAGGAACAGCACAGGCTAGATTGATTACAGGAAAACCTAGATCTCAATGCAACACATTGGAATGCTTGGTGCTCTACAATGCCAACAGGAAATTAAGAACCTTCCTCAGAAACTCAATGGGGACAGCATTGAAGTCAACTCAAGACAACTAGCACAAGTGTCCAAAAAATGCAGCATATACCAAAGTAATGCACTTTCCCCATTGCTGTTCTGCATAGTCTAAACACCTTTGGTCAGATAATTACAGAGTCTGCCTTTGGATAAAATTTCAAGAGTGCAAGCAACATCAGCCACCTGGTCTACAGGGATGACATCAAGTTGTATGCAAAATATGAACGAGACATCAACTCACTGATCCACCAGACAAGCATCTAGAGTGAAAACATGGTAATGTCCTTCGAACTGGATAAGTGTGTCTGGTTGGTAATGAAGAGAGGCAAAGTAGAAAAGACTGATGGAGTAGAATTAATGGCAGGGCACATAGCACATATTTAGACTTGCTACAAGTACCTTGGAATCCCACAGGAATATGGTGACCAGGATCAGGAGGCAAGGAAAGCAGCCACATTCAAATACCAACAAGGGTAAGACAGGTCCTAAAGAGCCAACTCAGTTGGAAGAATAAGATCCACACTATCAATACATATGCCCTGCCAGTTATCAGATACCCTGCTGGCATAGAGTACTGGCCAATAGAATAGATGAAAGCTGCAGATAAGAAGACCTGGCAGATCCTTAGGGTACCGTCACACTTGGCAACGCACCAGTGATCCATACAATGATACAACCTAGTAGGGATCGCTGGTGCGTTGCTACATTATCGCTGGTGAGATGTCAAACAGTCAGATCTCACCAGCGATGCAGCAATGATATGGCGGCAATCTCGCTAGCGATCTCGCTTAGTGTGACGGAGGCTTAATAATGGAGGTCTACACCACAAGTCTAACACCTAAAGATTGTATACCAACAGAAAGGAGGCTGGTCGAGACTTGATAGGAACGTAAGCCACTACCATGGATAAACAAGGAGTATCCAGAATACATCAGAAAAATTACACCAAAAGATGAGATGCTGAGAGAGAGCCTCAGGCAGCAACAACAACATTCCTGGAAGGAAGAACAGGAACACGAAGTGCCATGGCAAGACAAGCTACTGCACGGGATGTACCATCAACAGATAATAGAGGTGGTTGACATGGAGAAATCTTGGATAAAGGTGGACTCCAAGACAGCACAGAGATACTAATCATAGCAGCACAAGAGCAGGAGCTAAGAACCAGATCCATAGAAGCAGGGATCAACCACACAAGACAAGACCGATAGTGCAGACTATATAAAGAAACCTCGGAAACTGTCCAACACATAGTGGCAGGATGCAAAGTGCAAGTACGTACAGCATATACCGAATGCCACAACCAAGTAGTGGAAATTGTATACAGGAACATCTGTATAGCATATGGCCTAAGCCCCCCTAAGTACAGGTTGGAGATCCCCGAAAAAGTGGCGAATGAAAGGGCTAAAGTACAGTGGGACTTAAAGATCCAGATGGACAAGCAGGTGTTTGCTAACCAACCAGATATCGTTATAGTAGACAAAGATCAGAAGACAGCAATAATAATGCGGCAGTGCCAAATGACAGCAACATCAGAAAGAAGGAATATGAGAAGCAGGAAAAATACCAGGGCCTCAAAGAACAACTGGAGATTCCAGTGGTGATAGGAGCACTCGGAGCAGTGACCCCTAAGTTAGAAAAATGGCTGCAACAGATCCCAGGAGCAAAATCGGAATTCTCTGTCCAGAAAAGTCAGTGCTGGGAACAACTAAGATCCTGTGCAGAGCCCTCAAACTCCCAGAACCCTGATAGAGGACCTGAGAATGAGGAAAGATAGATAACCACCCCATAGGGGTGAGAAGGTAGTTTTTTATGTATACTGGTGAAAGATAGCTTATGCTTTAACACCTGATAGACTGAATATTCCACTTGATCATGCATTCTAAAAATGTACTTGCCATACTTTCTTTGATGCAATGTAACCTTTTCACATGTTATTGAACATCATTCATTTTGTTTATTGTGTTGTTCTGCAGTTATATTGCTTTTCTGTATTACTTTCTACTCCTCCAAAGTTTATTTCATTTTTAATTTATATGTAAATTAACCTCGTTCCTATTGGGAGAAATATATTTTCCACTACATATGATCATTATTATCATTAATTGCATTCTATAAAAATATCATATTGCCCAAAGTTCAGTTAAAATAAGGAAAGTTAGTCAAAGCTATTAATGTCATTTTTCAAAGGCAACAGCATAGATTTCATCACAGCTTTCACAAGATTTTAATGAACTTCTATAAGCAATCATGTCAAAATTGTATTATTTTCAGTAATTCATTGACTATAGTAGATGAAAACAAACTGTAGGCACACATAGGGAATAGTTTGACCATTACAAGAAAAACCTAGATTTAGAAATAGAAGGATCTAATCTTTACAGGGAAATACATAAAGTAATAGAGATGGTAAACATATAACTTACAATTCTCACAATACAGAAATAACCAGTCCTTAGTTTTCAGAGCACAGACTGGTCATGGAACTATAATAATGAGACTTGATGCACATGACATCCAGTACTACGGTAGCAGTATAGTGGCACACATAATACTGTATTGTGGAACTTTGTGTATATCGTACATCAGAGACATTATAGGGTTACACAGCAACATTGTTAACTGCTCAGTGCTCAGCATAAGCCAGTGGTGACAGGAGCTGCCTGGAATCCAGTGTGGCAGGAGGAGGTGCAGGTAGCAGAGTTCCGGGATGAGGTGAGTATCTGTGGTGGTGGTGAGTAGTGATCAGCAGCCTGGAAACAGTTGTGCAGTACCAGGCTGCTGATTACCGCTCCAGCTTCTGTCACCCTGCAGTTTAGAGTGCGGGAATGTAATCATCACATTCTGTGCTCTGAACATTCACTCATCTCTACTATATCAATATAAATCTTTTCAGGACCCTAAACTATCATAGCATAGCTCTGAATCTAATGCCAATAATGTGATGCATGGCTGTGAAGGCTATCTAATGCCCACCATTAGAGATGAGCAAACCTGAACTTCAAAGTTAGGTGCTCATGCCGAACACAGACTTTAAAAAAAAATAAAAAAAATCAGTATTCGAGTACGGAGTTTGGGTGCTTTACATATAAAAACCACTCGAGCAAGTTTTGCTGTGCTAGGGGTACACTTGCTGCTTGGCCCAGTGTGTCCTGCTTGCAGTGTTTCAATGGCTCACACTGAGGGTTAAATCAGCATTATCAGATATAGTGTGTTGTGTAGCAAAAAATATAGAGGAGAGCCCATGCATGCTTTAAAATTATTTATTTAAATCATTTTAAATCATGGGCTCCATTTTATATTTGATTGCTTGCCAAGGCAAAACCAGGCAGTTGGGGGAGGCACTCCATAGCTGGCTGCTTTATCTGCACTGAGAATCAAATATACAGGGGACCCCTACACTCATTTTTTAAATTATTTATTTATTTTTACACACCTATAATAGCAGGTTCATTGCCAATACACTAATGTATATGGCAACCAATCACAGACACCAGCACAATGGGTGGGGGCACAACAGCCAATCACAGATGCTGTCACAGAAATTTGGCAAATGTGATTGGCTGTTTGAGTCAGTGCAGTGAATAAACAAGAAGTTAACGAGCGGACCAAGTAGGTGTGACAGCAGTGGGCGACTGGTAAGTACAATTTGCTTTAATTATCAATGTACAATGCTTTAATTATCATTTTTACAGCCCTCCCTGCTACAGTAACACAGGCTTCCCATGGAAGTCCGTGTTTGGGGTCCGTGCCCAAACACTAGGTGTTTAGTACGGACACCGAACTTTACAGTTTGGGTTCACCAATCACTAGTCAAGATAAGGTTTGGAAAACAAAGCAAACTTTCTGTGAAGCTGTTTGTATGTTTGCTAGAAAGGCAAATTAGAACCCCCACATGACTGAAAAAGACCTTCAGGAGTTGTGGCACATTGTTCACTTGTTCAGAGACACCTGCAGAAATATAGTCTTCAAGGAATAATAAAATGTATTGTAAGATGTATACAAAAGAACATGTAAACAAGACTGTTGCATTTTGAAAACAAGTCCTGCAGACCGTTGAGATTAAAGGAAACCTGTCAAATCATTCATGCCCCAGAAGAACCAGCAGTTCTGTCTGCATATCAAAATTCCCTGCCTAACCTTGCCTTTATGTCAGTAGCGTAGCTGGCGGGGGGGCAGGGGGGGCGATCGCCCCGGGCCCCCCCAGGCATGAAGGGCCCATTGCCCGCCCCCTGGGGGGCCCCCGAACCCTTGGGGGGACCCGTGCTGGCCGCCGCGCCGGCCGGAGAGGAGGGAGGGCGGGACTTCCTGTCCTGCAGCTCTGCCCGCCCCTCCTCTCCACCTCCTGACAGAAGACGCACGGCTGCCGCCAGCATCCAGTCCGCCCTTTTCCGGGCCATCACTTACTCTGCCTGACTGCCTGTGTGCTGTGTGCGTTCCACACTGTGGAATGTATAGAGGAGGGTCTCCGCTCCGCCCCCTCACTTCCTCTTCCTGAGGTCCACAGTGTAGAACGCACTGAAGAGAGTCCTCATCAATCACCCTACACACAGAACGGAAACTGACAGCGTCAGGGAGAACACGAGGATGGATGGTAAGCTGTGTGAATGATATGGAGGCTACACACACAGGCATAGTGCTGGGGTGGCCCCTGGCTCACTATCACTGATTACTGTGCTACAGGCTACATGCTGTGCACATGTGTTGCTGAATCAGGGTCTGTGCACACGTGTTGCTGAATCAGGGTCTGTGCACACGTGTTGCTGAATCAGGGTCTGTGCACACGTGTTGCTGAATCAGGGTCTGTGCACATGTGTTGCTGAATCAGGGTCTGTGCACATGTGTTGCTGAATCAGGGTCTGTGCACATGTGTTGCTGAATCAGGGTCTGTGCACTTGTGGAATCATCAGGGTCTGTGCACACGTGTTGCTGAATCAGGGTTTGTGCACGTGTTGCTGAATCGGGATCTGTGCACACGTGTTGCTGAATCAGGGTCTGTGCACACGTGTTGCTGAATCAGGGTCTGTGCACACGTGTTGCTGAATCAGGGTGTGTGCACACGTGTTGCTGAATCAGGGTCTGTGCACATGTGTTGCTGAATCAGGGTCTGTGCACATGTGTTGCTGGATCAGGGTCTGTGCACTTGTGGAATCATCAGGGTCTGTGCACACGTGTTGCTGAATCAGGGTTTGTGCACGTGTTGCTGAATCGGGATCTGTGCACACGTGTTGCTGAATCAGGGTCTGTGCACATGTGTTGCTGAATCAGGGTCTGTGCACACGTGTTGCTGAATCAGGGTCTGTGCACACGTGTTGCTGAATCAGGGTCTGTGCACACGTGTTGCTGAATCAGGGTCTGTGCACTTGTGGAATCATCAGGGTCTGTGCACACGTGTTGCTGAATCAGGGTCTGTGCACGTGTTGCTGAATCAGGGTCTGTGCACTTGTGGAATCATCAGGGTCTGTGCACACGTGTTGCTGAATCAGGGTCTGTGCACGTGTTGCTGAATCGGGGTCTGTGCACACGTGTTGCTGAATCAGGGTCTGTGCACATGTGTTGCTGAATCAGGGTCTGTGCACTTGTCTTGTTTCTATAGTTCCTTATAGCAGTAGTGGGCATCAGATCATTTGGAGGCCAGTGTGCCTGCACTTTGCCATGCGCTCTGGTGGGTCCTATGGATCTATTTATGCTTGTGCTCTGATCACCTGATATTCCCAGCAGGAGCCACCTTACAACTTGCTCAGCCTTGAGACACTGACCTTTGGAACACTAAATGCCAGCTGGTCACAGAGAGGCCTGTACTTTGGGAAAGTTGGCACTGAATAGTGAGCCTGCAGGTAAACCATTCCTGGCTGGATCCTGCTCGTCTGCCTGGTTTTCCTTACCCAATCTCAGCCTCGCCCCATCATAGTTCTAAAGGCCCCGTTACACGCTTCAATGTCCCAAATCATCCAACCAATGATCCGTCTTGACCCAGATCACTTGAACGACGTTCAATTATCGGTGGTGAGATGTCACACGCACAGATATCGCTGGTGGTGGGGGTGGAGGGGGGGGGGGCACCAAAATAAATCTTTGCCCCGGGTGCCAGAAAACCTAGTTACACCTCTGGCGGCCGCGGTGAGTGAGTATGCAAAGTGGCAACACCGGCCCGCGGCCGCCCGCCGAAATCATTGCTAGCCTAGCACCCATCTGCCCCTGCCCTTCTGAAGCAGGGAGAAAGAAAAATTCCCAAGTGCACCCCAAATTCTCTGCTAGCACCCCCCCCCACCCTTCTGAATAGGGGAGAGTGAAATTCCTAAGTGCACCCCCCCCGGCCTGCCAAATTCTCCGCTTGCACCTTTCCCCCGCTCTTCTGAAGAGGGGAGAGTACAGCACCAGGCAGGGAAGTGGTGACCTCTGGACAGGCTGGGCGGCCTGTGCCAGTACCTCTGCCTCTTATCCTGTTGATTGCTGCACTGTCCAGGGTTATATCTATAGCTCCATCACAGGAAGAGGTCAGAGCGCAGGAGGACCAAGGAGAAGAGGATGGAGGCGCAGGGGGACCAAGGAGAAGAGGATAGAGGCGCAGGGGGACTAAGGAGAAGAGGACAGAGGCACATTGGGACCGAAGAGAAGAGACAGAGAGGCAGAAGGACAGAAACAGGGGGGCAGAGGGGCAGAAGGACAGAAACAGGGGGACCGAGGAAAAGAGAACAGAGGTGCAGGGGGACAGAAACAAGGGGACAGGAGAACAGGAAAGAGGGGCAGAACGAGGGTGACAGAGGAGGAGCAGGAGGGACAGAGGAGAGGAGGACTGGGGTGCAGGAGGACAGAGGAGCAGCAGGAGGGACAAAGGAGAGGAAGACGGGGGTGCAAGAGGACAGGGGAGCAGCAGGAGGGACAGAGGAGAGGAGGACGGGGTGCAAGAGGACAGGAAAGGAGGACGGGGGTGCGGGAGGACAGAGGAGAGGAGGATGGGGGTGCAGGAGGACAGAGGAGAGGAGGACGGGGTGCAGGATGACAGAGGAAAAGAGGACGGGGGTGCGGGAGGACAGAGGAGAGGAGGATGGGGGTGCAGGAGGATAGAGGAGCAGCAGGAGGGGCAGAGGAGAGGAGTATGGGGGTGCAGGAGGAGAGCAGGAGGGGCAGAGGAGAGGAGGACGGGGTGCAGGAGGACAGAGGAGAGGAGGATGGGGGTGCAGGAGGACTGGGGCTGGCTGGCGCTGTGTGTGGTGATATTGGCAGCTGTACCATGTGTCTGCCTCCATGCAGCTGCTTCCACCTTTCTGTGTTGTCAGGGTGTGGCATGCTGGGAGTTGTAGTTCTTCTGCCTGTCCTATATGATTTCTGGGCAGTGTGTTGGGTGCTGGGAGTTGTAGTTCTTCCAGGTGGGCTCAGTGTTGTCCCGCCGCCCGTTTGTGGCCTGTCTGTCTCTTCTGAGATGTCCTCAGCTCTGTGCTGTGCACAGAGAGTGTACCAGCATGTCCCCAGCTCCGTGCTGTGCACAGTGTACCAGCATGTCCCCAGCTCCGTGCTGTGCACAGTGTACCACCATGTCCTCAGCTCCGTGCTGTGCACATACAGTGTACTGTACACTGTGTGCACAGCACAGAGCTGAGGACATGGTGGTACACTGTCTGTGCACAGCACAGAGCTGAGGACATGGTGGTACACTGTCTATGCACAGCACGGAACTGAGGACACGGTGGCACACTGTCTCCCGCCACCTTAAAATCAGTCTGTTTCTCATCCAGGAGAGTCGGTTGAGTGTCATCGATTTTTGGTCCATTTGGCATCCAACTACTGTGCGAGTGTCCGAAATTTCTCTCAGATCACATCCGTGTGCAATCTGTTTTTTCCTCAGCAGCTATTTACTGTAGAATCATTTACAGGAACATTTTACAGTGTTTTCAGTTACAGAATGATAATGTATCCGTGAAAAAAACTGATGCTTCTCGGATGGTTCGTGTGCTGTCAGTGTGCGGTATGTGATTTTGTCAGACCCATAGACATGCATTGGTGAGTCTCGCGCGGGAATCACAGACTGTCGCAGCATGTTGCGACTTTTTTCTCATCCTGAATCTGGCTGAGCAAAAAGCGTCCGACACTCGCCAATCTGCTCTCAGACATTGATTAACATTGGTCCGAGTGCAATGCGATAAAATCACACATTGCACTCATCCGCGTTTCACGCCAGTGTGTCCGTACCCTAATAATAAAATCCATATAGTAATCCTACAATGTCTGCCGGACATGGTATGGGGAGGGTTTATGGCTCAATACACACTCCATACTTCTTGTTATTAACAAGTTAATGCTCTCTTGTCCACCGCACTGCAGTGTCAAAAGAGGAAGACAGCGACACAGGCAGCAACATGGCGTCAGAGTGACCCTGACCTCGAAATAGAAGATCCTCAGATCCTGGTATTGTGACATAATATTAAGAATAATACTTTTTGCATTTATATTACACTATGAACTCCACAGCACTTTACATACATCATCAACACTGTCCCCATTGGGGCTCACAATGTAAACATCCTACCAGTATGTCTCTGTAGTGTGGTTGGACGAACCTTTTATATGTCCCCGTCGCTTCCAGCACCACCACCGCAGCCATGCCCCCCAGCAGCACTGTTCATGCTTTAGGTTGTACGTGTGATTATTGCTGGTCACCTGGGCTGGGGGCCCACTCATGATGTTTCGCCCCCCTTGTGTTGAACCCCTAGCTACGCCTCTGCTTTATGTATTCGCACACATACACAGATCTTTAAGGAAAAGTATTTCTAAAGTCTGTTAATGATATGCAAAATGGGGGGTTTGACTAGTTGAAGGGGTGTTTGTTCCCCAACTAGTCTTTGTCAGCACTGTACAAACCACAGCTTTGTTCTCCTGAGCATTGAGCTTCTCTGATACCTGGTATATGTATCCTGGTTTCAGAGAGGCTCACTGTGCATGATTGGATGCCGTCTACACTTCCAGGCATGCACTCTTCTCTGAAGACAGGTGTAAGCATTTCAGCTTGAGAGATGCATAGTGCGTATGATCAGAAGTGCGGATGACTTCTGGTCATGCACAGTGAGACTCTCTGAAGCCGGAACTGATACACCGGGCATCAGAGAAGCTTAATACTGAGAGAAACAAAGCCACATGCGTGCATGGATTTGTATAATGCTATAAAAGACGCCGTAATTAACCCTAGATCTGATTTTGGCCCTATTGTATCCCTATGGGGATGGATGGGGCAGTTTTGTACTGTCCAGGAGGATCTGGCAGATTTAGTTTTTTTGCCCCGGACACAAAATCGGAGTTTGCAGCATTTTTCTGTGTCCAGGGCAAAAATCGGACAAAATCAGATCCTCCCGGATAGCATGGGAGTTTATAGGCGCCGGATCGCATCGGATCTGACATAAAATCGGACTGGTTCCCGGATGCCAGGTGCTGAAAGAGCGGCGGCTGTTAAAAGCAGCTGCTGCTGAATTTCAGCACCTGGAGAGCTCCCTGACTGAAATTTCAGCACCTGGAGAGCTCCCCTCCAGATGCCATGCTGAAATTTCCGTGCTAGGACAGCGGCAGCCGCGCGCAGGGAGGATTCCGGCTGAAAACAGGATCGCAGGGCATATTTGCCCTCCGGTTCTGTTTGGTCCGGGGCTGTCAGGTTCTGTCCGGTGCTTGCTGCAAAACACCGGACACAGCCTGACAGCAAATATACGTGGTGAGAAGCTGATCTTAAGTTCAAATTACCTGAATTTAGATCACGTAGAAGGTCTAGATCTTGAAGCTATTATATGGATACTTATATGGACATATAAACAGGACCTGATGAGCAAGTTGCTAATTAAAACAGACATTAATACATGAGTCTGATAACTATAACCGCATATAATTTGCCACATATTAATAAAGCAAATTAGCAGTGGCTGTTTAAAGACAGTTCTTACATATGTATAGCAAGAGAGACGGAAAATAAACATGAATATACAGCTCAGCTCACATCTTACTAAATAATATATTGCATGAAATAAATCACATTCATATAACACAATTAACATGATAAATTACAAAATTATTTAACATCTAGGGAAATTTGACAAAATTATTTTCTGACGTTCTCTGTTTCATTAGGCTTTTAAACCTTGTACTAAGCATGAATAAATGTGTTATGCTGTGTACATTAACATAATAAATTACAAGATGCATTTTACTATTTACTCTGCAAATTGGTCTTATGTGACTGTCTTAGAATTCATAGGCTCCAAACTTTCATAGATGTAGCAGAAATGAATTTGTAACCCAAGCACATCTATATGCTTAGGTTTAACCCCTTTTTTGTGTGTTGCCATTTTCATAGACCCATACAGGTTTCATTTTTCGATCGGTTGAGCTGTGTGAAAGCTTATTTTCGCAGGGAGAAACTACATTTTATTCATACTATTTCTGAATAGATACGACATTCTGATCGTGATCGCTTCTTACAGCATTTTTTGCAGTATTGTGAAGACCAAAAAACTCACAATTTTGGCATTTTCAATTTTTCTTTTGTTTATCACATTTAGCGATCGGCTTAAAGAGGACCTGTCACCCCCTGCTGCATGGCAATCTATATGCAGCACTGAATGCAGCATGTCTCTGTGTGCTGTGTACCCCGAGATATAGCCTTTGTAATACTTACAGTTAGAAGCCATGGAAGCAATCACTGTGGCTGGAGGGAGCTTGATTGAGGGTAGCCATTCCTTCCCCCACTCCAGCTAAATAAACATTATAGCAATGTATGCAAAAACTGGAGATATGCTAATGTAGTTAACAGGTGCCGAAATGCTGCAAAACGTCTGCAACATCAAAAGCACACCAAATTGTGGGAACATAGACTTTCGAAAGGTAAACAGCACATCCATATTTCTTAAAATATCAACTCTTCTTTATTAAAATTCCGTGACAAGACTGTGACCCAAGATGAATATTTTCTACCTTTATTGGAATTCTAATAAAGATTTGATATTTTAAGTCCATCAAACATCTTGCTATTTCATCATGGGGACATTGCCATAATATAAAGTATAAAATTGCTCAAGAATGGCTGCATTTTTTTTTTATTTGGTAGCATAGTGCATGCAATATTCCTTGCACCAATGGAAAAGCTTACAACAGATCAAACCAAGAGTAAGGCTGCATTCCCTTATAGCCATCAGTCGTTACTTTATCATAGTTTCCATCCTGTATTTAACTATAAGATCAGATCAGGTGAACACGTTGAGCATTTGGTGAGTTTTTACCTTAGTATTTGTAATCCAAAGTTAATAGAAATATGTCATCACATCTACATTTTATACTCACTCCTGGTTTGGTTTAGAAATACTGAGGTAAAAGGCTCACCAGACACTTAATAAGTGATCATGGCCCAAGGTTGGCTGCAGACTGATTAAGCAGCTGAATCTATTGTTTATAATGGCAGGGGCATATGTAAAGGAGGCATGTGGGTAAGTTGCCCAGTGGTACAAGATGGCTTCCCCATTGCTGAATTTTTCATTTTTCCAGAGTGGGATGAAGCCAATTTCTAAGTTATCTGTCAGCTGCAACTTGCCAGACAATGGATACAGGCTATGTTGTACAGTCAGTACCAGCCTATGAAAGCAGAGATCAGAGCTAGTCCACGGCACAGTCCGGTCCGGGGCTGTCCGGTGTAAACCAGACAGCCCTGGACCGGTTTTTGGCCCCATAGTAGCCTATGGGGCCAGATGGAGCCGGATGGCAGCTCTCTGCCATCCGGTTTCATCTCTGCAGTGGAATCCGGGAGAAATCAGATTTTTCTCACCCGACACAAAAATGTTGCTTGCAACGTTTTTGTGTCCGGGAAGAAAAATCTCCCCAAAAAGCCGGATCCCGGATTTTCCTGGATTCTCCCGGATCCGGGGCAATCCGGGTCTCCCTAACATGGAAGCCTATGGGGCCAGATTGCCCCAGTCCGGGCAAATCCGAGAACCGGATACCGGCGGCTGCACGTCGCTGTTGTTTCAGGACCGCGGCTAGCTCCATGCTAGCCGCGATCTTAAAAAAATCAGCAGATGCGGCTGCAAATACAGCCATCCGGCTGCACACAGGACCAGAGGGCACATTTGGCCCTCCGGTACTGTGTCCTGATCCGGTCCGGGGCTGTCAGGTTCATGCCGTGCGCCGTGGTGTGAAGCCAGCCTAAGACTGAATAAAAATAACATTTATTTGCTGAGCACAAAATATCACATTTAAGGATATTTGTATTCTTGTCTTGAAGTCACCATAAAAATGTATCAGATGTCGACATCACGCTCTGACTACTGCTATCTTCAGAGAGAGATAATAAACTCAATTGTATTGTGATGCCTGACGATTACAATAAACAGCTGAACACTTTGCATCCAGAGCATATAAAGCAGAAGTATTCTCTAGTTTATGTCACTAGTTTATGTGTGTGTATGTACATACTGTATATTATTCAATTCTGTCCTTTTAGAAATGAGTGCACCCCTTCAAATATTTAACATATCCAAATCTATTCTAATATAAAGGAACTTATGTAGAAATTCATATTCAATCAAAATGATAAAAAAGATACAATTTTCCTATATGTTGCTAACCATGTTTCAGACATTGCACCTCAACCATGAAAATTGTGGTTTAGTGATCCATCCATACTAATTTGGAAACATTGACTGCTCAGAATACACATCTTTACATGCTTGGACAATTTCTTAATACTTCACATGAAGCTGTGGTAGTACAAGCTGAAAAATGACACCAAACATTCAGGGTGAACACCATTAAACACTCACGCTTGTCAAACAACCATTCTTCAGAATTAATCCAATATCTCCTGCTATCAATATTTCTTTGTGGAGTATTTTGACAATATTTTTTCTGCAGAAAATGCATGTATTTTGTTATCACCCATTACAGCTTGTGCCAACGCTGCAGACTTTACAGCATTTTGCTGCGGAAAAGGTGCAGATTTGTGTAAGATCTGCAAGCCTGTAAAATCCCAGCAAAGTCTATGGTAAGTCTGAAGTGTAGTGCCCACGCTGCATTTTTTTTTGCTGCTGTGAAAAATGTCCAGCATTTCAAGTCTTGCAGCAGATTTTTCAACGTTTTTCAGCCCTTAAAGCCAATGACTTGATGAGAAACAATGCATGGCACATATCCACACCAAAAACTCAAAAAAAAACACACTTGGTGCATTTTTGAACAGCAGGTGCGGATTTGGTACAGAAATTTCTGCAAACAAAATACTCAGTGTCGGCACAAAGCCATATGGGTTTATCTTTTGCACAGTTCTACAAGGGAGTTCATTCATATCAACCCTTTTATACCTTTTATTTTATGATGTATAACACTGAGGTCTCATTCACATGTCCGCATATGTCAATTTATACCATCAGTGATTCATCAGTGCTTTTCACAGATGGCTAAAGGAATAGAGGTCTGGGGAATTAGCTTTCTACCTTATGGAGAGGAATCTGCCTGTCGCCATAAGGAGAGAGATGAGCTGATAAGGAGTCTTATAGCTGCAATGGTCCTCTGGGAAATATGCAAATTGTCACTTCAGTGAGGAAGTGGAAAATTAATGCCACCCAATAAGGGTAGCCATCTTTGAAGTCATAGTCGACTCTTAGCCTCTCATATAGCCAGATCAGAACTGCCACACACTGCACTGATGAGGGTCAGTCAGGCCGAAACGCAGCATCTGCAGTTTGGAGTTCTGATCTTGCACAAATCCTAAGTCATATTAAAGGCTTGTTAAAGAGTTGACTATGACTTCAAGGATTGCTACCCTTATTGGGTGGCATTAGAATTTTCCACTTCGTCACTGAAGTGACAATTTACATAAAGGAATAGAGAAATTACAAAGCTTCTCCTAATTTTTGCAAATTTAAACATGTACAATTATTATTCAATGAGGCAGTGCAGATGACTGATTTTTTTCACTGACAGAATCTGAAAAAAAAACCCACACAATTTGAAATCCGAAGAGACTCCAGTGCGTGAGGATAAAATAAAATGCCACAGTACGGATATATTACATCTCTGTGACCTAGGAAACTGTTAGTGGTCCTGTAAATTATTACTGCTACTGTAAAAAATGGTATGCACATACCATAAAACATCATCTCACTTTTCTGGACAAAAATTAATTTTTGATATCCAGCCAAGGTAAAGTAGACAGCTGCGAGCTGGTATTACCAGGCTGGGAAGGCCCATGTTTATTTGGACCTTGCCAGCATAAATGAAGCACCAATTTTAGTGCTTTATCAGATTCTTCCTGAATTCCCTGGTACATTGTCAATCAGGATTATATATTTGGGGTTGATGTCAGCTGTAAAACCGGCAACAAGCCCAAGGATTAGTAATGGACCCCTGTGACTCTCCATGTGACTGTCACATGGTGCTTAAGTCACATGATTCAAGGTCCTAAAGCACTGCACAAACTACTCACAGGTCCTGCCACTGCCAGGGAGGAGTACATCACTGGGACTTACTGTGGGATCACAGGGATGGTAAGAAAGTGTGTGTGTCTCTGTAAGGGTAGGTCAACAACACAAAGTATTCACTGATCTTTAAGCTTGTAAAGCTTGTAAAGAGCTGGATATTGACTCACAGGGCCACTTAATATGGTGGTTATGGTGCTCTCCTCAAAGAGCCACCCCATGGCTAGGTCTTTCCCTTGAGGGATATCTGGCTAGTCCTGTGTTGAGACTCCTAAACGAGGCTCCACAGACTCTATCATTAATCATCACTGGCGTTTAAAAATTTAGTCTGTTTCTCATCCAGGAGAGTCGGACGAGAGACATCCGTTATTTGATTCGTGTGGCATGCAACTACTATGCAGGTGTGCGTTTTTTTCTCAGATAACATCCTAGTGGTGTCCGTGTGCAATGCGTTTTTTTTTTCTCATCAGCTAGTACTGTATAATCATTTACAGAAAAATTTTACAGTGTTCTGAGCTACAGAATGATAATACATGAATTAAAAAAACGGATGCCACTAGGATGGTCCGTGTGCTGTCCGTGATTTTGTTGGACCCATTGACTTGCATAGGTGAGTCTCGCACATGAATCGCATACTGTTGCAGCATGTTGCAAGTTTTTTCTCATCCAGATTCTATCACTCGTCCATTTTTAACGCAAGTGTGTCCCTACCCTATATGTCTTTGTGTGTGTCTCTGTCTGTCTGTCTATGTCCCCTGAAAACTAAGCAAAAAATCAGCACAATTTACTCGACCCCATCCGCTACAGTCTGGGTGAACGGTTGCTTGCCGGAACCTTTTGACATTCATAACAGCTCCCACCAGAGATGCCCTCTCTCACCACTGATTTTTGTCCTCACAATTGAACTGCTACTTAGGAGGACATTTCCCGGTTTACTTCTGGTAATGCTACTCACAAGGTGGCAGGTTATGCTGATGACCTCTTGTTTTTTTCTTACTTAACCTAATATCTCGCTTCCGAATCTAATGACGGAGTTCCACACATTTACTCAACTTTCGAATTTTAAAATAAACTTCTCCAGATCGGAAGTTCTGAATATTAATATACCAAAACCCTGGACCATCTCCTTACAATCAGCTTTCAGCTTTAAAAGGAGCAGTCAATCAATAAGCTATCTAGGGGTCTAATTGCCTGCCAATCCAGACACACTATTCAAGAATTACTTTCCAGCTCTCCTTTCCTCTACTCAAAGTGATTGTGACAGATGGATTAAGACATCCGTCACGTGGTTTGGGCGGTGCCAGATATTCAAAATGAATGTTCTTCCCCGAGTTCCCTACATGCTGCAAGTGCTGCCCGTTCAAGTACCAACAGCCTTCTACAAAACTCTATCCTCCATTCAAAACGCTTTTATTTGGGCAGAGAATTCAGCCAGTCTAAACCGATTGAATCTATCCAGACCAAAGGAAGAAGGGGAGGTCGGTCTCCCCAACTTTAAGTATTACCAACTCGCTGTACATTTTGTGAGAATGGTAGATTGGTGTGGAAACTCTGCAAATAAGGTGTGGGTCCACATAAAGCAAAGTTTTCGCTCAATTCCCCTTGACAGATTGCCTTGGTTACTCTCATCTGCTCTAGCCTGTCTTCACTCTCACCCCACGATATGAGCTATGATAAAATTTTGTAAAGGTCTGTGGACAAGGTCTTTTATGATATCTCATTGCTATACTGTGAAAAGAAAATAGGGAGGGGGACAAGAGGCGCAATAGTGCCCTATCACTAGTGACACTTGTGTAAGCTGGTGGTGCTATGAAGCTGCTCACCTGGTCCAGTTGTGATCCCCACAACTGGTTTGAAGGCGTTTTGGAATCAGTGTTCCAGCTGCTGCAGGACCTCCACCGACCACTGGAAAGTGGTTTGAATCCAAGACAATGATGGGAGTGCTGGTGTGTCACGGTCCGCGCTGCTGTAGTATAAATAAACTCACCAAAGAGTCAGCAGTTATTCCATCCTTTATTTCCTCCTCTCTCCTACGCGTTTCAGCGCCACACCCGGCGCCTTCCTCAGGGACAGGGAATAACTGCTGACTCTTTGGTGAGTTTATTTATACTACAGCAGCGCGGACCGTGACACACCAGCACTCCCATCATTGTCTTTGATCTCATTGCTATAAGCCTACGCTTACTTTCTACGCACCCTCCCACTGAAACTGTTTTGAGCGTCCAAAAACACAATTTCAGATACTCTGCATGGAGTCAGACCTGGTTAGACATACTCTATCTAGGATTTACATGATGCTGGTGTCACCCCAGGACAGCAACCTACTAAATTCATAGCAGGGTGGGAATCGGACCTAAAGGTCACATTTTCTCCAACGCAGATATCATAAATTTACATCCTTGCTCATAATACGCCTATTAGCTCCAAACACCAAGAGGCAGGATACAAACTCCTATCCCGCTGGTATAGAGTTCGAGAGAAGCTGCATGCAATGTATGCCGAGACTGACATCGCCTGTTGGAGATGTGGGAGGGAGAGAGGATTGCTTATCCACATCTTTTGAGATTGCGAGCTGCTTAGGCCTTTCTGGCAAAGGATTGAGGAAATAGCACACCAAGTTGCTCACCATATGAAATCAGACTCCAGCTCTGACTTTGCTACATCTCACCAAAATCCCCATTGCGATTTATAGGAATTCTTTGTTGAGATTCTTTATAATCCCTTCCAGGGAGTGCATCCCTGAATTTTGGGGCAAAGTTAAGGAGCTAATGTCCATGGAGGATCTCATTGCCTCGATACATGAATACACAGAGGAAATTCTGGAGCACCTGGGCAGACTGGATAGACTTTCAGCAAACAACTAAATACAAGCTTCTGCTCGATGGGGGTAGGGAGCCTCACCCTGATTAGCGATCTCCCGTATCTTAATTTTACCTAATCCCAGCCTCCCCCTTCACAACCCCTTCCCCCCACCCCTGGAAAATGTTCTATTTTACTTTCCTCCCACCCATACGCCAAACTTCCTGTTATTTCTTTTCTTATTCCTTTCATTTTCTATTGTATCCTCTCTTCCTTTTTCAAATTCTAAGAGATAAAGATGTCAGATCATTTGGTTAAGAGGAAAACCTCTGACCAGGAATTGATTCTTTACTGTTTGGCGACACTAGTCGCATTGTGTTGTAAGTTTATCGCTTATTTACCTTTGACTTTCTATGCACGTTTGTATATGGCAAGAGCAATCGTATTGTATGACCTTAATACTTTCAAATGCTTACTCACTCCTACAGTCGATATTACTTTAATGTTATCTTTGTTAAATTTTCTTAAATAAAGAAAAAAAAAAGCAGCACAAATGGATGATGCGTTTGTGATGCTTTTTTGCAAAAAGATGATCCATATTTGGTGCAGAAACTACACCAAAAACGAATCAATAAGAAACAGAGCACAAACGATGTCTGTACTTAACCTTATTCTGTAGGTCAAAATGTACACCTTAACCCTGCTGTTCTGTTTGGGACTGCTACACACTTACAATGTTCCGTTCATTTTTGACCAGACCTACTAAAGTCTTGAGTTTTAGCTAATTTAAGTGTTTTATTTGAATACTTGTTGCATTATTATACTGTATATGAACATGGATGTTCATAAACAAATGAAAAATGAAATAAAAAAAAAAATAAATTCAGTAATTTTTGATCGAACAGAACAGCAGGGTTAAAACAAGCCTGCACAACATACCGCCCACATGTGGCCCACCAGGGGACTTGCTGCAGTCCACGGACCTGACCTGCATATGCCACTCCCTTCTTATATTTAAACTAGATGGTGGTCCGATTCTAATGCATTGAGTATTCTAGAATACCTTGTAAACAGGAGTGAACTGCGTCACACTATGACTGACAGACCTTGAAGACAGGAGTGAACTGCATCACACTGACTGACAGACCTTGTAGACAGGAGAGAAGTTCGTCACACTGACTGACAGTCTTGTAGACAGGATTGAACTGCATCACACTAACCGACAGCCTTGTAAACAGGAGTGAACTGAGTCACACTATGACGCAGCATTCAAATCGCGCGCCAAGTCTCTCAATGGTCGCCGTAGTGACTAACGAGAGACGCGAAAGTCAAACCACTCGCCAAGCCGCACTACTTCTCTGATTGGTCGCTGCGGCCGCAGCGACCAATCAGTGAAGCAGCGCAGCTTAGTGGGAAATATAAATCTCGCGCCGCTGATTGGTCGCTGCTGAGAGACGTGGCATGAATTCCGCGTCTCTCATTGGTCGCTACAGCAGCCGGGAGATTACCAGCTACAGCGACCAATAAGAGAGGCGGCACGTGGCTTGGCGCGCGGTTTGAATGCCACATCTCTCATTGGTCGCTGTGGCCGTGGCGACCAATGAGAGACACGGCGTGTGGCTTAGCGTGCGGTTTTAATGCCGCAGCGACCAATGAGAGATGTGGCATTCAAACCGCGCGCCAAGCTGTGCTACTACTCTGGTTGGTCGGTGCAGCCGTAGCGACCAATCAGCGAAGCGGTGCGGCTTGGTGGGATATATGAATCCCGTGCTTCTGATTGGTCACTGTGAGAACGGCGACCGATCAGCGGCACGGGATTCATATTTCCCACCAAGCCACGGAGCTTCGCTGATTGGTCGCTGTGGCCGCGCCGACCAATCAGAGAAGTAGTGTGGCTTGGAGCGCAGTTTGAATGCCACTCGGGTACTACCGCAGCGAGCAGCCGGGAAGCAGGTAGCCGCGACTCAGCTACTGCTGCACAGAGGTCAGCGGCACGCCAGCCGAGAGATGACTGGCGTCATATCCTGGCTGGCTCACCGCGGACCTCCACACACAGCTATTTGCATACGCTGCGCTCATTGGTCGCCGCGGCCAGTGGCGGCCAATGAGCGCTGGCGTGTGATTTTGGCCTCAGATGGAAATGGTCACAAGGCAATTATATAGTAGATGTTACACGTCTAAAAAACTGTAACTGTAACTGGAGCAGAAGAGCATACATCATCACCGGTCCAGACGTTCAGCAGTGTGATGAGGTCAGAATCATTGTGCCAGAGGTCATTATGAGGAACAGGTATATAATAGGCAATGGCTGTGTGAGGGGAATATTATGGAGAAGGGCTGTCTGGCGGATATTATTATATTATCATGATATTATATATCAAATTACATTAGAGTTATATTATGTAGAGGGCCAGTGTGGGAGATGTTTTGAGCAATAAGCACAGCGACGAAAAATTATTTATTCAGGGGCGCAGTATGAGAGACATTTATTTTATGGAGAAGAATAACTATATTTTTATTTTTATAGGCATTATATCGGGAAGTGCTGCTGAATACGGAAAAGTGAGAAGTCTGCAGAGGCAAGCTCTGGGCATCAAATTTCATTATAGCATCTTTACTACATGGAGGCAAAAGGGGTAGAAGCTACTGCTGATGAAAGCTGGTAGCAGCAACTCCTATTATCTCCTTACCATTGTTTAGGAAAAACTGGGAATTGTAGGTTCAAGCAATACATGTATGGGTCTGAAATGACATTACATTTGATCATTGCATTATGCTTGGTGCTGTATTAATGTACTAACGCTCGTTCTGGCTCTGCATTCATGTACTAATGGTGGTTCTGATGCTGCATTCATACACTGACACTGGTCCTGGTGCTACATTCATATACTGATGGTGGTACCGGTGCTGCATTCTGGTACTCATGGTGATTTTGGTACTGCACTAATCTACTGATGGTGGTTCTAATATTGCATTCATGTACTGATGGTGGTTCTGGTACTGCATTCTGGAACCAATGGGGATTCTGGTACTGAACTAATGTACTGATGGTGGTTTTACTGCTGCATTCATGTACTGATCTAGTTTCTGGTGCAATATTCATATACTTAAGGTGGTTCTGATTTTTTACAAATGTAGCAATCCATAACATGCTTCATGGCTGTATTAAAGCCTCACCTCCACTTTCTAAGTTTTGATTTTTTTTTTTGTGAAGAGGATTTGTTGAGTTTCTGCTCAAAAAATTCAATTTTAGTTAGCGTGTGTTCACACTGATTATTTTGGAGCAGAATCTCAGAAGAATCCTACAAATCCTTTTCAAATACTTAAAACTTGGTTCCGGTTATTTATTAAAGTACTGATGGTGGTTCAGGTGATGTATTCAAGTAAATACCCATTTACATTATTTTGCATCCCTTTGGATTAATTCAGTATGTCAATGTGGTCCTTGGACCAAAAAAAGTTGTGCACCACTGCCTTCAAAGATGGGACTCATTAGGCTTTGTTTCTGACTTTATAAATTTAAAGAGTTAACACACTTCGCTAAATGAGTAATGCACATTAAACTGATTTGTTCTTGTTTCTTAAAAAGTTTAATGCTTTTTGTCACTTTCAGAAATCCGGATGTATATAATTTGCAATTCTAATGTTTCTGCTTCCATTTATCACAGACAAGAACAAGCCTCATCTACGGCATATTTTTATTTTGAACACTCAATTTCATTTATTATATGGTTTAAAAGCAAAGATGCTGCAATATACTAAAGTGGCAGCATCATGAGCCACTAACCTCTAATGACATTTCTCCATACTAGTACTAAATATTCTGAAGCCAAACGTAACAATTTATTTTGCACTTCGATTTATTTAAATATATATTAAATACTTAAACACTTAAGTTTTTTCATTTTGGTGCTATATCTAGGAAACCATAATTGACATATTTTCAATAAAATACATGGTTATATTTTTACTATTGCCTGATATACAAGTTAATAAAAAGGCTTAAACATTGGGCAGATTTATCATTGATAGTACGCCTGCCTCACTTTTCACAATGGGCTAAGGACTAATGTTTCTCCTTTAGGAGACCGCAAAGCTTGCATGGAGACACAAATAAGTCATACAATGCTCCCTAGGAAATAAAATGGGCAAATAACCTTTTTAAAGAGCAAGTTAAAATAAAAAGTCTTGAGCATATTAGCGTAAATTGGGAAATAATGTTTTAGATATTGGAATGTGGTTTGCAGTTCACTTCAATAAGGAGTTATATCACAAGGACAGGCTTAAAGTGCATTAATTTGAACAAAAATGTTGGCTTGAAAATGTAAGCCAACACAAAGGTGATGTAAAGTCTGAAGAAAATTGACAAAAAAGGGACAAATTCCTATTCAGCAAATGATGTCTAAATTTTAGCCAGAATCAGTAAATCATCTCCATCTGTCCTGTCCATGGTTTCAGTACCTAACTTATTTTTTGTAAATTATGAATGGGTACATGTAAAACCAAAGATTCACCTGATAAAAATATATAACATGGTCATAAACGTCAGAGCTATGCTATATATACTGATATTCCTTCATACAAATTGGATCACCTTTTTTTCAGCGCTAGAGTGGTGCATTTAATATAAGGTCTCTGCCCTGGTCTCATACTCACTCTTCTACATTTCCACTTTTTATTGGCACCAGTCCTGTCCAGCGGCTCCATCTTGTGACTGCAACTTCTGACTGAATGAGCCAAAGCGAGGCTCTCATAAACATGCATTGAAAAGTGACCTTCGGATCACTACATAAAACCCTGGATCAATCCAGCAGGTCACAAACTGTTTAAGACCAAGGGGAGAGGTGTCGGTAAAAGATATAAACAGAGGGTGATTATAAGGCCCCATTCACACACTGCTTTTTTAGCTGCGTATTTTTAATCACAAGCTCATCATAAACCAGGAGTGGGTGATAAAACATATAAGTGGACCACTTGTTTCTATAAGGGCTTGGACACACATCAGTGAAACTCGTCTGTTTACCGTGTGGAAAAATCGCATTGCTCTCGGACCAATGTTAACTAATGTCCGAGAGCACATTTCAGAGTCTCATACGGTTTCTCCGCATCCGATTCTCGGATTGCGAATCAATCGCAACATGTTGTGGTTCTATGCGACTCACGGACGAGACTCACCAATGCAAGTCTATGGGTCCGACATAAAACTCGGATTGCACTTGGAAAGCACTCGGACCATCCGAGTCTGATGTGAGTCTTAATTGATACATTACCATTCTGTAGCTCAGACAACTGTACAAAATGTTCCTGTAAATGATTATACAGCAACTAGCTGCTGAGGAAAAAAACTGATTGCACTCGTAAGCCACACTGAGCAAAACTCGGATCACACTCATGCGACTTTCGCATCAGTGAATCGGACTGTTTTTTCACTCTGATGTGTTTCCATACCCGTAGACCTTTCCTCTGAGTGTGCCACTCCCGGTTTTGATTGTTCCACTCCTTTTTTTGAGCTTGTGCGTAAAAACAAGCAGCAAAAAAAGCAGTGTGTGAATGGGGCCTAAGGCTACCTTCAGACTGTGCGTTTTTGCATCTGTTATTTCTATTCATTTTTTAGCAGTACACTGCACAAAACGAATCACTCAAATGAATTCCCAGGCAAGTCAATGGGTTTTTACTTTGGGCCATTCACACAGGGAATTTTCCAAGTGATCCGTTTTTTGCCTGGAGGGGTGATCCATCAAACGAAAATACCTGTTATTTTCTCAGCCGTTTTTCCCATAAGGCACCATTCTGAATGGGAGAAAAAAAATGCAGCCCAAAAATGCACCAAAAATGCACAGTGTTGAAAACAGGTCAGTTCTCCAGCTGAAAAACGACCAACACAGAAAAGAAGAAAAACGGTGTGTCTCAATGTAGCCTAAGACAGGGGCAGGGACCTTATATTAAAAGGACCAATCTAGCAGTGAAAAATTAACAAACAAACAAAACTAGAAACACTGGAGTGGTGCGTTAAGCTGCCTTCACACTGCGTGATTTGCACATCCGTGTGGTTCCTTGAATTTCAAGAACCACACGGACAGGCACTGATGTATGCCAATGGATGGCAACTGATGTCCATGTACCGTTTTTTTAATGGATCCGTCATCAGTTAGCAGAGATAGGGCTGGGAGGAGCTGTACCATGCTTCTGAGCATACTCAGTACAGCAAAACGGATCCATTTTTTTCATGGATCCGTATGGATTCGCCTCGTCTCCATAGACCCCACATGTTATTTGACCGTGTCTGTCCGTTTGTGTCTGCTTTTTTCAAGGCAGCCCAAAATTGGAACAGTCTCCAATTCCGGGTGCATGAAAAAACTGACACAAACGGATCCATGATAAATCTGACACGCATGGATGGCCATATAAGACCAATCGGTGCCCATAAGGATACATTGGAAGCCAAAACGGATCCGTGGCTATCAGTTTTAAAACAGGTAGATATGGATCCAAAATTACGCAGTGTGAAGGCAGCCTTAATGTATGTTGAGAGATGGCTTTTTTTTATTGTACTGTGAACATTAGACTAAGGCTGGTCCGTTTTTGGCTTCATTTTTAGCATTTTTTTTTTCTAAGTCTAAAAACTGATAGAAAAACAGATTAGATGTAATAAACACACTGTCCATTTTATTCTGCACCTAAAAACATTGCTATGTACGTATTTGAGCCAAAAACGTTGCTGGCAACGTTTTTGGGGTCAGTTTGTCAAAAAATTTTAACATGGGCCCTATGGAAAAAACGGATCCGTTTTTTTGGGTGCCTTAAAAAAAGGATCCGTTTTTTTTAAGAATTTTGCTAAAAAAATGACCAAAAAGTCCAAAAACGTTCAGGGGTGCAGGAGGCTCAAAAAGCACCCAAAAAACCCCGGATTGGTCATGGAAATCACTTCCAAAAACGGATTGCTATGTGTGACCCCAGCCTAAGTGACATGATTAAGAAACACTGCATCCTGAATGCAGTGTCTCTTCACCTGCAGAGACGCGAGTGTCCTGTGCGGGAGAACACAGTGTATGTGCCCACGATCAGGACTCTGGGCGCAGCATATTTTTGCTATATTTTCCTGCTGAGAACATGTGCGCCTCTGGAAGAATAAGTTGACATGCTGCGACACCAGAGGCTGCTCCACATGTCAAATTAATTAGCATCTAAAAGAAGGACAGTGGGCATAAGATTTCTATAAATCCATTCACTGTGCTTGAAATATAGAACACAGTGTTTTGGCCACAGCAAAAACATGCTACATCCAAATCACTGCTAATCCTGATTGCGAGCATGCAGCCTAATTGTATATATGTTTTGTTGCAGTATACATACTGAATGTTCTTGTTTTGGAGAACTAGCAAGAGGATGAATTGTGGTGTGTGGGTGTTGTTTGGCCTGCACTAAGAATTGAGAAGCTTTGAGGTCAGTAGTGAGTTATACCCCGACTAGTCTCAGGAATAACCTAGTGTTGGATATGGGGTGGTGAAATGTGGTGGACCTGTGAACATACAATGAATCTGGTTCACTCCTTAACTTCCTCAAAGGTTTTTCTCGTGACAAAATTATTAACGTCCATTGGAAAATTCTTGCCTGATATGGGTCTTGACATTAAGGGAATCTGTCACATAGAACATGATAAAAAGTCTTCAGACAGCTTTATATGGAGCAGTTATAGCTGAGCAGATCATCATATAGTTTTATGGATAAAGATTCAATATAACTTGTATTTCAGTCAATGAAAATTAATAATCTTTCTATGCTTTGAAGTCCACTGGATGAGAGCCTAAGTCGTATAAGTGTATAGAGCCATATGAGTCAGTCACTAAGTATGATAACCCACCAAATTGCTAAGCACAGAATGAACAGCATTTCAATAAATGAAGCTGCTTTGGTTGTTTTCATTTTACTATATATTTATCTGCTTAAAGATACGACTGTTCGTATAATGTTACACTTTCCCTTTAAGACCCTTCCTTATTAGCCAAAGCCTAAACTACAAGTGCGTTTAGCTCTGGAGGACCCAACATGTTCAGGCACTGCAGAAACATAATACATTAGTGAACATAGAACAATGGGCTATGAAACTCATAAATCTCACAATGTACATAGCAAACTTTTTTATAGGCAATTTACACTGATCTCCTAGTGTTTGGTTCTACAGGTGTCAAATGCTGTGACAAAAGGGAGGAAATACAGATTATGGCAGAATAAGGCCACTTGTAAGTGTAGACCAGTATATTTTAATGTAATATCATATACCGGTATTCTATTCTGAGATGTCAGTTGCTTCTTTGTAGTAATAAGACTTGATCAGTTATCATTGTTAGGATTTGTATGTAACAAATTGGTCCGATTTTCAATCAGAATATTTGGAAGAGTAACATTCGCTTGGCACTCCATATATCATGTGAGCATTATGCGAGTGTGAGGTTTTTTTTTTTTTTTGCCTAGTATCAGTATGCAATGCATTTTTTTCCTAGCTTCTATTATTACACTATCATTTCCAGGACCATTTATAGTGTTCTGTACCTGTATAATCGAATTGCATATGGGATGGTCCTTGTGATGTCGATTTTTATTCTTGCACTGGTTAACTTGCATTGGCGAGCCTTGGCCATTTTATAGCACCATACACAACATGCTGCGATTTTTTATTCCTCAGGCTGAATATAGCTGAGGAAATTATCACAGATCAGCACTGCCTTCATTGAATAATATTGGTGAGGCCCTCGGCGTATGTATACACAGATGTGAGTAAACCCTTACATCCATTTGCTGATAAACTGCTCTGGAGCAAACTGTGGCTTTCTTCATGTTAAGCATACAGATTGCCCTCCTCCCACACATAGTTCTCACGTCTCATTGCCCGCAGTTCACATAGCTGCCTGTGTAATGCATTAGACAAGAAGCGAAGGCCAAGTTTCTTTTTTCATGAGATATAACTGCATTATGGCTACAATAACCTCTCTGGAGCTCATTACTGTAATATTACTGTCAGCCTTGCCAATGCACAGCATAAATCCTGCAGTCTACCCTTTCCAAGAGTTTTCCAATAATTTCAGATCCTCTTAACTTGTTATTTATTGGAAGTGAGACAGTGATTGCTCCAGTTCTCACTTCATTATGTGGGTTTTCTTGGACTGCACATATGACAGGAAGCATAGATCAATTACACTATAGGCATGACAATGTATTCACCCGGGCAAAATAATATTAACAGATTAATTTTCATTACAAATTTTCCAAGTATCTTATAGGTCTTCCATCTTCCCATGCTTCAAGAATTATGCCTAAAGGATGATCATTTACATATTTTCACATTGGCTGCTTTCTGAAGTCGTAGAGCAAGTTTACTTGTACATTCTGTAATTGACCATTTTTAGGTTTAAGTGTTTTTCACTTTTCTTTATCTGTAGATGCTGTTTGAATGTTTTTGATTATGTTGCATCTTTTTGATGTTCAATACTGTACATGGGTGTAACTATTGTGACTGCAGCCAAGTCAAGTCGTAGGGGACTGGAGGATGAAGGGCTTATGCAGGTGTAAAATAAGCTATCTTTCTATGAGTTTTTTGCTTTCCAACACAATCCTGTGGGTTATCATTGTTGCAAAAGATCTCATAGGCTTTTCTCCAGCTTCTGCTCACCTCGCTCAGCTAAAAGGGGTTGTCCCCTACTCGACAATCCCTTCTCAGTCTGGAAGTTTGTTCCATTAAAATATAAACACTTACAGAGGGGAATATAAGTAGTTGATACACCCCAATTTTACAAGTTTTCCCACCTACAAAGAATGGAGAGGTCTGTAATGTTTATCCCAGAAACACTTTAACTGTGAGAGACCGAATCTAAAAAAACACAGAAAATCGCATTGCATGATTTTTAAATAATGAAATTGCATTTTTTTGTATGAAAAAAGTATTTGATCACCTACCAACCAACAAGAATTCTGGCTCTCACAGACGTGTTAGTTATTCCTAAAGAAACGTTCCTATTCTTCAATCATTACCTGTATTAATTGCACCTGTTCACTCATTACCTGTATAAAAGACACCTGTCCACACATTCAATCAATCACACTCCAACCTCTCCACCATGGCCAAGAGAAAACACATATATAAGGACACCAGAGGCATACCTATAGCCCTGTACAATGCTGGGTTGGGCTACAGGACAATATACAAGTAGCCTGGTGAGAAGGCAACAAGTGTTGGCCCAATTATTAGATAATGGAAGAAACAGAAGATGACTGTCAATCTTCTTCGGTATGGGGCTCCATGCAAGATTTTCACTCATGGGTTAAGGTTAATTTTGATAAGGGTCAGGAATCAGCTCATAACTACATGGGATCACAGTCTCAAAGACTAGTTAGTAGCACTACGCCATCATGAATTATAATGCTGCAGGACACACAAGGTCACGCTAGGACATGTCCAGGTCTGTTTGAAATTTGCCAATGACTATCTGGATGATCCAGAGGAGGCATGTGAGAAAGTCATGTGGTCCGATGAGACCAAAACAGAATTTTTTGGTATCAACTCCACTCAGCATGTTTGGAGGAAGAAGAAAGATGAGTACGCCAAGACCACTGTTCCAACCATGAAGCATGGGCGTGGAAACATCATATTTTGAAGGTGGTTTTTAACAAAGGTGACAGGATGGCTGCACCGTATTGAAAGGAGGATGGGCGGGGCCATGTGTCATGAGATTTTGGCCAACAACCTCCTTCACTCAGTAACTGCATTTAGGATGTGCTATGGCTGTGTCTTCCAGCATGACAATGACTCGAAACACACAGCTAGGGTAACTAAAGAGTGGCTCTGTAAGAAGCATTTCAGGGTTCCATGGTAGCCTAGCCAGTCTCCAGACCTGAACTATATAAAAAATCTTTGAAGGGAACTAAAACTCAATGTTGCTTAGCAACAACCCCAAAACCTGAAAGATCTGGAGAACAGCTATATGACTAGTGGGCCAAAATACCTGTTCCAGTATGTGCAAACTTGTTCAAAAACTAAAAGAAATGTGTAACTTCTGTAATTGGAAACAAATGCTTCTGCACCAATATTAAGTTCAGTTTTTCTAATGCATGAAATACTTATTTCATGCAATAAAATGCAAAATAATTATGTAAAACTCATACAATGTGATTTTCATGATTTTTTTTAGATACTGACTCTCACAGTTGAAGTCTACCTATGATAAAAATTACAGACCTCTCCATTCTCTGTAGGTGGGAATACTTTCAAAATCGGAAGTGTATCAAATGCTGGTACTTACCGTACTTTTCGCTTTATAAGACGCACCTGATGATAAGACGCACTTAGGTTTTAGAGGAGGAAAATGAGAAAAAAAATATTTTGAGCAAAATAGTGTGCCCATGTCTTTTTCTACACCTATGATGAATGAAAAACATTGTTATGGAAGATCTGTAGATGATGCAATGTTATGGGGGATCTGTAATGGTGCATTGTTATGGGGGATCTGCAGGGTACAAACTTATGGAGGATCTGCAGATGACGGTCTGTTATGGAGGATCTGAAAATTAAACCAAAAAATGGCTAATCTAAGTATGCACCACTAGATAAGTTAGTACACAGCTCTGTGCCAAACACCAATATATGAGTAGCTTTACAAAAGGAGGATTTTTGGTGTATTTTGTAAAGTTATCGAGGATCTGCAGATGACGGTCTGTTATGGAAGATCTGCAGATGACGGTCTGTTATGGAGTATCTGTGATGACGCTCTATTATAGGGAATCTGTGGTGACACACTTTTATGGGGGATCTGTAGTGACGCTCTGTTATGGGGGATCTGTGGTGACGCACTTTTATCGGGGAACTGTGATGACGCTCTGTTATCGAGGATCTGTGGTGACGCTCTGTTATGGGGGATCTGTGGTGACGCTCTGTTATGGGGGATCTGCAAGTTACAAATTTATGAGGGGATCTGCAGATAACACTACTATGGAAGATCTGTGAATTACAGTACAGTGCCATATATTGTGACTACTATCCCCCTCATCCTTAGGAATACACCCATGTACTGTATACATCGGTGTATTCTGAAAGATGAGGGAGGTGGTAGTCACAGTTGCAATAAACACTTTGGCCACATTAACATCCCTCCCTAATTAAACCAAATATGGCTACAACACCCATCATCCATCAGAATACAACCAGTATATTCTGAAGGATAATGGAGGTTGTGTTTCCCTTTATTGTGGTCTCACCTCTCCCTAGGATCTCTCGGACTAGTATGTAAACAAGTGTTTCACTGTACATTGTGCAGGGATAGATATCTGATTGGTGGAGGCAGCCCAGCAACAGTTCCCTCCACCAATCAATATCCATCCCTGCAGAGGAGGAGGAAATTGATTCTTCTCTCCCTCCTCTGCTTTGGGTCTCCCTGTGCAACGGAGCCCATAATCCTGGCTGCCGCCGGCTATTTCAATAAAGTATCTGCAGCGCATGCGCAGATCGAGAGTGGAGTGACCATAAGCTCTACCTGCGCATGCGCTGCTTCGACAGCCATTTTCTTGCAGTCACAGACTACAGATTTGCAGGCGAAGGCGCGCAATACGAGTTTCCTTCTGCCAACCAGAAACTCATTGCCAAACAGGAAACACATTACCAGCGCCTGGATATGCAATGGCGCCGGCCTGTGCAATGGCGCCGCCATCTCCCACAATGCCACCGATCACCACACCGCTCCAGGACTGCTGCATTTCCCCACCGGCGACCTTGTCTGCTACCTGTCTCCTCTGCCACCAGCCACCGCCACTGCTGCCACCGACCTCCGGGTAAGAAAGGGTTTTCTTTACTTTTCACCCCATTTTTTGCACTATCCGCTTTCTAAGACACACTCCCATTTCCCCTCAATTTGGGGGGAATGAAAGTGCGTCTTAAAAAGCGGAAAATACGGTATTTTCTCCACTGTAAACTCACCCCCAGTACAACTGTCATGCCACAGGTGTAAGCACTTGCTCTCCAGGGACTAATGGGAGCTTGTTATATAATGCAGGCTCTGCACCCCATCAGTGCTGGCTGACATTAAGTCAGCGCCTTTTAATGCATAAAAAAATCTATAGAATTTAGAGAACAGTCCTGACTATCTCTTCATGTTCCATTCGTCCAAAAGTAGGGACTAGAAGCTGGCAGTAATTGGGCACAAGGCTCGCATTACGTGACAGCCTGACATGGGCTCCGAGAGGGATTACTGACACAGGTGGAACAACGCCTACACTGGAGGTGAGTATAAGTGGTTTTATTTTATTGGAGGAAAACACTCAGATTGAAAAGATTGTCCTATTAATGAACAATCCCTTTAATTCATAGGTTTGTCCCAAATTGCTGTTACCATAATGGGTATTTGGAGAGCTTTTTCTATGTTAGATTTTCTGGAGCATTTGTGCACCCATTAGGTAAATTGAATTAGTTGTGTTTTTTTGTTTTTTTTTATCATTTAATTTTTGACTCTTTTTTTGTATATCATGTATTAAATGTAGCTGCCTTGTTTTTGATACTTCCTGATATTTGGCTTTGACAAAACATTATTGATTCCAATAAAGTAGAAAAAGGACAGGCACTACCGTAACATGGTCTTTCTCTACGGGATCAAGGTGCACATTCAAGGTATAGTTTATACCACGATCTGACCATATTACAAAATGAATAAAGCTAACTGGATGACTGGCGATACTTCTTATATTTCATAAGGATAAAAAACACATAGACACATAGACACGGAAACAGGAGGGAAGATGAGACTGTTCTCCTGTTGTCCTCCCTCCTTTTACATGTCTACACTTTGTGCAGAATTATTAGGCAAATGAGTATTTTGATCACATGATACTTTTTATACATGTTGTCCCACTCCAAGCTGTATAGGCTTGAGAGCCAACTACCAATTAAGTAAATCAGGTGATGTGCATCTCTGTAATGAAGAGGGTTGTGGTCTAATGACATCAACACCATATATAAGGTGTGTAAGGTGTGTAAGGTGTGCTTAATTATTAGGCAACCCTTTGTCAAAATGGGTCAGAAGAGAGATTTGACGGGCTCTGAAAAGTCCAAAATTGTGAGATGTCTTGCAGAGGGATGCAGCAGTCTTGAAATTGCCAAACTTTTGAAGCGTGATTACTGAACAATCAAGCATTTTATAGCAAATAGCCAACAGGGTCGCAAGAAGCGTGTTGGGCAAAAAAGGCACAAAATAACTGCCCATGAATTGAGGAAAATCAAGTGTGAAGCTGCCAAGATGCCATTTGCCACCAGTTTTGCAATACTGGGACATGGCCAAGGTAAGAGTGGCTGAAAAACGATCACCTTTGAACAAGAAACATAAGATAAGACGTCAAGACTGGGCCAAGAAATATCTTAAGACTGATTTTTCAAAGGTTTTATGGACTGATAAAATGAGAGTGACTCTTGATGGGCCAGAGGCTGGATCAGTAAAGGGCAGAGAGCTCCACTCCGACTCAGACGCCAGCAAAGTGGAGGTGGGGAACTGGTATGGGCTGGTATCATCAAAGATGAACTTGTGGGACCTTTTCGGGTTGAGGATGGAGTGAAGCTCAAATCCCAGATCTACTGCCAGTTTCTGGAAGACAACTTCTTCAAGCAGTGGTACAGGAAGAAGTCGGTAAAGTTCAAGAAAAACATGATTTTCAATGATTTTCATGCAGGACGATGCTCCATCACATGCATCCAACTACTCCACAGCATGGCTGGCCAGTAAAGGTCTAAAAGAAGAAAAAATAATGACATGGTCCCCTTGTTCACCTGATCAGAACTCCATAGAGAACCTGTGGTCAATCATAAAATGTGAGATCTACAGGGAGGAAAAATTGTACACCTCTCAGAACAGTGTTGTCATGCGCTTAGTTGGCGCTGACCTTGCTAGATGCTGCTGTGTATGTGTTTGTCTTTAGGAGCTGAATGGTTGATGGTTGTGAAGGTCCTGGGCCTCCTGTGTTGTACTCCAGAACTGCATTCACTATGAGGTTTGGCTGCTGGTTGAGGGGTTAATGTGTGACTCACCTGGGCTCCCCTCCCCCTGGCCTTTAAGTGGCCTCTCCTTCCACCAGGTGGTGCTTCTGAAGGAGTCTCACTCTATGCCTTGAAGCCATGCTGTGCTGACCTGTGTGTTTATGTTGCTGAAGTCGTTTCCTTTGGAGTTGCTGTATCACAGTTCTGTGGAGGGAGGTGACGGGGGAATAGTGCAGGGCTGGTGGAGGAGTTTTAGGAAGAGGCTGGAGACCTGAACCTTCTCACCTTCAGAGATACCTTCGGGATCAGGTCCATTCAGGGTTCCTAGACTAGGGTCAGACTAGTCTTCCCTAGTCACCCTGCCCATAACTGCCATTCCCTCATCAGCATTCTCACTACACCGTGACAAGTGTCTGGTGGCTGCTGCAATGTTGATCATACACAGATCAAGCAACTGACAGATTGTATGGATGAAAGGCTGTTGCGTGTCATCATAAAGAAAGGTGGCTATATTGGCCACTAATTTTTGGGGGTTTTGTTTTTGCATGTCAGAAATGTTTATTTCTAAATTTTGTGCAGTTATATTGGTTTACCTGGTGAAAATAAACAAGTGAGAAAGGAATGTATTTGGTTTTTGTTAAGTTCCCTGATAAATCTGCACAGTAATAGTTACCTGAACAAACAGATATCCTCCTAAGATAGCCAAATCTAAAAAAAACCCTACTCCCACTTCCAAAAATATTAAGCTTTGATATTTATGAGCCTTTTGGGCTGATTGAGAACATAGTTGTTGATCAATAATAAAAATAATCCTCTATAATACAACTTGCCTGCACACTGCACACAGTGTATGTATTTTTTAGCCTTGTGAAATAAAAGAAGCGTCGCCAGTCATCCGGTGAGTGCTATTCATTTTCTAATATGGTTCAATTCAAACTTTAATGATAATCATGTTTTGGTGTGCAACACACGTGTTTTTTACCTACAGATTTTCTGTATCTACTGAAATTTTCTGAGAAATTGACATGATGTGGATTTCAAATATACATTGCAGGTCAGTATATTCTGCATATAAAAAAGCAAAGTAGGCAAAAGATTAAAAAAATAAAAAACATAGTGTTCTTATTTTTTGGCCATCTGTTTTACTAGTCAATTTTACATATATACATAGCACAGAACAATAGAGAGCCTTATTGCAGGTGCTAATCCAAAGGGGGCCAGTGTTTATCTGATCCACGATGCTTATACGTTGAAAGGATCACAAATGTCAGGTAATGATGGCTTTATTCAGATGCGTTTTAGAGCGATATCCCTGCGCCTTCCTCGGGGAGGAAATGCGTCGGAATAAAGCCATCATTATCTGACATTTTTGATCCTTTCAATGTATGAGCAGCGTGGATCAGATAAACACTGGCCCCCTTTGGATTTGTCCTTTATCACCACTGCGTGCACGTGAAGTGTGGATCCTGCAGCAGTCATTCCATACGCTTACACCGGTTGTGGGTGACACAATCGATCCAGGTGAGCAGTTACATCTGTCTGCTACACCAAAGTGTTTGAAAGATTAGACTCTATTGCACTTTCTTTCCTTTTTATAGATGATCTTTAATTGCAGGTGCTGGCTTTTTAGTTGTGCCCTATTGCAGGTGCTAAAATAGGATAGACAAGGGTGCAATGGGTCTTATCGCCTTAATGCTATAAATGTATACAGTGCATTAACTGCTCACCTTGGTAAGTTGTGAAAACCTACAACTAGTGTTTGCGCATCGAACAGATGCCGCAGGATCCACCACCCCAGGGATGGCCGCAATATCCAAGGACAAAAGACCAATACGATCCGGGCTGCTGTATATAAGATCACAGACGTCCGTGGTATTTAAAAACAGTGCTCTTTATTCCATTCCGATGCGTTTCAAGGTCGTCCCGACCTCTTCATCAGGGATACACGAGCATCCAGCATATATGCTGGCTTATGCTGGTGTATCCCTGATGAAGAGGTTGGGACGACCTTGAAACGCGTCGGAATGGAATAAAGAGCACCGTATGATCTTACATACAGCAGCGCGGATCGTATTGGTCGTTTGTCTATTGCAGTCGCTGGCTTTTTAGCTGTGTACACAGCATTTCTTATAATACGTATTTTTGGAGAAGTGAATAGATTTTATTGAAAAAAAAATTGTAAATGCAATGTGAAGGCATAATCTAAGTGGTCATACAGCAATGACTCTTCACTGAGGACCCTTGCAGAAGACTGAAGGAACTAATAATTAATATGTTATCTATACTCTCACTCTACAAATATATGTATTTCTTAATGTGTCCTACACAGAACAGCACATCTTTATAATTAATGGCTAGAAATTAATCTCCCGAAGTCTGATCTTCCAGCCATACTTCCTTGCACTTCTATGAAACCTACAAAATATTTTTTTTTAAGCAAGATGCGAATAACAGATGGCACTGGACGACACTTTACGGGTTTAATGTATTTGTAGTCTACTACAATAGAGACACATAGGTGTTATTAGAAGTCGCATACACTTTTTTTTGTGTGTAATTGCACAGACACAATAAATATGGTTGCAGAGGTGGACATAACCTTTAAATTTCTTGTCAAACAGCAGGTTTAGATGTGAAATGTGCTTGCTGTTAAGTGGGATTTTTTTTAGCAATAAATCTATATTGGGAAACTGCTATTTTACAAGACCAGTGTGCCACCTCCTGAACTTTTGTCACAGTTATATCTTCATCGTTCACACATTGTATTCTGTTTTTCATTCTGCTCCTGCATCGCACAGCCATACTGCACTATTGCATAAATTGTAGTTTAAACTCAGATGAAGGCTGTGTTCACACATTGTGCATTTTTGAGCGCTTTTTTGCACGCACTTTTCAAAAATGCGCAATGTTCCTTTTGTCTGCTGGCAAAGTGAATGGGAAATTCACTTTGCCGTACAGACACTGCATAAAAATACGCTGCGCTTTTCTGGGGAAAAGCGCCTGAGTAAAAATAATTGACATGTCAATTCTGTAACCAGCAGCGCCGGTGCTTTTTCCCATAGGAGGCAGTGCTGCTGGACCTGGTGTCACAGAGGGGGAGGAAGAATCCTGGTTCCTCCTCCCCCCTGTGACATCTGTGACCGGCCCCATTTGATTTTGCAGTGTATTAATATACACTGCGAAATCAATGTTAAATAAAGGCAAATGTATTAAAAATAATAAACAATGAATACTTACCCTTTCCGACGCCTTTTCACGGTCTCCGGTACAGAGGCAAGGCGATGTATCGTCCTGCCAGGACCTCCCGTGATGTCAGAGTGACATTACGGGCGCTGATTGGCTGCTTCCAGTCATGTGATACATATCACATGACCGCGAGCTGCCGTGGTGGGGATTGCGCTATTTCCTGCTGGCATCAGAGGTTATGTGATGCAATCCCGGGACCTCAATGCATTGTCACGACAACCTGGGGTCCTGTGAGAACCCTGGAAGCTGTCATTACTTACTTGCTTTGGATATCTGGCAAGCGCTTGCATCCAAAGAAAGTGATAACTTCTTTTGTTCACAGCAGTGCAGCGGCTATGAAAAGAAGAAGTGATTGCAGCATGCAGTGCTGAGGCTCTCTAAAGGTACCTTTACTCACCGCCACTGCGTGGTAGCAACCACCTGGCAATTGGGATTTTTGTGACTGTTGCCTTGAAATTGCTACGAAGTTGCGGCGTGTAATTTGGGAAAGTGATCGGGTTTCTTGCAGTTGCTCCGGGTAGCTGTTTCTGAGCCGTGTTCTAAAATCCAAGGCAACACAAAGGGAGAATTGCCCTGGTATTGGAGTGTAAACGGGGGACAGGGATGTAATCAGCGTCGCCTAGTGATTTCCCAGGGGTGTGCCACAGCCTCATGGATACCGCACCCCATCAGCGATCATTGGTGGGGGCTACTGTGTTACCATTGGCTGTCCCTTCACAAGGCGCCATATTTAAAGAGCTGTCCATTCACACTACACAATTGGAATGGCGTCATGGATTAGCCAGCCTTCCTGTGCAGGCTGGCCAATCATGACACTATTGCGTTGTCCAATCAGCGTGTTAGCGTCACGGAATACACAACTCTGTCACGCCTATGTTTTGGCGCCGCAGAACATATACGCCGACATTCCCCTACTGATTGCGGCGTGTGAAGGGGCGACGGGATTCAACAGGAAGTTATCCGCAGGATCTGTTTCAACTTCTGGGGAAAGCACGATACCTTGAGTTGACAACGCAATTGCAGCATGAACATGCGGAATTGGCGATCGTTGGAAACCGTTATAAACGTGCATACGCACGTATGGTTGATACCGATTGTCAGTGATAGTGGCGGCATGTAAAGGTACCTTTAGGGGCAGTGTAAAATTAAGTAAAAGTTAAAAAAAGTTTTTTAAAAAATATGAAAAAAAACAGAGGTTCAAACCAACCCTCTTTTGTCCCATTAAAAATAAAAGTATTAAAAAAAAATATATACATATTTGGAATTGCCACATTCAGAAACGTTCGATCTATCAAAATATAAAATCAATTAATCAGATCTGTAAATTACATAATGGAAAAATGTCCAAATGCCAAACTTACTTTTTTTGGTCAAGCTCAGATTGATGACAGCTTTACATAGCATCAGTAGTTATTGATGTACAAGTGTCTTATAAATGTGCCTTAGGCTAAAGTCAGACTTGCATCTGGCCCTAGCCTGGCGCATCTGTTAAAAACTTAGTAGCAGGCAGGCAGACTGTTTCCTGTGCGCTTATCAAAAGCGCATATCCAGGACTTCTCAGTGGAGACGGCTGGTGCGGGAGCCAGAAGGCAACCATAGTAATGCACAGGCAGGCTGCGCATAGCGTTACCTGCTGTTAAAGCTATGCGCTATGCCTGCCTGGCATTAACTTTTTAACGGATGTGTCAGGCTAGGGCCAGACACAAGTCTGACCCTAGCCTTAGTGAGAATAACCAAACTGCCAGAGTAGAGAATAGATTTTCATTTTTATGTAAACCGGACATTTTTGGCTTTATGACTTAATAATTGATTATTGTTTTATGACTTAATAATTGATTACTGTTATATTTTGAGCAGTTATTCACCTAAGCATCGTAACATCTATTCAACAATGTTTCTTAATGGTAACTGTCAGCCTTATCTTCATAAAATGATTTTTACAGTCTCAGTTCTCTTTATGACATCACTGACTATTTCTAGTAGATCAAGCTGTAGGATAAATTTGGAGAATCTATAAATATTTTTGCCTAACTTTAAACCATCTAATGGCTAGCTTAGTTCTACACCAATTTATATGCCAAAATATTGGCTCACACTATGGTCCTTTTAGCTAAGTCACGTCCCTTTATATAAGGTGAGGGTGTTCATGATAATTAGTCAGCCCATTCAGTGAGCGGACCCTGGAACTACAACTCTGTAATATTGAAAGCTGTCTACAAAGATTCTATAATGAACTTCTATAGTGAAATGTTAATGAGTGAGCATGCTCCTCTTACAGTATGTGTTGAGTATTTGGTTGCAGAAATGTATGCACCTTTTCTGCATCTTTGGTAATAAAACCCAGCTACAAAAAAACCATCATTTTTTCAGCATTTTGATTCATTTTTGCCATGTTTTGTATGTGTTTTTTAAATTGAAGTCCATGGGTGAAAAAACGCTGCAAAAACACTAAAAGAATTGACACGCTGTAGATTATTTTCTGCACCAAATCTGCAAGGAGAATATACTGAACGTGTGCACTACACTTCAGGATTCTCATTGTCTTTGCTGGTATCAGGATTTGTTTTACGTTTTGTGACAATACTGCATTAAAGAACGCATCAAGAAACACAATAAAAACGCAACGTGTGCACAGGGCCTTATACTGATTGCAAGGTGTAACAATATATTCTGGCAATGGGCGAGTACAGCAACATATGTAACTGCTAATATACCAACATGACTGTAATAACAATATTGTTGGAAAACACAGGTAAAATACTCCTAATATTGCCACCTTAATGACAATAGGTAAAATGCAAGAGCTTTCTTCCTAGAATTGGGCTGTAATGCTAAGTTTCCACATGTAATAGGGGTACTCTAGATGAAAAAAAATCATCTAGGTTCAAAACAAAGGTATACAGTCACTTTATGTAACTGCAGACTGGTTAATTATGGCAGTGTGAAGTGCCATCAGAATTCCCCTGTACTCCTTATGTGAGTGGGTTGTCACATGATTGCACGGATGCAGTTTAATGTGCTGACTAGATGTGTTCAACTTGTATTAACAGATGAGAATTGGGAGAAGCCAGATAAGTCTAGTCTGTATGTGACTCCAAGTAAGCAAATCTCATACAATCAGTTACATGATCAACCGTTAACACCAGGAATAATAGGGAATCATGACAGAATGAGCTACAAGCTCTGCCAAGGGTCTCAACTGACTATGTGTCCACAAGACGCATATACAGTTGAGATCAAAGTCTTCTTGGTGACAAGGTGGGCCCCCTTTATATCCAGGCCAAGTTGAGGTTGCACCTTCTGTGACCATAGTCATTATGACACGATACACATCCTAGCCATACATACGACCTTATGATATATATTTATATATAGATATATATTTATTTTTTTATTAATTACGTCCTAATTATTTCCAAAATATTTTTAAAATAGACTTTGTTATTTTCTATATGAGTGTTTAAAATGTATGCCACAACCCAATAACGTTCTTATGGCTTTACCTATGTCATAACAGCATTATTGGGAACAATGAAATTCTATGTGTTGTAAGATAAAGTGAAGAGGAAGGTGATAATTCAATGTAATGGTGTCTCTCAAGCTTTATTGATGCACTAAATGTGTATTTGTACATAACACTGACTGATGCCAGGGAAATTCATCTTTGGTCTCCTTAATGGAAATTCAAGCAAGTAGAACGTCACTTTTAAGCAATTACCATCAGTCAAGGAATGGATTATGGCGCATGACATATGCTTATGCAATTAATGATAAAGTAATCATTGCTATCTCCCCCAATTACAGCACATACAACCAACTAATTAGTCCCTAGCAACTTTCTAGAAATAGACACATACTTAGGCTATAAAGCCAATTTTACTACACGAACATATCTTGAAACCAATTATTCAGGCAATAATCCAGGCAATAATTCTCCTAACACACGCTTTCAAAAGGTCATTAGAATTTTGTTGGAAATAGAAAAGTTTGCCAATCCCTGTGATTTAGCACTTTCTGATATTACTAATTTTGCTTAGTCCCTTTACCCCCTATAATGATTCCTTAGAAATTAATGAATAACAGTTCCGAATTAAATCTGGAGAAATTACAATATACTATTGCTATACAACGCCAAAAAAAAGTATTTGCCCCATAGAATGTGTCCAAAGCTACTGGTTTGTACTCACACAGTTAAACATTGAAAAAATTGAATATTTTAACTTCAATCACTTTTTAATAACACAGTACATCTTTTGTCCACTATGATTGCTGTTTTCATGGTAATCATACCTTAATAAAGATGATAGAGTTGAGCAAACATTTCAAGGTTCAGTTCGTCAAACGTCTCAGTATTGAGCAAACGTGTTGGGTTGCAGAGTTTGTGTGCTTTACGATTGCAAAGCACTGGAGCAAGCATCACTGTGGTCGGGTACAGTTGGTGCGTGTGAGCCGCGTGCAGTGTTTGATCAGCTTTAAAGCATAATTTTTGGGTGTAGTGTGTGTCCAAAATTAATTAAAAAAAAAAAAAACTAATCCCCATCTTTCCACCCCTGGAAGTGTTTTACTTATGGCTGACTGCATGTGGGAGAGCTGACCTGCCAGTCAGTGATTCACATTGAGGTTCAGGTCAAGTTCGGGGTCATGAACAGTGCACCAGAAAGTACGGCTGCACCTCCTGAACTCGAACTTCAAAAGGTCCTCTCATCTGTACTCCTTAAAGCGAAACTGTCACCCAAAATCAGGTCCCTAACCTGTTAATACCTGTCCCTGCAGCCTTACAGTACTATCTAAGCCAGGGGTCTCAAACATGCGGCCCGAGGGCCGCATGCGGCCCCTGGGGCTTCACTATGCGGCCCGCGGCACCTTGGACAACTTATTGATGCATCACCCCAGTGCATGGGGCCACTGCAATCCCTGCTGTGTGATGACTTCCGTCCACGGCACTAACCAGCTCTGCAGCTGACGGCAGAATATGACGTCACATGGGGGGCCTCTGGCTGGCAGATTGCATTGATCTTGCAGAGCAACAGAGCTTGCCTGATCGGCGGCTGGAGGAAGTCATAGCACAGTGGAGGCCAGGAGTCAGCACAGCGGGGACTGCGCCGGCCCCCTGCACTGCAGCCATGTATCATTAAAGTGAGAAAAGTGTGTGTGTGAGTGAGGATGTGTGTGTGTGTGTGTGTGTGTATGAGGATGTGTGTGTGTGTGTGTGTGAGTGTGAATGAGTGTGTATGCGAGTGTGTAAAAAGAAGGTAAAACAGGATGGAGGGCATCACTATAAAAGTAGATCAGGATGGGGGACAAACCTAGAAAAGGGGATCAGGATGGGGGACATCACTACAAAAGGAGATCAGGATGGGGGAAATCACTACAAAAGAGGACCAGGATGCGGGACATCACTACAAAAGGGGTCCAGGATGGGGGACATCACTACAAAAGGGGTCCAGGATGGGGGACATCACTACTAAAGGGGATCGGGATGGGCGACATCACTACTACGGTAAAGGGGATCAGGATGGGGGACATCACTGCAAAAGGATATCAGGATAGGGGACATCAGTAGAAAAGGAGATCAGGACAGGGGATATTACTAGAAAAGGGGATCAGGAAGGGGATATGACTACAAAAGGGGATCAGGATGGGGACATTACTGCAAAAGGAGATCAGGATAGGGGACATCAGTAGAAAAGGAGATCAGAATGGGGGACATCACTACAAAAGGAGATCAGGATTGGGGACATCATAAAAAAAATTGCATCAGGATGGGGGACATCACTAGAAAAGGGGATCAGAATGGGGGACACCATTACAAAAGGGGATCAGGATGGGGGACATCACTAGAAAAAGGGATCAGGATGGGGGACATCAGTAGAAAAGGACATTACTACAGGATGGGGACATTACTACAAGAAGGGGATCGGGATTTGTACTTTACTACATAGAGCAAAAAATTCTGGTATCACTAAAAATATTGCTTAGTCCTACAAGGGATGCGGCCCCCTGCTATAAATGTTGTTCTATGTGCGGCCCACCAACCCAACCGAGTTTGAGACCACTGATCTAAGCTATCCCTGTCTGACCATTTTTAGTAATTTATGAGTAGAATAAAGTAGTTTGGAAACTTACAAAAGCCAGGACAGTGGAGCGTTCCTCTCGGCCTTTGTGACGGGTAGGCAGGTCCCCTGTGCCGCGCTACCCCCGCCTCGCCGCTCTATTACGCCCTAATGGGCGTCATTCCATCCTGCACACCGCTGCGACGTTGTCACGTGACACCTGGATCGCGTCACTTCCGGGCGCCGCTGGCCTCACACAGGCCGACTTCAGCATGCAATCTGCGCATGCACTTAGTCGGCCTGTGAGACCTGCTGCGCCCAGAAGTGACGAGATCGCGGCGTCACGTGACCGCATCGCAGCAGTGACATTGCGGGCGCGAGAATTCAATTGTGCCTGCGCTGTGCAGGATGGAATGACACCCATTGGGGCATAACACAGCGGCGAGGCAGGGGTAGCATGGCACAGGGGAACCGCCTACCCGTCACAAACGCCAAGAGGAACGCTCCACTGTCCTGGCTTTTGTAAGTTTCCAAACTACTTTATTCTGTTCATAAATTACTAAAAATGGTCAGAAAGGGATAGCTTAGATAGTACTGTAAGGCTGCAGGAACAGGTATTAACAGGTTAGGGACCTGATTTTGGGTGACAGGTTCCCTTTAATATTATCGACCTAACCCAATGAAAATGGAATTCCATGACTATTCATCCTTTAGAAGTCTAACCATGGTCAGATATTGGGAGTGAAAGACAATGTAATTGATTTTCAACATGGCTAAGACAATATTTTACCGCCCCTTTTCCAATCCTATACAAAATCAAGTCTAACTACTTAAGCATGTGCATGGGTGGACAGGAGGAATAGGTATTTCCAAACAGCTATTTAAAGAGTGAGGCAAGCTAAAGGAATTTAGAACTCCCTTAGTGGGTGCTACTCTCTAAGAAATTTGCATGACTAAATCTTCCCATACAGTGCTGTAAAAAGTATTCACACCCCTTGAACTATTCCATACGATTTTAACATTACATACACAAACGTAAATTCATTTTATTGTGATTCTATGTAATAAACCAACACAAAGTAGCAAGTATTAATGAAATGTACCAGAAATGATACATGGTTTTCTAAATGTTTTTAAAATATAAATCTGAAAATGGTGACATGCATTTGCATTCACCCCCCTAAGTCAATACTTTGTAGGACCACTTGTGTCTACAATTACTGCTGCAAGTCTTTGGGACATGTTTCTAGTAGCTATACACATCCAGAAGATTCATTTTTTGCCCATTCTTTTTTGCAAACCAGATTTGATATACAACATATGTGAACAGCAATTTTCAAGTCTTTACAAAGATTCTCAGTTGGATTTAGATATGGACTTTGACTGGACCATTTACCCACATGGATATGTTTTGATCTAAATTATTCCACTGTAGCTCTACCAGAATGTTTGTCTCACTATTTTGTTTCTAATTTGTTTCTTGTGTCTGCAAGAAAGGGAGCCTCCTGACACTCGCTGTGATCCTAGCACATAAAAAGCTGCTTTCTACAGCGTGTCCATGTCGGACATGTTCCTGTCTGAATCCTGTCTTATAGGTACTATACATTTGATCAGGTTTTTAAATACATCAGTTAGGACCTGCTCTGACATGGGTTACCTTGATGCTTTGGTAGAGCAGCTTACGTTACTATTTTTGCAAAAAACGTATCAACCAAATACCCGGCTTTTTTACCTTTTTTTTATCAGCACTTGCTTCTTACTTTATTTAATACAGCAGAGTATTTTTTACGTTTGTTTCACTATTTTTCTGTGTTTCAGAATGTTTGTATGTCAAGTCCTTTGCAGCCTCTAATGGGTTTTCCTCCAGGATAAACCCTCCATTTACTGTAGCTCCATCTATTTTCCCATTAAGTCTGATGAGCTCCTTGAAAATTGCAAATGGGATTTTCTTCTTGCCACTGTTCCATAAAGGCCAAATTTGTGGAGCATACAAAATAAAGTTCTTTTTTGGACAGATTCTCCTACCTGAGCTGTGGGTCTCTGCAGTTCTTCAAAAGTGACAATGGTTCACTTAGTCGCTTCTCTAATTAGTTTTCTCCTTGATTGGGATTTCAGTTTAGATGGATGGTCATGTCTTGGTAGGACTTCAGTTGTGACCTACTCCATCCAATTTTGGATGGAACAATGCTACATGAGATGTTCAGAGCTTGGACTATTTTTTTTTATTACACCCTAACCCTGTTTTACTTTTCTTTGTATTTTCATTACTGACCTGTCTGTTGTGTTCCTTGGTTTCATGATGCTGTTTGATCCCTAATATTCTCAACCAAACATCTGAGATGATCACAGAAGAGCTGTAGTTATGCTAACAATATATGACATATAGTACTCAATTTACTAATGAAGTGACTTCTGAAGGCAATTAGTCACTCAGTATTCTATTTAGGGGTATCAGAATACATAGGGTTAAATTAAAATGTGTGTGACAATTTTCAGATTTATATTTGTATAATAATTAGCAAACCACAATTTTCAGATTTATATTTGTATAATAATTAGCAAACCATGTATCATTTCTTTTACACTTTAAAATACTTACTCCAGTGATACCTCAGTTTTCGTCGATAATTCATCCAAAAACAATCAGCCAAAACTGAAACCGATGAAAACCGAGGCAATTATTTCCATAGATATCAATGTAAATCCAATAAATTAATTAATTAAGTAGTTTTAGACATTCCAAAATACATACCAAATACACATTTTATAGAGAATACAGACAGTGTTTAATGCTAAAAACATTAATAAATGAATGCAGAATGAATGTAGAAGAGTAATGTAAAGAATGAATGAACGTTTAACATGGCATTTACTTTTCTACTGACTCTTCTTGATGTATGGAAGATGGAGGGCCGAGAGAGAGGTGCAGATATTGTTTGGAAGGGGAATCATGTAGGTCACCCTTTTTTTTTTTGCAAAATTAGCAGTGACGTTATGCACACCAACGAAAGCCAAGGCACCAATGAAAATCGGGACAAATTTTTCATGGAAAAAATCAATGGAACTGAAACCGTCGATAACTGATGTCAACGAAACCAAGGTATGGCCTTGTTCACACATATCAGCTTTTTTGGCATTCTCTGCGTTTTTTAGCTGTTAATAAAAAACGCACATGCATTAATGCATGGTGCACTTAAGTGTAGCTGCGTTTTTTAACAACACATGCGTTTTTTTCACCATTCCCATGCATGCAGCGTTTTTTAGGTGCTGTAAAAAAACGCATGGGCTGTTGAAAAAATGCATGCTTTTTTTAACATGGGGCCCTATGGGAAACTCATGCGTTAACACATGGCACATATAGGCACCTGCGTTAACGCATATGCGTTTTTAATGCAAAATTACTAAGTCCAAAAACTTCTCGAAAACGTTCAGAACCACAGGGGACACTATTTGGCACCCTTAGAAAAACTGATCAGTTTTTCAAAGGGCTAAAAACCGCATTGGTGTGTGTGAACAAGGCCTATGGCCTTGTTCACACACACCAGTGCGTTTTTTTAGCACTTGGAAAACCTGTTCAGTTGTTTTATGGGTGGCAAATAGTGTCACCTGAGGTTCTGAACGTTTTTGGATTTTGTCATTTTTTCATTAAAATCGCATATGCGTTAACGCATGCGTTAACACAGGTGCCTATATGTGCCATGTGTTAACGCATGAGTTTCCCATAGGGCCCCATGTTACAAAAACGCATGTGTTTTTTCAACAACCCCTGCATTTTTACAGCACCCAAAAAATGCTGCATGCAGCGTTTTTTGGAATGGGTAAAAAAAACGCAAATGTAGTGAAAAAACGCAGCTACACTTAAATGCACCATGCGTTAACGCATGTGTGTTTTTTTTAACAGCTAAAAAAACGCTGGAAAAGCCAAAAAAACTGTGTGAACAAGGCCAAAAAGGCATTTTAGTGTGTGGGTGTAATGAGAAAAATGTGGAAAAGTTCATGGAGTATGAATGCTCTTTCAAGGAACTGTAGATAAAACAGTAGATCCTTACTGGCCAGTAAATAATGGTATAAGCTTTTGCTGATAGTTATTTGGCAATATCAAATTCCTCTGATGGTATATATGTATACTACATGTCATTCCCTCTGACTTACTGAAACATGCTTTTTACATTTTCATTTGTTCCAGAATGGACTCACTGATACGGTGTCTCTTGGTCTGCTATTATAAAGAAACAGGTAGTAAGCTAGTGAAAGCCAGACATGCTATTTTAGGCAACCCAATCCTTGTAACTTGTTGACATGTTAATTGTACTCAATAATTTGTAAGGAGACTCCCCAATGAGAAACAGCAGGAATTTGTTTTAAAATAATCTTTGAGTTTATTTCCTACCCTCCTTGCACAAGCACTTTAATGAAACATAAACACTGTTGTATTGTAGAGAAATCCACTTTAGAAGTGTTATGCTAAAATTGCCCTTGGCTGCCAGGATCATTTCCATTGCCTTTATTCTCAGTTTAAGGCCGGGTGCAGAGAACCATACTAAAGCTTGGTCCAGTGACATCTGCTAATTTCAGATGTGACTGGATTCATGGGCTTGTCTGCATTGCTGTTGCTATTTACATGCATTAATCTGGTCCATAAATTAGACAAGAACAGCACATGCTGTCAGCCAAGAAAGCTGTCACACTTGGTCCGTGTACTCTCTGTGTGTGGTCGGTGGCACACAAGGACAAAACACATATGTGTATCACTGTCCTCTGAATGAGCTCTAACACCATCCTTTATTAAGACAGCACATCTGCAGCATGTCTTTCACCTAATAAAGGGTGGAGTTAGACTACCAATGCAGCCGGTACTGAAGCAGTGGAGGTCACTGTCCCGCCCAGAGCACTTCCAGACATAATTGCAGCGCTATTGTGTAATAAAGATACTGAAGAACTTATATACTCATAAACTACACAGTCATGTAATTTGGTTAGGGTTGTGCAGGATTGAATGAACTAATGTATTTCTTTTAAAACCCCATGCCTGCATTGTAAGATCTTCTTTTTGCAGTCATTTAGCTAGGACTCTCTATGGTTACATATCTGCATTTATTTGTTTATTTATTTTACTAAACAACCGCTATAGTATTTTTATTCAGTGCTGGAGTGACGCATTTAATATAAGCCCCTTGCCCCTTGTACTATATTTTCCCTCTGGTGGCTTCATCATTTTTCTACACTGCTTTGGTCCTGCTGTGCCATCCTGTTCCCGTAACTTCTGACTGGTTGCAAGTCAAAAGTTACATCACAAGAGCTCAATGTACCTCTATGATCATACTGTTGAATTTATTTGTGACCTCTCGAGAAAGACCAGAGCGATGCTTGCAAAAGACAAATACAATGGCAGTTGAACAGGGGACTTACATTTAAAGAGGTTTTCCACTACTAACACTACTAATGTGACCTTCTTTCTTTTATCTTAACTATTCCTAACTAATATTTTCCGAATACACTTCTGCTACCTACCCTGCTAATGTAAGCTCATGTGGCACCCCAGGGGTTAAGTGCCACAGAAACAACACCATTGGTTAACTCCCCACACAACACCTGACACTGCACTAGCACCTCTAGGCCAGAAGGGGGAGTTAAAGCAGCTTCCTTATATATTCTGGTCTGAGGAGGAAGTAGTTAGTTGATAGTTGACAGTTCAGTTTAGTGCAGGGAGCACTAGGAGGAGGACCTGTAAATGGGAGCAGTGCTGAGCTCCTGACAGGGACCACTGACTACTTTCAGGCCTGAAGCCAGGGTCTGAGGAGAGGAGTACAAGAAACAGAGGAACATATCTATGAGACTGAGTTACCTCATAACTCGCCCCAGAGGAGTGCACAGACTGGATACCGGATCCGAATCTGTGACTGAAACACGCAGCACAGAAAAACACCAGGATAGTGGAGATTACATACCTACACTGTACCTCAGCAAAGCAACACGGCGGGGTCAGAAGCACACGAAAAGACTCAAGCTGCCTAGCAAAGGGGGTACCTGTGAGGAGAAACAGGGCCAGCAGCTCAGCTAAATCAGCAGCAGGGCCACACACAAGGCGCACGAGTAGGGAGCTGAGGACCCGGACAGGGTGGGAGCAACCCGGCCCCAGTACAGACTCTGTGGACAGTACTCTACTGAATATCATCACCAGTAAAGCCTTGGAAAACTTCAAAACCATGAGTGTGTGTGATCCTTGTGCTCAAACTCTGCGTACCCTCACAAACTACCATCATCTATACTACTACCCCTATCCTACAACATCCATAGCACTATCTATAGACTATTACTACCACTGCCCCGGAGAATCAAGCTCTACCCGCGGAGAGCCATTACATTTCCAGCTGCCAAACATCATCCCCGGAGGTTCTGCAGCAGCGGTGGTCCCCTCACTGACTACAGCTTGTGGGTGGTGTCACGACAAACTCCCCTGTAAATATTACCCCTTTTAGTTGCGGAATCCGGGACACGGTCCGGACCAAGACCGCCGTGATATCCCCAGCAGTACCCCGGTCCGGTACTGAGTACCCCGTCCCAGTGGGCTCCACACTCATCTCTCCGTGGAGCGTATATACCTTTATTGATGTTCTTGCTTTGATTCTTCCAGTCTGGGGACTGGAATTGGACAAAATGAGCAGGGCACGTCACTGGTGGGGCTGCCTTTTGTTGAGTGACAGCAGTCTGCTCATGTATGGCCAAATCAGACTTCACTCTCTTCTCAGCTTGGTGTACAGTGCGGTGCTTTCATCTGACAAGTGCTGCGATTTGCTGATCATTAGATGGTATATTACAGGTCATGCCATATATTATCGAATGAGCAGCACATCACATCGCTTGTCAGATGAAAGAAACAACCAATAATCCAGACTGAACGCAGAGTGAAGTCTTATCTTGGCATGAGTGCCCAGAAAGCTGTAAATCACCAAGAGGAAGCTCTGCCCCCACCAGTGACATCCTCTGCTTAGTTTGTCTGATTCCAGTCCTCAGACGGGAAAGTTCAAAGCTATAACATCAATAAATGTTACATAGAGATCATCTTAAAGGAACAAGCTAGGTAGCAGAAGTATGTTTGGAAAGTATTAGAACAAATGAAGGCGGGTAACATTAGCAGTGGAAAACGTCTTTAAAGCACATCTTCAGAGCTGAAATGAAAAACAATGCTGATGTGGCGCTTTAAACTCCTTTATTTGCTAAGCTTCATTGTTAACTAAAGTTTCAAGCCGATTTTACTGTGAGATGAACAATTGTTGACAAGTTTCTATATCAACCATGCTGGCAAAGTGCATCCTTTTTCATCAATTCACAGTGAGGGTAAGGATCAAAAGATAGCAGTCTTTGCTGTGTCAGACGTCTATTTTATTAATTTCCAGCACTGTACTGGATACTGTACTGATTTAGACAGCAGGAGTCCAGCGTATTTATGAGCTGCACCATTTACTCCTCCTGCGCACCGCCCCTTGTCTGTAATACCTAACATCTTCCTATCAGTTCTATGGGGCAGAATCTATAAATCACATGCAGTTTTTGTAGCTAAGTTTTTAACTATTTGATTTGGTATTTTATTGACTTTCTAACCAGACAAGCTTTTTCCTCCCACACTCCAGAGAGTTGTCATCTCATTTAATGAGTCTTACACTTGACATCTTCACTTTTTCTCTCATTCTCTCTCCGTATGATTTGGCAATTGTCACATTTTGCATTTCTGTAATGCTATAAAAATTAATACCAATATTTGCTGAAATCCTGATCCTCGTAGAGGATAGGTAATGATGTGAGCAAAATCTCTGTATAGCACCGTGGAATATGTTAGCACGAATGAACTCCTGTTGCTACTCAGAAACAAGCAGCTTGGATTGATAGATCAATTACTGTTTTATGTCTTTTATTCAGTGGTTTGAGAGCTTCATGTCGTACAAGTGTGAGTGTAGTTTTAGATATTCAGACCATTTAGATATTTATCTGTTAATGAACATTAGGTATTTATGTGGTAATGAGCTTGGCTGCGAAGCGAATTCACATAAGATGGAACAAAACTGATTTATCAGCAGCAGACGCTCTGCTGGTGGATAGTTTCCAGGTAGCAAAAGACATATTTCTGCACCACATGAAGTCAAAAGAAATTGGAAAATATGTGAAAACAATAAAGTTGAGAAATAACACTATTAAAACATGCCAATTTTCTGATAGCTAATTATAGCCAGGATTCACAGATAGAGATGAGCGGACCAGTGCAACTTTGGGTTCTGGGGATTCAGATGGATACTTTATAAAGGTATAGTCGGGTACTAAACATGACCCAAACCTCATTTGTTGAAGACTATGATTGGGCAGTTTGGCTCTCCGCCCACATACAGCCAGCCATAAGCAGACCACTTCCAGGGGCGCAAGGGCGGGGATTTTTTTTTATTTTACAACGACACTATAGCTGATAACTCTGCTTCTACCCCCAGGGAGAGCCGATCAAACACACACTGTGCAAGGAACCGAGTGTACCCAAGCTCGCTCCAGTGATGTGTATATGTAAAGCACCCAAACTCCTACCCCAAACCAGTTGGCTCATCTCTACACATGGACATAGTAAAGGCATGTAGTATGGACCACTGGGTGCTCTGCATGCAGCTGTATGATGTCAAGAATTGGAACATGCTATGATTTATTTCATGGATTATGGATCCATACAACGATGATCCATAATATGGCCATTTGCATAGGTTCATAATGAAAGTGTTTGTTTTCCTTAAAGTTAGCTCTATTTTCACATTTCCATCTTAAAGCAAATATAATTAAAAGTTATTCTGAGATACTACACATATAGTCACTCTTTTGCTTCTCATGGAGCAATTTGCTTAAAGTGCTTCGTTCATTCATTCTTCCCATTTTAATGAGACATTTGCCACAGTACGAAGTGCTATGTATCACTGAGAGGTCAACAATGATGGGTAAAAAACTGCCATGCTTCCAGAAGCAGATTCTTGGGAATCTGACATCTGTAGGATTGTCCACACAACAGGACGTCTCAGCCTAAAAACTGTGACATAGTACCTGTCACCATGAAACTGGGAATAATATATTAACATAACACAAAATCTATACTGATGTTAGACACAGAAATACAGGACTTACTTTGCAAGCAGTCAGCGTTTAGAAGATCTTGACATTTTTCATGACACTTGACACCACACTCTGTACACCTCATGCCCTGTCTCGCTATTCCCCAAAGTAGACCCTCGCACTCATAGCAGTACGTTGGTGTTGTTGCTGTCCAAACTTCAAAATTGTGTGGAGTTGTGGATGATATTGGATAAATAAGAGCTTGCAATGTCTTCTTGAAAACGTGAGCTTTCTGTTGAGGTAGCATGAAAAAATGACACTAGTTAAAGGATGAATTAGTTTTATGACATTTTATTAACATTATATGGGTTACTATTACGCAAAATGTTGAGAACTCATCGTAATAACTAGACATCCAAGACAGCGCCACCACAGGATAATAATGATTACCATTATCATCATTATGGTATCTAGGGCTTATCGAAACAGATGCAAAATCAAACATTTTTGTCTTTAAAACTTTTATACTGTAAGACATAGTTATGTATCAGACGCAGCAGCTTGGCCTTAGGGTATCATCACACTTGGCAACGCACCAGCGATCCCGACAACGATACGACCTGTAAGGATCGCTGGTGCGTCGCTATGTGGTTGTTGGTGAGATGTCAAACAGTCAGATCTCACCAGCGACGCAGCAATGATCCGGAATGATACGGAGGTCGTTGTGACCCTTTTTCTCAAACATGTAGTATAGAGGTCATTGGTCGTTGTTCCTGTCAAACACACCGATGCATGCTGCCCAGTGGGATCTCGCTAGCGATCTCACTTAGTGTGACGGGGGCAATAGATTTGTGTATCCCCTCCTGGCAGGATTTTAGTAGTTTTATATCTCGTTAAAAACTTTGTATAACAATACTACTTCTCTTCCATGTCTGACTTTAATTAAAAAAAAAGGATTAGAAAAATTTGCAGTTTTCTATAAAGATAACCAACACAGAACTTCTATTACACATTATGGCCAAGAACACCCACAACTGGTCTATCTAACAATCAAACTTAAAAATTCATTAGCTCAGGGAACAAAAACCTTAAAGGGAACCTCAGAGCTGACACCGGCTGCCTCAACCACAGACAACATGTATTAGATACTGGCTCCTAAAAGACGTAACTCAAAGGGAGCCAGGACTGGTCACCCCATCTGCATTGTCTCTTGTTGGCTTTTAAATATATTTTTCTCTCTGAAATGTCAGTGTTTCAAAGTAAAACATCCTAAGCAGAAACGATAGGGCCAGTGTTTAAGTAATGTTGCTCTTGCTTCCCTTAAAGGTAGTGTCACACTAGGCGATCTGGCCTGCGATGTCGGAAGCGATGTGCAGGTGCACGCTCGCTTCCGACATCGCAGGCCAGCTGTCACACAGCACGACGTTGCCGGTGACGCGGCGGCGATGTGGGCGGAGCCATCGCTCGCTGGGCTGGGCTCAGCCCAGCGAGCGATGGCTCAGGAACGCTGCGATATAGGCTGGATCGCGCCGCCAACAGTGTCAGACGGCACGATCCAGCCTAATCGCTGGTCGCAGTTTGACAGGTTTATGAACATATTCATAAACCTGTCAACCTGCGACCAGCGATAATTTGCAGTTGCGTCACGCTGTCACACAGCGCGACGCACTTGCAATATCGCCCGCGACATCGCTGTAACGTCACTTTTCGGCGATGTTGCGGGCAACATCGCCTGGTGTGACACTACCTTTAATGTCTGTAATTGGGCATGGACGTTCTCACAGGTCGCTGTACACAAAGTTGACTGATGGCATCGGCTGGGTCGAGACTGATTGATTTACTTGTGTGACCGGCAGGGGTTAAGGCAGGTGGCAGACTAGTGGAGGACAAATAAACCAGCCGGGTTAGTAACTGGAAATCTATGAGAAATACCTTGGAATAGAAAGGAACCTAAGGGTCCCGTTACACTTGGCGATGTTCCAGCGATCCCGCCAATGATACGACCTGGTAAGGATCGCTGGAACGTTGCTACGTGGTCACTGGTGAGATGTCAAACAGTCAGACCTACTGAACGACGCAGCAATGCTGCGGCGATCTGTACAATGACCTCGGCGGTCATTGGGACCCTGTCACACAGCAACTAGTCTGATTACTCAGACCTATGTGGCTGATTTCTGAGTCACCAACGAGGTCGTTGTTAAGGCATCAAACACACCGATGCATTCTGGCCAGCGTGAGCCCGACAATTAAAAAATGGTCCAGGCCACTTCAACATGATCGGCGATGTCACAGCGGGGGCCTGGTTGCTGGTACGTGTCAAACATTGCGAGATCGCTGGTGAGGTCGCTGTAGCGTCACAAAACCTGTGATGCAACAGCAATCTCGCTATTTGTGACGGGCGCTTAACAAACTTTATTGATTAGGCCAAAGAAAAAGGGGTAGGTCCTTTACAATGCATGGCCCAGAACAGAATGCCACACTTTTGGATGACAGCAGCAGCCATGGGAAAAACTGTGGCAGCCTAGAGGATATTTAACTCAAGAGAAGATACGCTAATGGACTATGATGGACTATGACTTTCAGTCCATTACATGCAGTATAGCAGTCATTAACAAGCTGATTTAAAGTAGCAAAGGACCCTTTACTCACTCAGCCCTCTGAAGGTGGTTTCCTCACGCCGATTTTCTAATTGTTAATAGTGCCAAACTAGTCTGCTGGATATGTGATATTTTGTAGCTTATTCATTTTTATTGAGTTTTACTGCATGCCTGACACAAGCCATAAACAGTTAAGGAATTGTTTTTAAAAGAAATTATTTTTTTCTAATCTACATAGGCCATTCAAATGTTTTGTCTTTCTGCTAATACCACTCCTGGGATCCCCATGACCTCTGACCTCTTAGAGAACCTGGTGCATTGACCCTGCATTGTTACCAAATGGGGTAGATCAATGAAACAGGTCCTGTTGTACCAGGTTCTCTGGATCAAGACAGAATGTTTAACTGCCGTCTGCTCTGGCCAATAGGCCAAGTTTGAGAGCTTCAGATCTCATTTGTTAAAGGAGCATTCTGGATACAAGAGGTCATCACATATCCTGTCTGGAAGTCCAATAACGAATTAATGAAGCAAGAGGCAAACATATGCCCTGCTCTATTTACATGGGGGACAATCATGCCCCATTCTATAAATTCTGGGAGTCTCAGCAGTCAGACCCTCATTAATCTGAGAATAGGTGATGGAGCTGGAAAACTCATTTAAAGGGAACCTGACAGCATATCATACCTAGGCTGAATGATTTAAGTCATATATGTTTAACTCAGAAATACTGTGACATTTCAGAGAAAAACTTTATTTAATAGTCACCGTAGACCAAGTCACACAAGTCCCCATTGCCCTAGAGTGACCAGTCTGTTCATGCCTCCCTGTATAAAGATGCCTATAACCCAGGCAATCTTTGAACCCAGGGAAGAAGACATAACACATTTGTAATATGCCTTGCACCTCATTGGTACTGTATATGAGCACGTTGAGTATTTGGTTGCAGAAATTCACACCAAATCTGCATCTACTGACAGAAAACATGCCAAAAATGCAATGCATTTTTGACGCGGTTTTGATGCATTTTTTATGTATTTGGGGTGGAAATACGCTGCAAGAACTGACATGCTTCAGATTTATTTCTCCACCAAATCTACAATAGGAAAAAAAGTAGCATGTGTGCGAAACATCAGAATTCTCATTGACTTTGCTGGAATAAGGATAGGCATGCAGTTTTGTCACAAAACTGCACTAAACATGCATCAGAAATGCATTAATGAGCCTTAATGAGAATAGCATAGGCAGCAAATTGCTAAGATTTATGGAAATTATGAATATGACTTACCAGTTCCTCGTTGTTTACAGAGGTCCGGATAACCATTGCAAGAGATATTCCAGCTTTGCGTGCAGCCAGGGTCTGTATGAATGTGGAAATATTTCATAGTATCAATACAATGTAAGCAATTTTTGTGATATACACACTAGTAGAGAATGGTGTTAAATATTTGTAGAGATAAGAAACTGAGATTACTGATGCAAGACCTTGATACAATTTAACTCTTTTACCACAGTACAATGTATGAGCAAAAGACCTGAGCTGTCTCTAATAAGGCTTTAGCTACTCAGCCTACAAAAGGCATCATACAACTAAGATCCTTGTATTACAAAGTATATCCTGGGATGGGGGATTCAGAGGAAATACATTTTATTTATGTTTTTATCAATGATTGATAATCCAGATATTTGATTTCATACTTGGCACCTTTGGTTTATCCGAGATTAAATAGATTATCTTGTATAAATATTATGTAATATACAGAGTATATTTCCAATTCTATCAAATACAGTTTGTGCATTCATTCCAGTACTGTTTGGGAAGCTATGAAATAGGAGTAAAAAATATTATTACACTGATAAATGGGCACATCTGGGTGATTTTATGCAATTATTTCTAAGTGTGGAAATACTGTTGAAAACATGCCTCTGTTCACATGGTTTAACCTTAATTAATTCTATATTTGTCATTTCAACTGACCCAGTCTATTGGTGGGTTTACACACACCAATCATTGTATCCAATCTCTGAACCAATCTCTGGTTGCAGTGAAATCATGGACAGATTGCTCCATGTTGTACACAGCCACAAAATGGAACTATGTGTCCATGATTTCACTGCAACCAGAGATTGGTTCAGAGATTGGATACAATGATTGGTGTGTGTAAACCCACCATATGTGTCACATAAGTATGTAGCTGTATGCCTTTCGAGTTAAATGCTTTTTCAAATAACACCAATTAGAAAAGGATATTCTGGCATTAAGTGTGCTTTTAAATAGATTGTGCCAGAATCGACATTGATCACCTATCCAGATGGACACCCTTAACTATAACACTCACTGATAACTAGAATTGGTCACAAGGGCTCTGTTTCCCTTAAGTGCCCAACTGAAACGGAGAAGGTTGAATATATTGACCGGTAGTATTATTAGTATTATCCGTTAACACTGTGTTAATGCTGACAAATTCTATCTTTTTAACGGAACTCCCCCTGAACGCAGTCAACAGCACTGGTGTGACCCTAGCCTAAGACAATTGTGAATAGGTGCAAGCCATCATGACTATCCAATAAGTGTAAACATGTGCAAGCCATCAGGAATATTCAATAAGTGTGAACATGTGCAACATGTCAGGACTATTCAATAAGTGTGAACAGGTTAAAGCCATTAGGACAAACCAATAAGTGTGAACAGAGGCAAGCCATCAGGGCTATCCAATAAGTGTGAAGAGGCGCAAACTGTCAGGAATATTCAATAAGTGTGAACAGGTGCAAACCATCAGGACTATTCAACAAGTATGAACATGTGCAAGATGTCAGAACTATTAAATAAGTGTGAACAGGGGGGCAAGCCGTCAGGACTATCCAATAAGACTGAACAGGTGCAAGCCATCAGTATTATTCAATAAGTGTGAACATGTGCAAGCTTTCAGGAACAAGTGCATACCGAATAGCCGTGATGTCTTGCACCTCTTCACACTATTGCTGAACTGTTTACATTAGCCCTGAAGAAATTAAAATGTAACTATCATTATAATCTTTTTTTCTATAATTCAATAATAAGTACATATTCAAATGAGAACATCTGCTATATATCTTATTAGATAAATTAGATTATTTTTCTCTCTGAACTGATTAATTAAAATGTACTATTTGGGGGTAAAATATGATATGACAGTTATTACTCATAAAGTTCAATAGGAAACTGTAATTCCAGCAGAATGTCAATGTCTGACTTGACTTTCACCCTCTATAGAATTTTAAAAGCACCAAGTATCGAATATCTCAATAACGGGAAAATCTTTGTTTACTGAATACTGAATTAAGGGCCCTTTCACATCAGCGTTTTTTGAAATTCGCGGCAAATGCGGTGAAAAAACCGCATCTGCCGCGATTACCGCATACCGGCTGCACTTGCGGCGCAGTTGCGGTAAACGCCATGCAAGGTATAGGCGGACTTGCGGCAGGTGCGGCAAGTGCGGTTTTGCACTTGCGGCAGGTGCGGCCGCGAAAAAAACCGCGACTGACAGCAGTTTTTTTCGGGGCCGCACCTGCCGCAAGTGCCAAAACCGCACTTGCCGCACCTGCCGCAAGTCCGCCTATACCTTGTATGGCGTTTACCGCAACCGCGCCGCAACCGTGCCGCAAGTGCAGCCGGTATGCGGTAATCGCGGCAGATGCGTTTTTTCCACCGCATCTGCCGCGATTTGAAAAAAACGCTGATGTGAAAGGGCCCTTACAGATGTTAGAAGTGCTAAAAGTGGAAATTAATCCAGGAGGAGAAAGAAGCAAATGTTTCTCTGATAAGATATATTACAAAATTATTATTTTTCACATGTACTACACATTTATAAATTAAAATTAAATCTATGGTTTAGCATTAAACATTGGCGCTAGCTCTAATATAACAACAATAAGTATTTTGATTTACAAAGTAGAAATAGCAGTTTAAAAGGGGCCATGATAAAGGGTGATGTATAATTTATCTTGAGAGATGCTAGGCAGAACTTTAATACTGCTGTAATAATGATATATAGTAATAAATAATGAAAGGTATTAATCCTTAAAGCATTACTCCATAGTTTTTTTCTTTAAGCGCTGCACTGGCACTATAAATGTAAGTCCTCTCCCCCTATTGTTATACACACTCTATTACGTTTTCATACTTTTTTGGGCGGTGCTCCAATCCCACAGTGCCATCTTGTGCCCATAACTTCTGACTGGCTGGAAATCCGAATATAAATTACAAACTCCCAACGCTTTTCTATGAGAGCCAGAAAGAAGCTAGAATAAGGCTCTCCTTATAGAGAGCCTAGAGAGCCTCTCATAGAGAGAGCTGTGACCTCCAATGAAACACTGAAGCTGCCAACAGGATGACCGGAGCAACACTGTAAAAGGATTAAGATGCCAGAGGGTGATTTAAAGAACATAAGCAAGGTCTTAGATTTAAAGGACCACTACAGAGGTGCAATGACAATAAAAATAAAGTGTTGGAGTGTTGCTTTAATAGGATTATATAGAAAAAAAGGTGAAAAAACAAGATGATTGATAATAATACAAAAAGATGTCGGACTAGAATAGGGGATTCAGGAACAATTTAGATAACAGCAAATTCGTTATAATACATACAATATATAGCAGTATTAAAAAAAGTGAAAAAACAGTTATTGTACATGGATGGCAAATTGAAAACTGGGCTGCTAAATGTCATGTGGAACATAATGCAGACAAGCAATCACCAATGCACTTGAGAACTGAAAACTGTCAGAAAATGCATTGCTTAAAATGTGTGGAAATGCATATCTTCTCGGAGAAACAACTCTTTTGTCAAACTGTCATTCGCTACATGAAAAATGAAACAATTTGTGCTGTGTGGAATGTAGTCATGCATGGTTATTTGGTCCTGGCCTCTTTGTTTAGAGGATTATCTTGAATCTATAGAAATATCCATTGGTGAGATTTAACAGGTTCTGCAGCGGCGCACCGCTATATCTAGTGCTGCACATTCTGTTATATGAAAATGCTTACCATGAACTCATTTTTAAATCAATATATCTACAGTGCTAAGGCCTGTGTGAGCCAAAACTTATAACATATTAGTCCTTTTATTCAATAAATGTTTTCTTTTCATCCTCAGGGACTGCGCTAACTTGTTTAGGTCCCTCTTACACTAACATTTATATCCATACAGTGAAGGCATGGGTTAATATTCCCAGGAAAAAAATGTATACTATGTGAACTGCATGCAAAAATTGCATCTGTGTCACTGAATTTATAGTACATAGTTAGGGTGGCTTCACACTTGCGTTCGCCTGCGCTGCGCATTGCGACGGACGAACGCTAACCGAGCGCAAGCACCGCCCATCCCTATGTTTAACATGGGGAAGCACAGTGTATGCGCTCGGGTGCGGTTGGCCGTGCGCAGCTTTTGCCCGCCATGTGTGATTTGTACGCATGTGGATGCTTGCGTACAAATCATGCATTCTCATCCGCACCTTCAGCAACACTTACATACTTGGGACAACTGATACCAAACTAGCCACATTTCAGTAAATATTGTGAATCTAAAGGGCTTTTGGTATTCAATCTCAGCTGCTACACACCTATTGTGATGTGACCTCTCACAGGTCTATTCATACTGAGCTGTCCTCTGCATCATCACACAAGACACCTTGAAACCTCATCCACCACTTTTACAGTGAACCCCTAATAGGTTGCAAATCTGAACTCTTCTTGTGCAATTTGAGTGTCATCTCAGACCTATTATTCTTAGTATCAGTCTTACTGATGAAGGCTATGTAGCCTGACTGTTTTTCTTTCAAGGCTGTTTTTCCTCTAATAAAAGTTTCTGATGACAAATTACATCATTTATTTGCTTTCCTTTGAATGTGTGCCATAGTTGTTTTTTATTTCACACAGCAAACCGGGTTCTCTCCTGCTTAGGTGATTTAAGTTTCATCATCAGATCATCAGAGTTTGATCAGAGTGAGACCATTTTTTGTCAGATGTGGAGATGGAAAAAAGAAAAAATAATAATCAAGAAAAAAAAATAAATAAATATATATATATATATATATATATATATATACAAAACAGAAAAAAACTGCACAGCACTCACAGACTAATGTGAACTGGTGCCAGCAGGGACACTGGGTCATACAACTAGAAAAAAATTCTCTGCAGCACTCAGCTACTACCAATGTGCAAACATGCTAACAAGCGGTATATATTTGAGGAAAAAAATTTTTCCTCAAATATATACCGCTTGTTAGCATGTTTGCACATTGGTAGTAGCTGAGTGCTGCAGAGAATTTTTTTCTAGTTATATATGTATATATATATATAAAATATATATATGAAAAAAACGGAACAGCACCAGATATTACCAGACTTGTGCAGCGCTTTTTCAACACCGGTCAAGTGTCCATGTAAACAATCAAAAAAAAAAGGAAAAAGCAGCACCAAAAAGATATCAAGTGAACCTTTATTGCCAATGGCGTGGCGATGTTTCGGACCGGAGGTCCTTTCTCAAGCCCTTTCTTCAAGGCTTGAGAAAGGACCTCCGGTCCGAAACGTCGCCACGCCATTGGCAATAAAGGTTCACTTGATATCTTTTTGGTGCTGCTTTTTCCTTTTTTTTTTTTATTATATATATATATATATATAATATATATATATATATATATATAGGCTGGACAAAGGGCGTGTGTGGCTAAAATGTCGCCATCCTGTGCCCATTTCGGATTGAAGGCTCTGTTTCTACACCTAAACTGGAGTGCTGCAAACCTTTTTTGGACTGTATATATATATATATATATATATATATATACATATATACATCTATCATTCTACTCAACTCTGTCATGCCGTGCTAATCAAAATTGATCTAATCTGAATGCGCTCCAATTTTTCTCATGGACTCGTAGACTTAAATAGCCACGTGCCACCCGATTTATGAAGGCAAGTTGTGCATGCTTCGGTTCTTTTCCTTTGGCCACTTGACCCAAGGAATAAATCATACATGTATACTGCCTCATTTACTAATGTTTGTTAGAGTGCAATAGATTACAGCCTTTACTATTCTAAGCAAAATGATTTAGCTCCTTCTTTTTCATCTATGCAGCAGGTGTGGGATTGATATTGTATCTGCATAGTTGTTCTTTTATATTGAAAGGTATCCTCCTTCTCTGTATGTGTTCCTCTGTGTGTTTGGAGGATTCAGGCTTGAAAGCAAGAAAGGCAGATTGTGTACTTTGCTAATGGAAATTTCATTCAATGTGAACTGTATTAATCAGAATTGTAAATAAATGAAGCCTACTCATTGCTTAGTGAAAAGAGATACAACATCCAAATACATTCTGTTGAATTTCTGAAAAGCTGAAAGTCAATTTAATGGTGTAAAAAGAGTTGCTTTTTGGGGGACACCATTTTTGTGCACAAATGCACTTTTTCAACTCTCATATCTATATTTAAAAATTGTCAAAAAAGAGACAAAAAGACTGAAATGGCCTGCCATGGTCTGACTTTGTATAAGTTACGTAACAATGCCTAGAAGTAGTTTATTCCACTGTCCCCACGGAAAACACACAATGAATAGGGAAACCTGGCGAAATATGTGTATATGTAGCCGACAGTTATGTAAGATTTACAGGCTTCTTTAAAGGGAACTCCGGTGGGATAAAAGAGTTTTGTACAGTCCCTACACTCCTAGACTATAATGCTGAGCTGCCTGTTACACTTGTATACTGTTTAGAACTCATATAAATCACTTGTTCACTAATTGCTCCTTACCCTTCTCCCCTCCCGTACGGAACACTACGTCCTGCCTGATTGAGCTGTCCCCCCACTGTCAGTAAGCTTCAGCGTGTCTGATAACAGACACTTCCTCATTTAATCACATGGGTGTGATGACATAAAAGGTCTTACATTAAACTGGTATCTAGATAACTGTTTCTGTACAGAGAGAAGGGGGTGTGAGACTGTCTGAATAAGACATTATATGATGTACAGTCCATCTGATTGAATGATGAAAAGTTTTTTATTGGATGCACAGATGCTGGCTGCGGAGGAGGGGGACAGAACTCCTTAATCAGGTGTGATGTATTGTCCCATACAGGAGGGTTGATGGGTAAGGAGAAGTTAGTGAATAAGTTATTTAGAGGAGTTCTAAACATTATACAAGTGTCGCAGGCAGCTCAGTATTATAGTCTGGGAGTGTAGGAAACATACAAAAAAGGGTTCTCTCCCTGGAGTTCCCCTTTAAGGGACAGCTTCTCCTGTCCTTTGTGTTGATATCTGATCCTTATTTTGATGTTCATGGTGAAGAGGAGAAGAGATATCCCGAGCTTGGAAAGATTTGTAGTCTGAAACACCTTAATAAGCCCTTGTGGGTACTACAACTTGAGTAGAGGTTTTAAGCCTCTGTCTGTCAGAATGTTGTTTATAACTAAAAACAAACAGAAAGCATGACAATAGTAACCTCCTAAAATACATAAGCCATTCATTCATCATTTTTTTGGGAGAGGGAGCAAAAGTTAAAGTTTTAGGCACTTTTACTTTTTCTCTAAATTTATTATGCCTTTGCACAATTTCGACAATCACTAATTGTTATATTTTAGGTTTGATTAACAAAATGGGTGTAGTTTTCATTTTTAAAATGTTTCTAAAAATTTACCGTATATACTCGTGTATAAGCCGAGTTTTTCAGCCCAAAAATTGGGCTCCAGTACCGTGGTGGAGTGCAAAACATGTTTATTTTATTTTTTTTTGTTAATAATTGCATAATTTTAAAGTTAGTTGGAAAAATTGCGCAACGTTTTACTGTAAAAAGGCACTAAAGCAGAGGTCCCCAACCCCAGTCCTCAAGGCCCACCAATGGTACAGGTATTCAGGATTTCCTTAGCAGTTGGTAATTCAATTTCCTGCACGATTCCAACTTTCAAATGCTAAGGAATTCTGAAAACTTGCACTGTTGGTGGGCCTTGGGGACTGGAGTTGGTGACCTCTGCACTAAAGCAATGAAAGCACAATGTTTAATTTGCACAATATTCACCAAACGTCATGCACAATTTCAATGAATAGGGCAGAAAGTCCACCAATAAAAACAGAAAGACAAGACAGAAAAATGTCTTAAAAATAGTACTGATGAAATGGGGTCAAAGAATGAGGATGTTACATACTTTAGTCCATGGCACTATGATTAAGCTTTTTTATGTGAGAATGAATATAGGATTTCATTCACCGTATACAATGTGACCATTATACAAAATCTGTAAGTCCCATAATTCTCTACACTCACTATAATTACACTTGACATCTGCAATGTACCTTCACAAAGTTACATCGGGAAGCCTATCACTCTGCACACTGCTCTTTCTGGAGAGGCAGGAAGGTACCGTACAATAGAAAACTAAGGCAAAAAGTAATTTGTGCTTAATGTTTCTAATTCAGTATGACTGAGGTTATGTCCCCATATGACAAAGCCGACAAGTAATGGGAGTAGATCAATATATCTGACCGGATGATCACATTTTTTGCAGAGAAGCACAACAAACAAAAATCTATTACTTGTTGGGGTTTTCTTCAGTGTTTCCTAACCAATGTTACATTATCACAGAGCTATAATAAGAGAAGTTATAAACAGCTCTATAATTATCATAATTTTTAAAACAAACCTCCAATTGTTTAATATAATGTTTCAGTGTACTTACCATTGCCTGCATGCCAGTCAAATATTTAGAGGGAAAACAAATAGAAAAGTGTTAGAGAATTACAGAACATTATTATAAAAGCATAAACTACTTCTTCATGATCACTAGTACTCTGTGTGACTGCAGATTATGAATCGTGCGCTGTAAGGATACGCTGGTGTCAGAGACAGGAACGACCATCACGTGGCCGTGAGTATGCAATATTCATACTCCCAGCCATAGTCCTACTAGAATGGCATAGTCTCACTCAATGCAAGTTTTTTTAGTGAGGTCGCACTCATTTAGTTGGAATCTGTCCAGTGTATGCATATCTCATACTCGTGGCCACGTGACCGCCATTCACGAGACCGTCACTCCCGACTCTGAAACTGGCAAATCCTCACAGCGCACAGTGCGTGTAATGTAAGGATTCTGCAGTCAGACAGAGTCCGGACAACACCTTTAACATGAAAATAAAAAAGTTTTACTCTAAAAATCAATATCAAGCAAACTATGCTCCATGAGAACTTTGTTATCAGTAAGGCAATAAATAAAAAGTAAGCCAAAATGCAAGAAAACATAAAATGACTCCAAAATAATGCAATAAATATTGACACAGAAAACTTTTAATGTTTAATTATCTTCAGTTTTTAGAAAAAATGCAACAGTAAAAATATCTACATAAAGAAAAACATATTCTGTGCTCCTGCTACATTGTTTTTTATTTCCCAGCAAATATGAGCTTAAGACTTAAATTGAATAAAAAATGTAATGTAATTTCGCTTTCTGAAAGAAAATACGTCTGCAACACATTTGATATGTGTAGAATGTATCTTAGAGTCAATTTGTCTAGTCTGAAATGTGGCATGAATCTCAATGTAACACAACCAATGTTTGTGCTGATACAGCTTAAAGACACAATAAAAAATCAAATCACATCCCATAATAGGAACTTAAGGAAAGGAATTAAACACCTTATGGCTTTGGTACAAAATTGTTAAAAACTAAACTCTTTTGCTTAAACCCTCTTTGCTTTGATGTCATAAGATTGTAACAGAGTCAACATAAATTTCTACTTTTAACATAGCCTGGAGTATGTCGGTGACAATATGTACAGTATATGATATTGTTGGTCTTGCTTATAATACATAGGAAGACAATAAGTAAACCAAACTAGAAACTGGGAGGAAAGCATCTTTACTATCCTGTTTGCATCAAACTTTATGTCTTCTTTTTAGTGAAAAAATGCTCAGGGTGCCATTTTGAAATTATCATTTAAGAGATGTATATTCATTGCTGGCAGTTGTCATTTACATTTCGCAGCTAATATATATATTAATTGAAATATAAGAAAAAATGCTGCACTCACCAAATATGATCTTTTGTCCTTTTATTGACATATGCAAGTTATGGTACATGCGATGAAACAAGTGTGGGGAGGGGGAGAGGAGACTGCGGACGACGGCCTGCCGTTTCGCGGACAATGCCGCTTCGACGGGTCATGGACACCAGGACCCGTGGAAGCGGTATACGACCGTGAAGCGGCAGGCCGTCGTCCGCCGCCCCTGCACCCCCCTCCCTTGCTTTTTTGTTCAAGATCTATGGACTGAACATGTAATAAAGTTTACAAGATTCATCTCCGGTGAGTGCGCCATTTCTTCTTGTTATATCAATTATAAATGTTTATTGTTTGCTGATGACACAGATTTGTAGGATAATAAAAACTGGGCTTGACAGTACAATATTATAGAATTATGTAGATAAGATGTCTGAATGGGCAAACACATGGCAAATGTATAATCAAATTGCTACATGTAAATTGGAAATATACTAGAGATTACAGAACATGAGAATGACTTGACTATTCTGGTTATAATAATCTAAGCATCAGTACTCAATGTCAAGCACCAGTTGCAAAATCAGACAAAGGGAGATAAACAATATGATCAGAATGGACTATTTCTCCCCTTGAAAGGCCACATCTTGAATATGTTTTGGGGTGTATATTTTAAAAAGGATAAGTGGAAATCTAGAGTCCTTTCTAAGGCGGACAGTTGAATTATTACAAGGGATGGAAGGTCTCTCATGTGATGAGGAGTTGGAAAAGTTGGGCTTATTTAGCTTAGAAAAAAGACAACTCAGAGGAGATCTCAATTATTTGTATAAATACATGTGTGGTCAATACAAAGGCCTAGCAGATGACTTATTTCTTCCAAACATCTTAGACAGGACCAGGGACATGTATTATGTGTGAAGGAAAGGGGAATCCAGCAGCTAAATAGGAAAGGGTTATTTACAGTTAGAGCAGTCATACTGTGAAATGCTGACCACAAGAGCTAGTAATGGAAGACACTACAACAGCTTTAAAAAAGGGATGGATGATTTTCTCACTCCAAAGGGCATTGGAGTTATAGATGATTTAGTGGTAGAGAATGTATAAGTGCAGGAGAGTAAATACAAAAGGTGCAGAGGTTACAATAGCACCAGGGCCCAGGAGGCTAGGGGGTCCCAAAATTCCCTTTAGCCTATAGAAAAAGATTAATTCTATTTAATATTTCCAATAATTGGGGACCCTGTTGGGAGTTTTCACATCTGGGCCCAAAGAGCTTCAAGTTACGCCACTATATAAGGGGTCAAAGAATACTGAACTTGATGGATCTAAGCTTTTTTTCCACTTATTTAACTATATGTCACAAAGTTAAACTCTAGATTGTCTTTTCTTTATAGATTCTCACATTATCTGCAAAGCTTTATTAATCCTCATAGATTATCTAGAATTCCTCCTAGCTATAAATACAATATAATTCCTTCTAAATTTCCATTGATGATTATGAATTAATTATATATATTAAATAGCTACTAACAGCACTGCACAATACTTGACAATGCTGATTTAGTTTTAGTAGATGTGAAAAAAAATCTTTATTTTTTGCCCAGATTTGATTTTTATCCATAACTTAATTCAGTAAATGTGTGACTTAATTTATTCTTTTTTATGGTACTGCAACTTACCACATCCCGGACAATGGGAATTGTTTTTTTCCTTCTAAGATCTGGCATGCTGTCAATTCCATAAAGGCCAGTGCCAGGTCTGCAATAAAAAAGAAGAAGGTCACTTGAAAATATTACATTATTTTTAAATACAAGGGACAAGGTTCATCATTTTATTGTTAGCATTTTGGCACAAAACACTTAAAAAGTCACTTAATTTTGGTGCCACTGGTGGCTGAGCTACAATGATGTGACTTTTGGCATTCTCAGGCCATTTTTGGTCAGCTTCAACAAATTAATGACTAGTGGTAGCATTCACTAGGCCACAAGTCTTACCCTAGAAGAAATTAGAGTAGGATTTGTGGTCAGGCATATACAGAGGGGCACACCACTTGTCCAATGCTTCTGATTTATGAACAGGTGTATGCCTGAATCAGGAGCGTCTGGCTCCAACACATCTCCACATCAAGACAGAATTTACATTGTAATCATTTAATGGGTCACTTAGGAAATACTAATTATTATAACTGCATCATTAATCAATTCAAGACTAGGCAAATTTCCCCATCCCATGACCAGACACATTTACATTTTCTTAAGTATATGAGTATTTAATAACTATAGTCATTATTTATAAAATAAATGTTTGATTTTACTATTTCAGACTTGTAGGACCTCATTTTTATGCCATTCTATATGTTTATTTTATATGCTTTGGCAGTATCAAAAAGAAAATGCAAAGTGCTACTAAAATAAATGTAAAATTTTATTCCTGTAGTCATTTTAACATAAGGGATATTACATTATTGCTATCTGGGTGAGTTGGATGGTAGAGGTTATTAGAATCGACAAGTTGGGAAGGCATTGGTTTTTTATCTTGATTCATCATTTTTTTGTTTTTGTCTTCATTTTTGTATTTATTTTATACATTGTATTTTTGGGACTAACATATTAACCCCAGTTGTGGTGCAAATGACTGCACTGTACAACAAATCTGATCTGCAGCTTCTTGATACCCTGGCATCTTGTAATCACAGACGATGAGGCAGGAAGGCCATTATCTCTTCCAGTACCGTATATACAGAGCTCAATGAGCTCTGTACTCTGTATACACAGCAATTAGGAAGACATAGATGGTAATAGACAAGTTTTCATAACTTATTATATGCATGCAAAATCCTAAAATATTTTGCCAATTTTTGAAGTATGTACCGGTACGTTTTCGTGCGAATAGATGGATTCAAGAGTTTTAATTAATACACATTACAGGGCTCACAATTCATCAGGTTAAGTAACCCTTTAGTGACATCTAAGATATCTGTAATGCAGTTGTGTTCAGGAGTAGTGATGAGCGAGCATGCTCGCCGCTACTCGATACTCGCACAAGTATCCCGGTACTTGGGATGCTCAGTGAACACCGAGTACCGCCAAGATGCTCGGACTCATCACTAATCATTATCGATGTGACACAAGTACACAGCTCCCTTCAATGCACAAAGTAAGCTGGCACTTCACAGAGAGCAGATTGATTGTTAGGGTCCCTATGGGGGGCACAGCAAGGTGTTGTATGCTGTGATGATTTGAAAAAGCCCACACTCCCGCCCCTTTCCCAGAAACACTCAGTTTATAGCTGGATGTCTGTGGGCGGAATCTATCACTCATTGACTTGCATTGGGCTCGGTGCTCAGTCGAGCAACCGAGCATCTTGAAATGCTCGACTAGAGCATTAAGCACCCAAGCATTTTAATGCTCGCTCATCACTATTCAGGAGTGTTCAAGCTGAAAAGGGGAGCTTTTTAGACTGATAGTACAATTTCCAAATTGAATGTATTTCAGTGCAGCTACAGTGCACCTCAAGCAGATTTAGGACTTTATATTCCTTATATGTAATTATACGTTTTGTGCCCTTACCACCTACCCTTGTTCTGTAAAATCCTACAATGTCAACTGCTTTCCCTGCCCTTATCTTTTATTGTGCCTGTATTACCACTCTCCAGACCATGTGATGTGATAGCAGCAAGACATTATGGGGATGCCAACACTTCTGCACCAGGGTTACCAACTTTCCACAAATGTCATGAAAGTTCGTAATAGGGCACTTATTTTCCATGTTAGTAAAAAATAAATTTGAGGAGTCCATGATTTTTTGGGAGCTGAAGAAACTTATTCATATTATTTTGACTGTACTTATCATCATTTTACAGTTTACAGTGAATGCAGATGATGTCTTCATATGAATTATGGGCTCTAGATATGTATCATTCAAGCTAAATGATTTATTATGTTGTTTTCAATGTGGCCATGAAATATTAACTATTGAAAAAGGGTGATCTGCTGCAATACTAAACACTATGTGTGCACATAGATGAGTGCAATGAGTGACCGGACTGCACAGCTAATACAGGTACAATGAAAATAGGTTATAGCAATCACTGCTCTAGATATAATGTAAAATGGAAGACTTAGCTTCAACAGTGGCCATTGTGGAGTGCCCGTTGGCCAACGCCAAGGTGCTTCCGTCTCATTGGGTCCTAACACTATGACTAATGAAGGTATGCAATGTGTATGGGTTTATATGCCTCTATTTATAATTAAAAACAAGAAAAATGTGTGTTGGACTCCAACAAGATGGAAACCTCAGCTGGCCTCAGGGTGGGGGAAGGGGAATAAGGAGGGAGCTCAGTCATAAAAGATACATAGGTTAATAGTGCTTGCACCTACACTTTGAGGTTGATGCCAGTCATTCACACTATGAAATATTATCTGTGATTTTTTTATAAGGTGTCCAAAAAAAATAAAAAGTCAAGTTGGCGATCCTGTCTGCACGTGGCATTAATAGTCCACTATCTGTTGGAAGCAATCTTTAGCAGTGTGTCAAACAGGCCCAGGCATTTTATTTTATCCTTGAAATCACTTGAAATTGCTTGAATTTCAGAAAATTCTAATTAATATTGCATTGAAGCAGATCAATGTACTCATCTGTAATTAATACTTACTTTTTTAAAGCATTCTGACTTACATATATATACAGTATATATATATATTAACTAGATGGTGGCCCGATTCTAAAGAATCGGGTAGTCTAGAATCTATATAGAGTTTATTTAGTAATAGGGGAGTGCTGTGAAATTAATTGTGTGTATACAGGCGGCTCAGTGGTTAGCAGAGTATACGGTGGCTCAGTGGTCAGCAGTGAGTGCGGTGGCTCAGTGGTTAGCAGTGAGTGCGGTGGCTCAGTGGTCAGCAGTGAGTGCGGTGGCTCAGTGGTCAGCAGTGAGTGCGGTGGCTCAGTGGTCAGCAGTGAGTGCGGTGGCTCAGTGGTCAGCAGTGAGTGCGGTGGCTCAGTGGTCAGCAGTGAGTGCGGTGGCTCAGTGGTCAGCAGTGAGTGCGGTGGCTCAGTGGTCAGCAGTGAGTGCGGTGGCTCAGTGGTCAGCAGTGAGTGCGGTGGCTCAGTGGTCAGCAGTGAGTGCGGTGGCTCAGTGGTCAGCAGTGAGTGCGGTGGCTCAGTGGTCAGCAGTGAGTGCGGTGGCTCAGTGGTCAGCAGTGAGTGCGGTGGCTCAGTGGTCAGCAGTGAGTGCGGTGGCTCAGTGGTCAGCAGAGAGTGCGGTGGCTCAGTGGTCAGCAGTGAGTGCAGCACAGGCTGGAGGGGGCAGAGGCTGGAGGGGGAAAGGAGGGAGGAGGCAGAGGAGGCAGAAACTGGAGGGGTTAGAGGAGGGAGGGGTCAGAGGAGGGAGGGGGCGGAGGCTGGGGGGGCAGAGGATAACGGAGGCTGGAGGGCTGAACACTCACTGGGCTGTTGGCGGTCAGCGGCAAGGCTGGCGGCGGTTCCGGAGGCCGGCCCCGGAGTGCGGGCGGGGCTAGCTCCGTGATGGAGGAGAGTCACCGGGTGTGTGGAGAGAGTGGCAGGACTGGGAGCGGTGCCGGCGGAGGCCGCACACCGGAGTGTGGGCCGGTCCGGGCCGGTTCCCGCATGTTGGTGGGCGCACAGCAGGCTGTGTGCGGAGCCAGTGGCGGGATGGCGGTCCCTGATGGAGAGTGGGCGGTGAGCAGCAGGGCTGTGGGCCGGATGTGGGTGGGGCGCAGACGGGGCTCTGTGCAGGGCCGGTGGCGGGATAACGGGGAGTGGTGGCGCTTTAGCGCCCACGGCGAGGCGCTGTGCCATTTTGTCAGCGGCTCGCGGTGAGCGCTATGCGCTCACCGCTCGTGGGTCTGGTACTTCCGGTTCCGGTCTTTGACACAGGGCGCAGGCCATCACGGAAGTTGAGCGGATTGGCGGGAAGTGGCCTTCGGTTTTTATATATAAGATATATATATAGCAGTACGATGGTATATGGTGGTAATTAGAGCACATGTATAGCAGCACTATAGTATATGGCGGTAGATTATAGTAAATGTATAGCAGCACTATAGTATATGGCGGTACATTACAGTACATGTATAGCAGCACTATAGTATATGGTGGTACATTATAGCACATGTATAGCAGCACTATGGTATATGGCGGTACATTACAGTACATGTATAGCAGTGCTATGGTATATGGCGGTACATTACAGTACATGTATAGCAGCACTATGGTATATGGCAGTACATTATAGCACATGTATAGCAGCACTCTGGTATATGGCAATACTGCGGTGACCGCGGTCCCCCACTCCTCCTGGCCCCCGGTCGTCCACAGTAAAAATAAAAAAATCCTCAGTGAGGATACTCACCTGTCCGGCGGCTCGCTCCGCCTCCGCCTTGTAGGTCCTACAGGCCTTTAGGACTGTAGTTGCCTGGGCAAGCAATCAGCTGAGGAGGTGAGGGGGGGCAGGATTGTGTTGGGGGGGCAGAAGTGGAGCGATGTGGGGGGAAAGGATGGAGGCGGGGCAACAGGATGGAGGCGGGGCAACAGGATGGAGGCGGGGGGCAACAGGATGGAGGCGGGGGCAACAGGATGGAGGCGGGGGGGCAGGATGGAGGCGGAGGGGGCAGGATGGAGGCGGGGGGGCAGGATGGAGCGGGGGGCAGGATGGAGGCGGAGGGAGCACAGAAGAGCGGGGGGCAGGATGGATTGAGCAGGGCAGGATGGAGGCGGAGGAGCAGGATGAAGCCGAAGGGGGCAGGATTGAGAGGATGGAGCGGGAGGAGCAGGATGGAGGCAGATGAGCAGATGGAGCAAGCGGGGGGATGAGTAGCGTGAGGCGATGGAGGCGGGAGCAGGGGGGAGGATGGAGCGAGCAGGGCAGGATGGAGCGAGCGGGGGCAGGATGGAGCGAGCAGCGGGCAGGATGGAGCGAGCGGGGCAGGATGGAGCGAGCGGGGCAGGATGGAGCGAGCGGGGGGGCAGGATGGAGCGAGCGGGGCAGGATGGAGTGAGCGGGGCAGGATGGAGTGAGGGGGCAGTGGAAGTGGCGGGGCAGGATGGAGGGGCGGGCAGGAGGAGGTGCAAGGGGGGCAGGATGGTGGGGCGGAGCAGGATGGGGGTGCGGAGCAGGATGGAGGGGGCGGAGCAGGATGGAGGGGGCGGGCAGGATGGAGGGGGCGGAGCAGGATGGAGGCGGGGGGCAGGATGGAGGCGGCAGGGGCAGGATGGAGACGGAGGGGCAGGATGGAGACGGAGGGGCAGGATGGAGACGGAGGGGCAGGATGGAGACGGAGGGGCAGGATGGAGACGGAGGGGCAGGATGGAGACGGAGGGGCAGGATGGAGACGGAGGGGCAGGATGGAGGTGAGTGGCGCAGGATGGACAGAGCGAGGCAGGATGGAGAGGCAGGGCAGGATGGAGGCGGCAGGGCAGGATGGAGATGGCAGGGCAGGATGGTGGTGGGGGAGGGGGGAGGATGTGGGGGGGGCAGGATGTTGGCGGGGGGTGAGGATGGTGTGGGGGGGGATGGTCGGAGGGGGCGGATGGTTGGGGGGCAGGATGGATAGGGGGGGCAGGATGGATAGGGGGGGCAGGATGGATAGGGGGGGCCAGGATGGAGCGCTCTCCTGACCCTTCGCTCCCCGCGCACCCGTCCTTGGGCCTCCAGTCTCTGCGGCCGCCCTCCCTCTGGGGCTGCACACCCCCCTCCCCTTCATGGTGATAATAAAAATAAAAAAACCTCAGTGAGGATACTTACAATGCGGCGGCTCGCTCCACCCGTCTTGTAGGTGGCAGGACAGGAGCTGTCGTTGGCTGGGAAACCGATCTGCTGGGGGTGAGTGGGCAAAGCGGGGGTCAGTGGGCAGAGTGGGGGATGAGTGGGAAGAGCAGGGGTTAGTGGGCAGAGTCATTGGGCAGAGCAGGGGTCAGTGGGCATAATCAGTAGTCAGAGCAGGGTCAGTAGGCAGAGCTGGGGTCTGTGGGCAGAGCTGGGGTCAGTGGGCATGGTCAGTAGCCAGAGGGGGGGGGGGTAGGTAGGCAGAGCAGGGTCAGATGGCAGAGCGGGGGTGAGTGGGCAGAGTGGGGGGTGAATGGGCAGAGCATGGTCAGTGAGCAGGATTGGGGCATCAGTGGTCAGAGCAGGGTCATAGCGGGGGTCAGTGGTCAGAGCAGGGGTTAATGGGCAGAGTGATTGGGCAGAGCAGGGGTCAGTGGGCACAGTCAGTAGGCACAGCAGGGGTTAGTGGGAAAAATCAGTGGGTAGAGCAGGGGTGAGTGGGCAGAGCAGGGGTGAGTGGGCACAGTCAGTGAGCAGAGCAGGGGTCAGCGGGCAGAGCGGGGGTGAGTGGGCAGAGCAGGGTTTAGTGGGCATAGCAAGGGTTATTGGGCACAGTCAGTGGGCAGAACAGGGGTTAGTGGGCAGAGCGGCGGTCAGTGGGCACAGTGAGTGGGCAGAGAAGGGTGAGTGGGTAGAGCATGGGTGAGTGGGCACGGTCAGTTGGCAGAGCAGGGGTCAGTGGGCATGGTGAAAGGGCAGAGCGGGGGGTGAGTGAACAGAGGGTGGTCAGTGGGCAGGCCAGGGTGAGTGGTAAAAGCAGGGGCGAGTGGGCAGAGCGGGGGTGAGTGGGCAGAGCGGGAGTAAATGAGCAGAGCAGGGTCAGTAGGCAGTGTGAGGGGTCAGTGGCCAGAGCATGGTCAGTGGGCAGTGTGAGGGGTAAGTGGGCATAGCATGTTCAGTGGGCAGTGTGAGGCGTGAGTGGGCAGTGTGAGGGGTCAGTGGGCAGTGTGAGGGGTCAGTGGGCAGAGCAGGGTCAGTGTGAGGGGTGAGTGGGCAGAGCAGGGTCAGTGGGGTGTGTGAGGGGTCAGTGGGCAGAGCAGGGTGAGTGGGCATTGAGGGGTCAGTGGGCAGAGCATGTTCAGTGGGCAGAGGAGGGTCAGTGGGCAGTGTGAGGGGTCAGTGGGCTGAGCAGGGTGAGTGGGCAGAGCAGGGTCAGTGAGGGGTCAGTGGGCAGAGCAGGGTCAGTGTGAGGGGTCAGTGGGGGGTGAGTAGGCAGAGCAGGATGAGTGGCCAGTGTGAGGGGTCAATGGGGTGAGCAGGGTGAGTGGGCAGAGCATGGTCAGTGGGCATAATGGTGGGTGAGTGGACAGAGAGGGGGTGAGTGAGCAGAGAGGGGGTGAGTGGGCAGAATGTGGGTGAGGGGGCAGAGAGGGGGTGAGTGGGCAGAGTTTGGGGGTGAGTGGTCAGAGTGGGGGTCAGTGGTCAGAGTGGGGGTCAGTGGGCAGAGCAGGGGCAGAGTGGGGGTGAGGGGGGCAGAGGGGGTGAGTGGGCAGAGTTGGGGGGTGAGTGGGCAGAGTTGGGGGGTGAGTGGTCAGAGTTGGGGGGTGAGTGGGCAGAGTTGGGGTCAGTGGTCAGAGTGGGGGTGAGTGGGCAGGGTCAGAGTGGGGGTCAATGGTCAGAGTGGGGGTGGGTGGGCAGAGCAGGGTCAGGGGCAGAGTGGGGGTCAGTGTGCAGAGTGGGGGTGAGGGGGCAAAGAGGGGGTCAGGGGGAAGAGTAGGGGGGTGATGTGGCAGAGTTTGGGGGTTAGTGGGCAGAGTGAGGGTCAGTGGTCAGAGTGGGGGTGAGTGGGCAGAGCAGGGTCAGGGGCAGAGAGAGGGTCAGTGTGCAGAGTGGGGGTGAGGGGGCAGAGAGGGGTTCAGGGGGAAGAGTAGGGGGGTGAGTGGGCAGAGTTTGGGGGTGAGTGGGCAGAGTGGGGGCGAGTGGTCAGAGTGGGGGTCAGTGGGCAGAGCAGGGGCAGAGTGGGGGTCAGTGTGCAGAGTGGGGGTGAGGGGGGCAGAGAGGGGTTCAGGGGGAAGAGTAGGGGGGTGAGTGGGCAGAGTTTGGGGGTGAGTGGGCAGAGTGGGGGCCAGTGGTCAGAGTGGGGGTCAGTGGGCAGAGCAGTGGCAGAGTGGGGGTCAGTGTGCAGAGTGGGGGTGAGTGGGCAGGGTCAGGGGCAGAGTGGGGGTGAGTGGGCAGAGCAGGGGGTGAGTGGGCAGAGTTGGGGGGTGAGTGGGCAGAGTTGGGGTCAGTGGTCAGAGTGGGGGTCAGTGGTCAGAGTGGGGGTCAGTGGGCAGAGCAGGGTCAGGGGCAGAGTGGGGGTCAGTGGGCAGAGTGGGGGTGAGGGGGCAGAGTGGGGGTGAGGGGGCAGAGAGGGGGTCAGGGGGAAGAGTAGGGGGGTGAGTGGGCAGAGTTTGGGGGTGAGTGGGCAGAGTGGGGGCCAGTGGTCAGAGTGGGGGTCAGTGGGCAGAGCAGGGGCAGAGTGGGGGTGAGGGGGGCAGAGAGAGGGTGAGGGGGCAGAGTTGGGGGGTGAGTGGTCAGAGTGGGGGTCAGGGGCAGAGAGGGGTTCAGGGGGAAGAGTAGGGGGGTGAGTGGGCAGAGTTTGGGGGTGAGTGGGCAGAGTGGGGGCTAGTGGTCAGAGTGGGGGTCAGTGGGCAGAGCAGGGGCAGAGTGGGGGTCAGTGGGCAGAGTGGGGGTGAGGGGGCAGAGAGGGGGTCAGGGGGAAGAGTAGGGGGGTGAGTGGGCAGAGTTTTGGGGTGAGTGGGCAGAGTGGGGGCCAGTGGTCAGAGTGGGGGTCAGTGGGCAGAGCAGGGGCAGAGTGGGGGTGAGGGGGGCAGAGAGGGGGTGAGTGGTCAGAGTGGGGGTCAGGGGCAGAGTGGGGGTCAGTGGTCAGTGTGGGGGTGGGTGGTCAGAGTGGGGGTCAGGGGCAGAGTGGGGGTCAGTGGTCAGTGTGGGGGTGGGTGGTCAGAGTGGGCGTCAGGGGCAGAGTGGGGGTCAGTGGTCAGTGTGGGGGTGGGTGGTCAGAGTGGGCGTCAGGGGCACAGTGGGGGTCAGTGGTCAGTGTGGGGGTGGGTGGTCAGAGTGGGGGTCAGTGTGGGGGTCAGGGGCAGAGTGAGGGTCAGTGGTCAGTGTGGGGGTGGGTGGGCAGAGCGGGGGTGAGGAGATCGTGGGTCAGTGTGCAGCGCAGGGGGATGAATAGGCAGAGTAGGTGAGATCGGGACAGGACCTTTGATGACGTCACGGTCATGTGATATGTGACTCCACCCATCATCGTGACGTCATCAGAGGTCCTCAAGCCCCATGAATAGAGATCGTGGCTGGCTGGAGGGAGCTGTGGTAAGAGGCGGGGGGGGGTGACCGGAGAGTGGGGGGGTGACAGGAGAGTGGGGGGTGACCGGAGAGTGGAGGGCGGCTATGGTGACAGGCAGGGGGGTGATGGGGCAGCGGGGGGAAGTGTTGTGACAGGCGGGGAGCGCGGGCAGTGGAGGATGGCTATGGTGACAGGCAGGGGGGTGATGGGGCAGCAGGGCTGTGGGCCGGATGTGGGTGGGCGCAGACGGGGCTCTGTGCAGGGCCGGTGGCTGGGGCTCTGTGGGTCTGGTGCTTCCGGTTCCGGTGTTTGACACAGGAGTGAGGCCATCACGGAAGCGGAAGCGGATTTTGGGCGGAAGTGGCCTTCGGGTTTTATATAATAGATATACTTTTACTTATTTGTTATTTTTATTTTACAAAACTCCGAGATACTGAAGAAGGAACAACAATGTTATTGTTACAGGTGCTTTTATAGTAAGTTTGGAAAGCAATGGTTCACAATGCAAGAACAGTTTATAGGCCCTTTGTATTGGAGTAACTTATGATTAAAGTCGAGTGAACCTGCTTGGGGCTGGAGTTTGGGTGATTTCTATTTCCCAAGCACTGAAGCGAGCATCACTGTGATCGGGATGCTCATTGCTTAGTCCAGTGCGAGCCGCATGCATTGTTTGATCGTCTCAAGCTCAGGGAAGATGCAGAGTTTTTCTGTGTAGGATGTTTGTAAAATAAGAAACAAAATACACTGAAAAATCCTCACCCTCCCACCCCGGAAGTGTTTTGCTTGGATGGCTGAATGTGGGAGCTGAACAGTGACTTCCAAGGATGTTCGGGTCCAGAACATATAGCAGAAATAAGTCCAGCTACAACAACCAAACCCGAACTTCCACATGTCCACTAATTTCTACTTATGATAGAGCACCCATGAAATTCACTATTATTCTTTACATGAAAGATAAGACATTGGGAACCAGATTTAGAACCAGATTTTAAAAGGTGGCAATGGACGTGCCATTTACTATGCCCCAGTACTGTTGTACACGTGGCAAAAGTTTTGTATCTGTCCCTAATACATTTATGAGGCATAGTAAAGACATATAAAATATTTTTCAGAGGAAAAACAAAGTATTTTTTTCTTATTTAATATATATGTAATTGGCAGATATTACAAACAACGCCAAACACAGCCACTAAGCTTGAAGTCAAATGGTAATAATAGGAATAAGAAAAACTGTAAATAATTCAAAAAGCCTATTAAGCTGACAGCTCAAATTAGTTTGTGCAACAAAGCAAAAAACTCCCTTTAGCTCTAGTTTAATTAATATTATAACTTCTAACAATAAACCAGCATTTAATAATTCAAGCACAAAAATAATGAAACATGCAGGGCAATATTTACCCGAGCTATATGGATGCTGACTTGATGCAATACATCATACCATTAGGATTTTTAGACTGTTGATGCATATTTTTTCTCTGTATTAGTTAGGACAGTTCGGCAAAATCTTCATAATGGACTAAGGAATATTGTGGACAAATGCACTACAGATATTAATGTTTTTCCTAATTTGATGTATTATGACTAATATGATGTAATATGGAGAAACAGACAGGGCATTCTCTAATGAGATAGATATGACTTTGGCCATTCTCCAGCTGCTTTTTCACAAAACAGAAATCCAAAACTGATCCCAGATATCACAACATTTTCCGTGGTTCCATCAATAGATTATAATGCAGAGGAACTGACCTATGGCTTTTCTGTGCAGAATCCATGGACACAATGAACATAGGGGTGGTTTCACAATGCCTTTTTTTTTAATCCAGGAAATGTGGGTAAAACTCACCCCACAATTGTAAAACATGATGCAACTGGATGCAGCTGCATCGGTAATATCACTCACTATTATCACTTTCATCTTACGGATCAGTGATAACACCAGTGTGTGAGTATCCCGCTGCATCCAGTTGATAACCTTTTTTAGCTGAATCCGGTTGGAAATGACACACCCCGTAGTGGGTGTGTCATTTACAACTGGGTTCTGGGCATGCTTAGTTCAAAAACCAGATCCAGCGTCTGGATCCAGCAAGATCCAGATTCTGCCAGATCCAGGTTCCATACAGCCACTTTCTAATTGAACCTGGTTTGCCCTGATTGCAGGTGTTCATGATTCCGAAAAGGACACCAAGATCGCTACAAAATGTGATTTTGGTCCTAGTGAAAAAAATGTAAACACTCAAATCAGGGAAAACCGTACAGAACTGGATGCACCAATGAGTTCCTGCGGCCCCATTGACTTTCAGTGGGACCGAAAACAGATGTGGGTGAATCCAGTTTCAGCTGGATTCACATGGATATCGAAAAATGGTAGTGTGAAACCAGCCTTTAGGGTGGATTTGACAGTTTGGATTTTTTTAATGCAGATTTTTGCAGCATCTGAATGGGAAATACTGTACATATCTCATTGATAAGGTCATCAGTAGAATCTTTAAATGTGTCTCACAAGACAAACCTAACACTTTCTTAAATAGAAATTTCACCAAACACAAAATAACATATTGTTTGTGGAAAGAAACACTGGAAAACCTTAGAAATCTCGAGAAGCTCACAGGCTACAGATCTTCATTTTTATCTCTAGCGTGTTCTACTAGAAATGTCAATTAGCATCCAGCCCCCTGTGATAGTAAAACCATCTGGCCTACTGAAGATTGGCACAAATGATTCTCTCTATATTGCACTGTCAGGCGGAGAAAGGATCAGTCCTTGCTGATAAAATATTGTAACAAAAAAGAGTGAGGGGGTTTGGAAATGTCTTCTTAAGATATTAACAAGCTGGTTAAGATTCTGGAATAAAGAGTATTTTTAAGAAATAACAATATATGTTGTCATGTACAGCAGAGTTGTTTTCTACCAGTTATACATAATATCTCTATTCTAAAACAGTGTACCATGTTAGGATCAGGTAATATTTAGCCAATTGAGAAAAACTGTACATCTTTATTACCAAGAGAGCTGTGATCACTAAAAAGGACTAATGATGAGCAGATATTAAAATATTCGAGATCAGGTTATTCGTAATGAATACCATAGATTTTTCCAGTGCTCGTCATGAATAATGACCCTAATGCAAGTCAAGTCAAGGAAGATTTCCCAGAAAAACGCTAGAGCTCCCCATTGACTTACATTAGGTTCATTATTCGTGATGAATACTGGAATGGTTCATAGTACTCTGTATTAATAACCCAAACCCCAATATTTTAGCATTCGCTCGTCCCTACTAAAGACACTTCAATGACGCAACTTCTGAAGTTAACACTATATAATATGCTTTGTAATGCTTAGGCTTAGTTCACATACAGTTACTATTTGGGTAATTCATCAAGGTTTTTACCAGAAAACTTGTATCAGAAAATCTGAAGCATTTCTGCCAAAATAGGTAGAGCTAAGAAGGAGCCAGACTGAACAGATCGTGGCTACACCCACCTGTGAAATTCATAAAAAGTGCCAGTATGCCAAAAATATTATACCAGTCCCTGATTGGATTAACTTTTCTATCAAGCAGAACAAAGATGCCCCAAATTCATTGAGTGGTGTGCGCATCATTCTCCAGCAGGCTCTTCATTAAGATTGGCATGTGCAACACCAGTCTTAATAACTTGGCCCCTATATTCAATGTATAATTTAAGAAAAACTCCCAGCATGTGCAGTGCCTTGAATAAGTATTCAAACCCCGTGATCTCTTCTACATTTTTTCACATTACACCCACAAACTTAAAGGTTTTCTATTGGGATTTTATATTGTATACAAACACAAATTAGAAAGTGCTTGTGCCATATAAAGGAAATGATACATGGATTTCTAAATACTTAAAAAAAAATATATATATATAATATATATATATACATATATATATATATATATGAAAATTGACATAACTACAGCTGTTCTGTGAAGGCCTTTGAGGTTTGTTTTTGAACATTAGGGATCAAAGAGCATCATGAAAACAAGAAATACACCAGACAGGTCAGGTATAAAGTTGTGGAAAAATGTAAAGGAGGGTTCGATTATAAAAAAAAAAATATCCCAAACGTTAAACATCTCATGAACCCCTGTTCAATCCATCATCAAAAAAATGAAGGAGTATGGCACAACTGAAAACCTGCCAAGACATGGCCGAACACCTAAACTGACATTCCAACAAGAAGAGCGCTAATTAGAGAAACAGTCAAGAGGCCACTCTGGAAGAGTTGCAGAGATACACGGCTCAGGGAGAAGAATCTGTCAATGGGACAACTATAAGTCATAGACTCCACACATCTGAGTAAAGTGGGAAAAAATGGTCTCTTTTAAAAATAAGCCATAAAAAGTCCCGTTTGCAGTTTGCAAACAGCCATGCAGCGGACATGGCTAGAACGTGGAATAGGGTGTTCTGGTCAGATGAGATTAAAATAGAACTTTGTAAACTAAATGTAAAACATTACGTGTGGTGCGAAACTAATGCTGCAAATTAACCTAAAAGACACCATCCCCTACGGCAAACATAGTGGTGGTAGCATCATTCTGCCTGGAGGCTTTTGTTTAGCAGTGACAAAGAAGATATTCATAGTAGACCTAAACTCCACTGAGAATTTGTGGAAAAGACTTGAAAATTGCTGTTCACAGACGCTCTACATTCAATTTCACTGAAAATGTCAGCCTCTTGATGTGTAAAGCTGGTAGAGAAACTTTAATCAATAATTACAGCAAAAGGTGGTCCCACAAAGTATTGATTCCGGGGGCTGAATAAAAAAGCATATCAAATTTTTTCACATTTAGATGTATTTAATATTTAAAAACTCCGGTATCATTTTCTTTACAATTCTCAAATAGTGCATATTTTGCGTTGGTATATCACATAAAATCTCGAAAAATGCATTTTAAGTTTGTGGGTGTAATGTATAGAAAATGATGAAAAGTTGACGGGGTATGATACTTTTATCAAATATGGATTTTTCTGATATGACAAATATCAAGAGTAGGCTTTACAAAACTTCTGGTTCAATACATTTCAGCTGTTTTGGCCTGCAGAATAGCATATTCTCCTATTCGACTCAGCTGAACATTAGGATCCTATTTAACTCTTGCACCCTGCACTTCAGGTAAAGTGCGCCTTACAGGCACAAGTTAGAAAACCACATATAATATCTAATCATTTGAATTTCAGGACTCTAAAAGTAATCAGTGATCTTCATAGGGATGTATTATAAAGGAATACACAAAATAAGATTAAAAAAAGAGTAACCAAAAATATATTTAAAACAAAAACAAAACAAAATTTCTCATCTACCACCAAATGGAGTGTAGTTTTCATGACATAGCTATTGATGAACTTTAAAATGAGAAAAAAAACTATGATAATGCACTTAGATGCTACCTGATTACTATTCACTCAGATTCAGAGGTTACATGTTCAAAACACAGTTACACTTAGAGAAACAAGGCACAGTGAAACTGAGAAGCCACAAAGGTCAGATGTGCTCCCCAGAAGGTCTGGTGTAACACTGAGATCAGGTTTCAAAGAACATGTATGCATAGGAGATAACTGAGAGAGAGGAGATTTTCTGAAAACTAATTGAGCAGTGCGTGTCAGATCAGTTGCACCTGGTGGATGGTTTATTCAGTGCAATGGCATATTTAATTAAAACACAGTTTAGTCCAGGGGTCTCAAACTCGGCTGGGTTAATGGGCCACACATATAAAGAAAAAATTTGATATTGGGGGGCTGCATTCCTTGTAGAACTACGTGACATTTTAAGTATTTCCAGAATTTTTTGCTCAATGTAGTAAAGTCTAAATCCTATTTTCCTTCTTGTAGTAATGTCCGAACCCTGATCTCCTTCTTTAAGTAATGTCCCCCCGATCTCCTTCTTTTAGTAATACCCCCATCCTGGTCCTCATCTTGTAGTAATGTCCCCATCTTGGTCCCTTTCTTGTAGTATTGACCCCATGCTGGTCCCCTTCTTGTAGTAATGTCTCCATCCTGATCCCCCTTTTGTAGTAATGTCCCATGCTGGTCCTCATCTTGTAGTAATGTGCCAGTCTAGCCCCCTTCTTGTAGTATTATAATATAATATTTATTCATTTATATAGCGCTATTAATTCCATAGTGCTTTACATACATCAGTAACGCTGTCCCTCTTGGGGGTCACAATTTAAACATCCTATCAGTATGTCTTTGCAATGTGGGAGAAAACCGTAGTGCCCGGAGGAAACCCACGCAAACACGGGGAGAACATACAAACTCCTTGCAGATGTTGTCCTTGGTGGGAATTGAACGCAGGACCTCAGCGCTGCAAGTCTGCAATGCTAAGCACTGAGCCACCATCCTGGGAATCATCTTGTAGTAATCTCCCATCCTGATCCCCTATTGCTGTGATGTCCCCATATTGATCCCCTTTTGCAGTGATGACCCCCATCCCTCTCCCCATTTGCAGTGATCAAATAGACAAGAGGTAGGGGAACAAGAGGCGCAATAGTGTCTTATCACTAAAGACCATCAAAATGTGGGTGGTAAAACAAGGTTCACTCACCTAGCCCAGGCTGGCTTGAAGGCAAATGATTATATCTGGCTGCTGCAGGACCTCCACCGACCACTCACACGTGGAACGACCATCAAAGGATTGGGAAAACAAGGTGTGTTACAGTCCGCGCTGCCAAGTCATCACAAATTATCAGGAATCCAATTTGGATAGCAAAAGATCTTCTTTATTTCCTTTCCTTTCCATTTACCCTTCATGACCAAGGCTGTATTAATATGTCCTTGGTTGTTTCCCTCGCTTTGATGCCAGTTCACGCGCTGAACTCACATCATCCCCCACACGTCAGCTGATCAGATCAACTGACATGTATAGCTAACAGCAATAATCAGATCAACGATCTGATCAGCACTGTTAAGCCTTTGGATCATGGTGTCAATCACTGACAGTGCGATTTAAAGCACTGCAGCAGGTAGAGCGCTGTTCACCGTGGCATCGGCGACCCCATGATGCAATCATGATGCCTCGATGAGTTGCCATTACAGTGCGGGGGTCAGCTGATGACCCCAGATGCTGTCATGATTCACTTCCTGCAAAGTGACGTCACTGGCAGAAAGTGATCATTTGTGCTGTGCAGAGGGGGATTTTGAAGCATCTCTCTGCATAACACACGTGATCATCGCACTGTGTAGTGCCGAGGTGCCCTAGGGAACCTGTCAAATAAAGAAAAAGTAAAAAAAAGTTTTAAAGAACATGAAAAAAACACACAAGTTAAAATCACCCCTCTTTTGCCCCAATGAAAGTAAAACTTAAAAAAAATCCCATATTTCATATCTCTGCATTCAGAAATGCCTGTTCTATCAAAATATCTTATCAATTAATCAGATCTGTAAACTGATTAACGGACAAAATAGTCTCAACGCCAAAATTACATATTTTTGGTCACCGCTACATTGCCGTAGAATGATCAAAACATCACATCTACCCAAATATGGTATCATTAGAAACGTCAGCTCAAGCTGCAAAAAGTAAGCCATCACACATCCTGATGGTTGGGGGGCTGCCATGAATTTTCCAAGTAAGTACAATAGCAGTTACAGGTCTATAATATCTATTTAATTACATATGACATTTCAATTGGGAAACCTCGTGAATGTTTGACTTAAAACATTATTTCCTCTTAAATCTGTGAACTGAAATTAGGATGTGTTTAAGATTTTAAGAATGTAAATATAACTGTATGATGAGCTTATAAGTTGAGCGTGATAGATCTGGGTCTGTTTGGAACCTTGCTAACGACATTATTATTTCTACATTTTAAGGTACTGTTCATTTACCGCAATTTTGCTAGGCAATTTCACTGGCAATTTGCTGGTTGCAGTGAAATCATGGACACATTGTTACATTTGTACACGGCAACAAAATAGAACAATGTGTCCATGATTTCACTGCAACCAACAAATTGCCAGTGAACTTGCTAGCAAAATTGTGACGGTACCTTTACAGTATTTTGATGTTTTCTAAAGTTATTCTAAATGTCTCAGTCTTAACTAGGACCATATAATCACCATGAAGGCTCCATGTACAGCGGATGAAAGAAATATTGAACATGCTACCTATTTTCAAAGTCAATATATTTTTAACACCTTAACGACAGCCGTAAGTCTCTAGACGTCGGCTGTCATTACCCCCTGTTTGAAGTGAGCTCCGGCGTGGAGCTCACTTCAAACCTCCCACATCTCAGCTGATCTCACTAGCTGAGATGTGGGAGCAACAGCACCAATCGGTCCCGCCATCCGATCAGTGCTGTTAACCCCTTAGATCCCGCCCTCAATCTCTGAGAGCGGGATCTAAGGGAGCCGGAGCGGGCAGCGTGCGCTTACCGGGCTCCAGGGGAGATCTCGCGATAGTATCACGGGATCTCCCGTGCTGATGTCACAGGCCAGGGTCCTGGCTTGACCCTGGAACCTGTCATGGAGCATTTCCGGGTTGTGGTTGGCAGGGGCTGCCAACCACAACAGGTCCGCGATTCTGACACATACAGAGGAGCTGCAGCTCCTCTGTATGTGTCAGAAGCGATCGGACTGTGCTGCTGCATGCCTCTCACAGGGGCTGTGTAAAACTAAGAATCAATAAGCAAATAAAGTTTTTAAAAAGTTGAAAAAAAACAAAAAACATAAAAGTTCAAATCACCCCCCTTTTCTCCCATCCACAATAAAAGTATAAAAAAAAACCCAAAAAACACATATTTGGTATCGCCGCGTTCAGAATCGCCTGATCTATCAATATAAATAATCAAATAATGAGATCCGTAAACTGCGTAGCGCAAAAAAATGGTTCAAACGCCAAAATTACATTTTTTTGGTCACTGCAACAATGCTAAAAAATGCAATAATGGGCGATCAAAACAGCACATCCACCCAAGTATGGTATCATTAAAAACGTTAGCTCGAGACGCAAAAAATAAGCCATCACCCAGCCCCAGATCCCGAAAAATGAGGACGCTACGAGTCGCAGAACATGGCGCAATAAGTGCAATGTTGTTTTTTTTCATGCTTTTGAATTTTTTCCACCACCTAGATACCAGTAAAGGTATACATGTTTGGTATCTACAAACTCGTACTGACCCGAGGCATCACACGGTCATGTCGGTTTTACCATATAGTGAACACGGCGACTACAAAACCCAGAAAACAAATGTCTTATTGCACTTTTTTTGCAATTTCACTGCATTTAGAATTTTTTTGCAATTTCCCTGTACACTATATGGTAAAACAAATTATTGCATCTGAAAGTACAACTCGTCCCGCAAAAAACAAGCCATCATATGTCTGTGTCGACAGAAAAATAAAAACGTTATGGCTCTTGGAAGCCGAGGAGCGAAAAAACGAAAATGAAAAATGACAAATTTCTTCGTCACTAAGGGGTTAAAGGTGATATTGACATGCGTTTCTCACCAGATGTCAGTAACAACCCATCTAACCCACACAGGCAAATAAATCAAACCACAGATGTCCATAAATTAAGTTATATGTGCAATGTAATAAGAAATGACACAGAAGAAAAAAAGTTTGAAGTCATCAAGAAATGTGTCAGTAATTATAAAGCAATTCTGTCTCTTAGTGAAAAATAATATTAACTGGTTCAACTGATGGCCTGCAAAAAGGGGGTCTCATTACCAAGCTGCCACACAAGAAACATCACCTGATGGGTAAACCAGGGAGCTGTCACAAGAACTTCACAACCTTATTGTTGTAAAAAATACTGATGACATTGGTTGCAGAAGAATTTCTAAACTACTGTAGGCTCCAGTGAGCACTATTGGGGCTATAAGCTGAAAGTAGAAAGAAAATAATTTCACTGTAAACTGGCCATGACAAGGTGTTTCCCACAAGATATCACACAGAGTAGTGAAAAGAATTAGGGCAGAGTCACACTGATGTGTGAGTCATTCCGGTGTAATGCAAGAAAATTTCGCATTGTACCGGCCCCATGTAAGACAACGCAGCAGCTCAGATATACAATTTTTTCCTTAGCACTTATCGGACTGAGGAAACAATTGCAGCATGTGATCGCAGGTTTGGATCACAGACTATAACACTCAACTTATGCTTGCAGCAAAACCTGAGCCAATAGCATATCGCCTATGATGGTCTCACGTTGAATGCCATATGCTAGTCTAACCCTAGCATTACCAAAAGAGTTGTCAAAGAGCCAAGGACAACCTGTGGAGAGCTACTGAAATACCTGTAATCAGCAGGTACAATTGTTTTAAAGAAAATTCATAATTTCTTTAACAGTATGCCAGGATGCAGGGAGTGACAGTTCAGTTGTCCAATCTTGGGCATTGGCGTGCTGTGTCTCCTGTCCATAGTGATTACCTGGCTACTTAGTTGGCTCCCTGCCTTCAACTACTAGCATTTGTGTTTTTAAAGTTGGTGACATCTTCCTGCCTTGTGCTTCTGTGCTCAGTCTTGGATATATTGATACCTGAACTTTGACTTTGCTTCTGACTATCCTTTTGCCTAGCCCTTTTGTCTTGATTCACTGCCTTCCTGGAATTTTGACCTAAGACTGTGACCTGACTACACTTTTGTCTTACACCTTTTTGTTTTTTATGAGCTCTCTTGGTACCTGACCGCTTGGTTACTCAGCCTCCCAACTAGCCCATGAGTAGTAACAAGTAATACACTCAACCTCCAAAGCATATATGTATGTATGCTCACCATACAAGACTCCACTTCCGATTAAAAACCATGTTCAAACAAGTTTACAGTTCACTTCACAGCAGACAAGCCTGTGAAATACTGGGAGGATATAATCTTGTCAGATGAGACCAAAATTCAACTCTTTGGATGCCATAATACACACTATGTTTGAAGGTCAAAAGTCACTGCATATCCCCCGAAAAATCATACCAGCAGTGAAGATTGGAGGTGGGAACATCATGATAAGGGTCTGTTTTTCAGCATATGGCACTAGAAAACGTCCTGTAATTGAAGGAAGAATGAATGGAGAAATATACTGAAACATTCCTCATAAAATTCTGATGCCATCTACCATGATGATGAAGATGAAACGAAGGTGGACATTTCAGCAAGAAAATGTTCTATAAACACACAGCCGAGGAAAGGTCTCAACTTATTTCACAGAAAGTAAATAAAGCTGCTGCAATGGTCCAAACAGTCACCTGACCTGAATCCAATAGAAAATTTATGGAAGTAACTAAAACTCAGAGTTCAAATAAAGATCCCACGGAAGCTTCAGGGTTTGAAGAGAGCCTGTGTACAAGAATGGCCCAAAATGACACCTGAGCAATGAATGTGACTAGTTTCTCCACACAGGAGTTATCTTGAAACTGTCATTACCCACAAATTATTTTGTACAAAATACTAAATAAATTTCAGTAAGTGTTTTAAATACTTTTTCCCTGTGTCATTACTCATTATTGCACATGACTTAATTTATAGACATGCATGGTTTGATTTCTTTACCTTTGTAGATTGGATGGGATGTTAACGACATCTGGCAAGACATTTATGTCAATAACACCTTTAGAAATATACTTATTTTGAGAATTGATTATGTGTTGAATACTTATTTCACTTACTGTATCTGCTCTATATTAAAATAAGTCTTATTAATATCCAATTCAATCAGAACTTTTCCTGTCAGGAAGTGTCAATTTTGGAGATGGTAATCATCACATAACTCAAATGCTGTGAACCATCTCATCACACCAAGATGTGATAGTTCTCACCTTTCCAATGCTGCGGTGTTTTGTAGCGCTATTTTGCAGGTTGTCATAACATTTTCTTCATATGTTTCATTTTAAAATTCCAATTCATGAACTACTTTCTCCAGCACAATTGAAATATCCAATTAGAATCTTTACCATAAATCAGCGACAGACATGTTCTGGGTAGACCTGATATATAGCATTTCATATCCTGGTAGCTCCTATCAGTGAGTTCATAATAGGACAATAAATAACTGCCTAATGTACAGCTCTTACAAATGATTCTCAATATTGAAATTCAAGCCGGTCTAAATGTCGCGTGTATTTATGCAGGTTTCGTTGTTGGAAAAAAAAAATTTCTGCCTTTCCGCCTCTGTGTAAAATGGTTACAATTAAAACTCTGTATAACCAACAGAGAATTATTTGAAGGGCACTTAAAAACTTAATAATATCCAAATTTGATTGGAAAGCTATTATCTGATCCTTAAAGCAATGTTTTTCCCTGCTCCACTCCAGATGTTTATGATCCTGCTTGGTACTGTAAGTACTTTATTTACCTGAGGGCATCATTTCAATGTGCATAATCCTTCCCAAAGAGCATTTATGGTACTATTAATGTAACCTACTAACCCCGTGGTCTCATTACTGCACTCATTTTCACCAGCTCATCATACTGTTAAGCAGTCTTATAACTAGCCCTCCATAAAACAGGAAACAATTGAATGCACTAATTATATATACAATATCTCACTCATATCCGGACATTCACATTTTCAGACTTGATATGAAAAGGAAATAATTATCTTTCTTTTGAATTTAAAATGAATCTAAATGACCTGAGTGATTAGATAATTGATCTCCTCTTCTTTTCTTCAGGATTGCACTGCTCTCTGTCCCATTCATCTTATCATTACATGGGGCATTACTTCCTGAGGACTGTATCATGATGACTATGGGTATATGGGGAACCGGGGCACCTGATCTGCCCCTCAAGCTAGGGATACCTGAACTATCCCTATTTCAGAGGTACTCCTGATGGTAGAGAGGCCTGAATCTTCTTTCATGGCCCTGCTCTTGTCCGGCCTTGAACAGACTCGGCATTGGAGACTGGGCGCCACCATACTTGAAGGGTGGAGATAGCTGTGATAGGACATCAGCAGCCTGAAACTCCAGCAGCACATTACCAGCCATCAGGAAGTTAACTCCTGCAAGACAGGACCAGTGAGCACAAAACAGTTGATGTCTTTACTCTGGCTGAGCAACTAAAAATCACAAGGTTGCTTATCAGACTCCACAATATGAACTGAGACAGAATATGTTATTACACTAAGTGAGTAAAGAATGGAACACTGCATGACAGACTGAAAGTTCAACCTGGTGGTATGATCACATTTCTGGCCCAAACTGAGTTGTCTCCCAAGCTTTAAGTGGATGCATCTTTGCCTCTACAGCATGGGAGAAGCACAAGCAGACTGAAGATGGTCATAGCCTATGATCTGGCCAGCTTCAGAGTGGTGTGGGTAAACTAAAAAGCAATGAGTCTTCAAGCAGACCATGCTCCTTATTTAGGTAACTGGCCACTCTCAGACTGCAAAATGGTTGGTAACTTATGCAAAAATTATTACACTATATTATTAACCCCGTTACGACACAGGACATATAATTAAATCATTGGTCGTGTCCCTAACTTTGATGCATCATTCTCCACATATGTGAACTGATCTGATCAGCTGATATATGAAGCTAATAGGTGCAAGAGGGTCAGAGATCTCACCACACCTGTTAACTAATTAGATTGTGCTGTCAAACTCAACAGGAATCACGGGGAGCTGATGGGTTGCAAATGCAGAGAGTGGTCAGGTGATGAGCACCGATATTCAGAGGACATGATCATATCTGCTGTGCAGAGCCATGCATAGGGATGGCTCTGTACAGCAGAAGTGATCAGACTGTGCAATGTTGAAGCGACCTAAGGAGACTAGTTAAATAAATAAGTTAAAAAAGGTTTTGAAGAATATAAAAAAATTCAAAAAATTAATAAGTAAAAATCAGCCCCCTTTTGCCCCTTTGAAAAAATATAAGATAAATAAATACAAATTTGCCGAATTCAGAAATGCCCAAATCATGAAAATATTAAATAAAATTAATGTGATCGGTTAACCAGGTAAGGGTAAAAGAAGTCAAACCACCAAAATTAAGATTTTTTTTTGGCCAATGTTGCAATAAAATGCAGTAACAGGTGATCAAAACATTACATCTACCCAAAAATGGTGTCATTGAAAACATCTGCTCAAGACACAAACAATAAGCTTTCACACAGCCCCACATCCAAAAAATTAGAATGTTATGTGTCTCAGAAAATAGCAGCAAAAGCGAAATACTTTTTGTTTTTACGAACTTCTGATTTTTTTTCTACCTTTAAGATAAAAGTAAAAGTATACCTGTTTGCTAGCCACAAACTCGAAACAAACAAGGGAATCATACTGATTGGACAGTTTTACTATATAGTGAACATGGCAAATAAGAAAAAAAACAAAAACATTGTGGAATTGCACTTATTTTGCAATTCCACAATCCTTGGAATTTTTTCTCATTTTCCAGTACATTACATGGTGAAATAAATGATGTCATTCAAAAGTATAACTCGTCCCGCAAAAAACAAGCCCTCACATGTCTATATTGATGGAAAAATAAAAAAGTTATGGCTCATGAAAGAAGGGGAGGAAAAAGCAAAAATGAAAAATCACCTGGGGGTGAAGGGGTTACAAATCCCTCTGTTTTTGATAACAAAGAGGATGTTTGATAAAGGTTAATTGCAAAGATAATTGTATTTAAAATGCTTAAAATTGTCACTCTTTAAGAACTTGAAAAAATTCCCTTAACTCTCCTTTGTTTTACGTTTATTTATTGTGAGCAAATGTTAAGTTTGGAGTTTGTCATTTATACTTGGTTCATTTCATTCTCACTTCACTATGTATCGGTTCAGCAATACTCCTTAAATTATTACTATCTGTGCTGACATTTCACACATGATAGGAGCAACTGTTCCAAATGCTTATCACATACAAAGCAAGACACCGTTCTTAGGGTGCCTTCACACTTGCAGATGGATCTGCAGCGTTTTGCAGATGCATCTGCAAGTGTGAGCATGCTGACCGCGGCCCCTATGTTTATAATAGGGCGCACCGGGTCTGAACGCTCTCATTCATTCCTATATGTGTACTGTCAGCAGGCGTATGCCTGCTGACAGATCACACACTCCCGCCCGCAGCATGGACGCTACATCTCGCGTCCACAGTGCGGGCGGGAGAGTGTGATCTGTAAGCAGGCATACGCCTGCTGACAGTACACATATAGGAATGAATGAGAGCGTTCAGACCCGGTGCGCCCTATTATAAACATAGGGGCCGCGGTCAGCATGCTCACACTTGCAGATGCATCTGCAAAACGCTGCAGATCCATCTGCAAGTGTGAAGCCAGCCTTAGAATACAATTTAAGATTGTTTCAATTCTGCTACTTCTAGTAATACATTTACAGGATAGATTTGATAAAGAGACATACTTATTCAGTCATATTTTTGCTTATGTTATGTTTTATGCAATAGTGTTATTATTTACACATTATTTACTGAAAGTAATTTTGCTCCTCTTTCATTTGTAAAACACACTTGATTATATGCTCTTTCAAAATAACAATAATAATAATTGTGATGCTACTAACACCACGGCAAGTCGTGAGGCAGGATTGTCAAACGTTCCAGGGTCAGGAGATCACATCAAGAGTAAAGGGCCTGTATAAGTCGTTTGATCGTTGATCGTAGATTTATGGACAGGACCATACATCTGTCATTCATTGTCCATTGGATCTGCTGCATCGGTGTGTGTGACACCTTTCCAACGATCTCATTTGCGACTTCGCCTATTCAGAACTGAAGCACGTAGGCGACCAAAAGACCGCAAGTATCATTCGTTCATTGCAGAATCGTCGCTGCATTGTTTAATATATCTGTACGTGTGACACCTCAGCAGCGATCACTAAACGATGTCCCAGCGATCCCACCAAAGATCCGACCTGGTCGAAATTGCTGGGAAATCGTTTAGTGACGTTGAAGCGTGTAACGGGGCCTTTAGTTGATAGGCAGAGGCATAGTCAGGTCATGGACTGCAATCAGAATATCTGGAGGGTAGCGGATTTATTGCATCTGCGTCCAAAACGCTGGGTTGTATAGTTCAAGCATAGCAGTTAGGATTTCAAGAAATCCCAGGCTCACTCTGCTTCTCCCGACCACAGGATTATTTCAGTTGTGGTGTGGGTTTCCAGATTTCTGCATCTCCGCAACATGCTAATTTCATGTAGCAGAGTCGGAAGAGATAACTATTGAGTGCATGCAGGGAGAAGCCGCCCTGCACTTACTGAAGACTGTGTGCACAGGTCGGCTGCAGTATCCCTGCATGCACCCGCTGGTTCCCACAGGTCTGGTCAGATCGTGAGCACACAAGGTAAGACTGGCACTTAAATAACTGGCTGATCAGAACAAATAGGGCACACCTGGAAAATTCAGCATGGAGACTCTTATCTTTCTTTTTAACAAAGAAAAATCCAGAAGCTACAGGCAAGGAAGAAAGATGGATATGACCCTTCTGTAAACATTCATTAACATATCTTTCATGGTGGTCTAGCAAAGAAAAACAGAATTAAGATGTTTCCTATAACAATATTACTCAAACCCCAATCAATGAAAGAACTATGAATATGCAACCATGGAAATCTCAATAATTTCAGCCTACAGGTAAATTATCCAAAACACAATGCAGTAAAAGAGGAAAAATCCAGCACCAATTTCACAATAGATAAAGATAAAAAAAAAATATTTTATTAATCCTTATTAAAAATCAATGGGTCCAGATTGCAGAAACAAGTGTAATAACACCTCACGTGTTTCAGACCTAAAACATGGCTCTTAGTCACATGTTACACACTTTCAATTAAATCACACATATAAACATATACTAAAAATAAAGAAAGTAAAACAGGGAAATACCCATCATTCATTTGAATTCACTGAATTCATTGTGAACACCCATAAATAACTAGATGAACTTAATGTTTACCATTATAATGGCATATCACTTTTCAAAGTCAGCATCCATTATGCTCCCATGGCAGTAGCAACTTCCTCTAATTCTTCTTCTCATAGGTTTACTTATTTTCGCAATACTTGTTACAACTAACGATCTTATATCACTGTTATGTTTTTCGTTTAGATATACCAGACGCTGGTTTGTTAATGTTGGTGGTACTGGGACTAGTTGCTGAAATATGTTCAGCGAAGCACTTTTTTAACGTGTGCATCGTACACCCAATGTAATATTTTCGGCATAAAAGTGCATGTGGCTTTGTAAAGAATATATGTGCTCAAACCATTAATAAAATTATTAATTGTGTATTTTTGTCCTTTTGACTTTGCATTTTTCCCTGTTAAAAACCATTCTGTTAATTGCTGCCCACTGTTCCAGTGTGTTTAGATCTTTTTGAATCCTCGCGCTCTCTAGTATTAGCTATCCCTCCTAGCTTTGTGTCATCAGGAAATTTAAACAGTTTATCCTCAGATCCTTCATTCAAATCATTGATAACGATGTTGAAAAACACAGGGCCCAGGACGGAGCCCTGCGGTATTCCATTCTAGACATTCTTTAAACTAGATGTGCAGCCATTTATGACTACTCTTTGGGTCCGATCACAAAGCCATTTATGAATCCACTAGTTGCCTTGTCCATTCCAAAATTGGTCATTTTTTTTCAATAAGGAAGGTATAAGAAACTTTGTCAAGTGCTTTGATGAAGTCAAGATATGTTATATCTACTGCTTTTCCCTGATTCATCCAGTCAGTGATTCTGTCATAGAAGAGAATTAAGTTAGTCTGACATGACTTATTAGTTACAAACCCATACTGGCTCTGTTTAATCAGTTCTTTCTCATCCACATACTTGCATACATGTTGATTAATAATTTGTTTAAAGATGTTTTCTGTTATCGAAGTCAGGCTCAAAGGTCTATAGTTCCCTGGGTTCACCTTCTTCCCCTTTTTAAATATAGGGACAGCATTGGCTCTTCTCCAGTCTCCTGGAACTTCTCCTGTTCCCCAAGAATTTTCAAAGATTATAGAGAACTAGCTGCAGTACCCGGCTACGCCCGGGTTAATAAATAACTGCTGTTAGCTATAAGAAAATAGAATTTGAATATGTCATATTAATGACCTGTAGGAAAACAGAAGCTGAGCTGTGATTGATTGCTATAGGCAGCCTAATAAATCTCCAGCCAACAGTAAACCCTCCCCCTGGCCGGGCAGTATATGGTACCTCACACATACACATAATAGACAGCTCATGTTACTGGCATCTGCCTTAATTCCCTATATGGCGCATGTGTTGCACATTGGCTGTTTTTAATCAGATGTTTATGTTTGGAAAATAAAGATAGCACACGTATGAGGCAGGTTTTGTGTGAGGTGATTTGTGCACATCTGTGTCTGTCTGTGTGGTGTGTGTGTCCCTGGGCTGTGTGTATGTGTGTGTCCCTGTGGGGGGTGTGTGTGTGGTGTGTCTCTGTTGTGTCTCTTTGTGGTGTGTGTGTGTCCCTGTGGGGTGAGTGCATGTGTCCCTATAGGGTGTGTACGTGTGTGTGTCCCTGTGGGGGGGTCTGTGGTGTGTGTGTGTATCTGTGTTGTGTGTGTCTATTTGTGGTGTGTGTGTCCCTGTGGGGTGAGTGCATGTGTCCCTATAGGGTGTGTATGTGTGTGTGTCCCTGTGGGGGCTGTCTGTGTGGGGTGTTTGTCTCTGTGTTGTGTGTGTCTCTTTGTGGTGTGTGTCCCTGAGGGGTGAGTGCATGTGTCCCTATAGGGTGGCTATGTGTGTGTGTCCCTGTGGGGGGGGGTCTGTGTGGTGTGTGTCTGTGTTATGTGTGTCTCTTTGTGGTGTGTGTGTGTCCCTGTGGGGTGAGTGCATGTGTCGCTATAGAGTGTGTGTGTCCCCTTGGGGGGGGTGTGTGTCTCTGTGTTGTGTGTGTCTCTTTGTGGTGTGTGTGTGTTTGTTCGGGTGCGTGGTGAGTATCCAATGTTGGGGCTGCACTTTAGCGACTATACACTTGCTGTTACTCTTTGTGTGCGTGTGGGTGTGTATACATGTCCCCGTGCGTTGTGAATATCTCATGTTGGGGCCCCACCTTAGTGACTATATGCTGGTATGTGCTGTTAGTCTTTGGTGCTATCATTAAGCCCCTCTCATTCACAACTGTCAACTGGTAACTGTCACTTTTTCCCCATTATGTAGATAGGGGCAAAATTATTTGGTGAATTGGAATGTGCGGGGTTAAAATTTCGCCTCACAACATAGTCTATGACGCTCCCGGAGTCCAGACGTGTGACTGTGCAAAATTTTGTCTCTATAGCTGACAGCTGTTGATTTTCCTCCAACACTTTTCCATTCACTTTTTCCCCATTATGTAGATAGGGGCAAAATTGTTTGGTGAACTGGAACGTGCAGGGTTAAAATTTCACCTCACAACATAGTCTATGATGCTCTCGGGGTCCAGACATGTGACTGTGCAAAATTTTGTAGCTGTAGCTGACAGCTGTCGACTTTCCTCCCACACGTTTCCTTTCCCTTTTTCCCCATTATGGAGATAGGGCCAAAATTGTTTGGTGAACTGGAATGCTCAGGGTTAAAATTTCGCCTCACAACATAGCCTATGACGCTCCCGGGGTCCAGACGTGTGACTGTGCAAAGTTTTGCGGCTATAGTTGCGACGGTGTAGATGCCAATCCCGGATATACACACATACACACACACACACATACACACATTCAGCTTTATATATTAGATGGTTCCAAAATTTCGTCTGCTATCTCTTGCAGAGACTTTAATTCATTTATGTTAGCTAAGTATTCTGACTATCTCTCTGCTTATAGATAACCTGGATTCATCTATTTATTTAATAGTACAGTGATGATCAGTTGATGTTACATCTCCTTTGTGAGAAAACAACAGATGCAAAATAGGAATTTAAATGCTCTGCCTTCTCATCAACATTTTTTACCACTTAATTTTCTTTCTTTAAAAATCCTATAGCATCTTTGACTATTCTTGTTCTTTTGACATACGCCAAAATCCTTTTTTATTGCTTGCAATATCTTGCAAGATAAGACAATCATTATCAACATTTATAGAATCTGATGTGAGCCCTGCAGGTTCTGCAGATTGCATTATATTATTCTTTAGATATGCCCTCATCTTTCCATTTAATAAACATCACTTTCTTTCTTTTCAGCATATGTTTAAGTTCTGTGTTTATCCATCCTGGTTTCCTTAAATGCTTCCGATTATTCCCTGTTTTAAAGATTGTTAATGATTGTGCTTTGAGAATCTCATTTTTTTAAATTTCTCATCTTTTCTGGACATTTGTATCTTTAAGGACATCCAGCCATTGGATCCCTCCTATCCTCTTTCTGAGTACCTTAAAATCTGCCTTTCTGAAATCTGAGTCTTCACTGGTTTTTCTCCTCTAGTTATCAAAAATCTATAATAGTATGATCGCTGACTCCTAGTGTCTCAGCCACCCTTACCTTCTCAACCATTTCCTCCCAGTTTATAAGGATTAGATCCAAGGTAGAAGATCCCCACGTTTGCTCTTCTACCTTTTGAAAGATAAAGTTGTCAGCAAGAGAGGATAAGAATTTGTTGGCCTGTTAGCTTTGCCTGAGAGAGATTCCCAGCAAATGTCTGGATGTCTCAGCCAATCACACCACAAACTGCCTATGCTATTTGCTCCACATATAGATCTATGTGCTCATCCGCACATTGCCGAAGTACACAAGTGCCGGATTTGCCTGTTATTAAAACGCACTATGCTGATCCTTAAGTAGTTAACAAAAACTAATGCACTAGCAAAATGCAGCAGACCCACTTAACAAAGATAGAGGTAACGCTGGTGCAAAACACTTATGATATGCACAAACTACCAATTTATGTAGGGGGGAGGTGATTGCCTAGTATTAAAATTGAATTAACATAATCTCGCATAGGGCACTGTTCACACTTGTAGGTGCACATTGCCTGGCATGCAGTTTATTAGTGATGCCCATAATATTACATTAGGCCGGCTGCCCAGCACTATAGAAGTGCACCTCACTGGGACAGACAACCTCTTTTACAAAAAAATCTAAGCAATCACCTCCTCCATAAATTAGTAGGTTGTGAGTGATTGTCTCATCAGTGTTTTGCATTTGTGTTGCCTCCATCTTTATTAAAGGCATTTTTCTGTGTCCTGGTAGTTCATTAGATTCTGTGACCTGGCAGGTAAATGATGTTGCCCTTTTCTGCTATGTTAATTCTTACATTTTATTGGGGAATTGTAATTACTTTTTCTATGGCTTTGCTTTAGATTTTGGTCAGGTAGGACAAAATGATTGTTTTTATTTAAGCATTGAGTAAGTGGACTTTTTATGTTCAGTCCATGGCGCACACAGGTAGCACATGTCCATATATTGTGCTTGTCTAAAGGAACCCTAAGAATGCAAGTGATACGAGTGAAGGTATAAGGGATGTTATAGGAGTATCTAGGCCTTATGACACAAGTGCACCCCTTGAGCTTTCTGTCACAATAAAAAATAGCTCTAGTTTATGAAGACAGTAAAGTGACACCCACCACACATTTGAAATTCATTTCTAGTTACATTGCAAAGAGAACACAACATGGGATGGAGGGTACGCACCTCCTGTTTCATAAGGTTTTCAATTTAAAGAGAATCTGTCACCAGATTTTTTCAACATCATATGAGAGCAGCATAACGTAGAAAAAGAAACCCTGATTCTAATGATATATCACTTAGTTTACTGAGTGCAGCAGTTGTGACATGGAGTTCTTAGCTCTGGAATGAAACAAAGCTGAGAAAGCTAACCCCACCTAAACGTTTTTTATGCTGGTGATCAAAATTAGAAAACACATACTTTCCTTATTGTCAAGTTCATTATGTTGTCCTATATCAAAATATCCTAACATGAGTAAAATAACAGATTTTAAGCCTATTTTATAGATTTAATAGATTATAAAGCACAGAATAAAAATGTACATGAGATAAATTAAAAAGAACACTGATCAGAATTAGGGAACACTTTCAGATACCTGCAAGGTATTGGTGTTAATATGGCACGTGGTGCTAATTTCCTTAATTACCTGACAATCCCCTTTTAATTGGCAGCCTAACTTTCTAGTTTGCACTCAATTTGTAAAAATGGTGTGCCGTTTCAAAGTGAAAGAAATCCTCCGGTAGCAGGTTGTCCAGATGAAGGCCAAAGGGATTACCCTGAAAACTGTCGTTGGGAAAAGGTGTACCACGGTTCGCGCTGCTGTGACACGAAAGATCACAATGAGATATAGAAATTGGTTGCGCCACGCTGCTTTATGTTTTATATCCACCCTCTGTTAAGTCACCGTTACACTCACCTTTTCCTGTCCGCACAACAGGGGGGCTCACGTAGTGAGTGCACGGGGTCTCTCTCTGGACGGTGTGGATTTCTTTCCCTTTTTCCTCGGTGTTCGCCTGTGTAATTGCACGTGATCCGTCACGTGTTTTCCTCTCCTCTGTTAGATTTGTCTTCTCTTCCGGAGCTGCTCCACCGCTCTCCCCATAGGGAGATGGATATGCAGGATATCCACTTGAGGAAGACGCCCTGAGCGTCGAAACATGTTGTGGGAGAGGACCTAGTGTGATTTGAACAATAAACTTACAGGTAAAATACTTGTTGAAGTATAGCTGTCTTCATATCCCAGCGCTCACCCAAACATCGTTTTATTCCATTACGAAAGATCACAAGGAAGAGAATGCTTTAATTGAAAACTTCCTTTTTTCTTCCTACCTACACGTTTCGGAGCCACCTCTGCGCTCCTTCTTCAGGGAAATCCAAGGATATCCCTGAGGAAGGAGCTTGGAGGTGGCTCCGAAACACGTAGGATAGGAAGAATAAAGGAAGTTTTCATTTGAAGCATTGTCTTCCTTGTGATCTTTCGTGTCACAGCAGCGCGGACCATGGTACACCTTTTCCCAACAACAGTTTTCAGGTTTTTCCACATGCAGTGGCGGTGGAGGTCCAGCGGCAGCTGTATAAGCCAGTTGTGGGCATAAACAACCAAGCAAGGTGAGTGGACACTACACATCACCGTATCTAACAGTGTCATCATTGATAGGGCACTATTCTGCACCTCGTTGTCTCCTTTATGTTTTACAAAGGGGTTACCCTATCAGCCAAAGCAACAGAAGTTGGTCATTCCAAGTCTGTGATTTCTATAATATTGTATCTTTACAATATCAAACTCTTTCAAGCCCCCAAGAAGGCTGGTCACTATCGAAAGACAAATGCAAGAGAGGACAGGATAATGCAGAGAATCTCTATGGGAAATTATTTCAACACTGTAATTGGAATAGCTCAACAGTTCAGCACTGAACAGGGTAAGGATCTGTCTCGTCTCACAGTGTCACAATGGCTAAGAGCATTTGGACTACAAGCCCACCCTGCAATGATCAAACCTTTCATTAGCAAAAAGAATTAAAAGGCTAGACTCACCTTTGGTGAGGAGCATGTTTTGTGGACAAAGGAGAAGTAGTTCACAGTTCATTTTAGTGATAAAAGCAAGTTTAATTTGTTTGGATTGATGGGAAATATTATGTTTGTCAACAAACTGGAGAAAGACTCAACCCAAAGTCGGTAAAGAAGTCAGTGAAAGGTGGTGGAGGAAGTGTCATGGTTTGGGAAATGTTTCCTGCTGCAGGGGTTGGACCACTTATACAGTGTGTATGTATGCAAGTGTGCATCAGAACCTTCTTCAACAACAAGTGGATTCTTACTTGCATTCAGCACTCAATCAGCCAGTAATTTTCATGAAGGACAATGTCCCCTGTCACACAGCAAAACAGGCAAAGCAGTTCCTTGAAACAGAAAACATTGAAACAATCAAATAGGCAGAACATAGTTCTGATCTAAACCCAGTAAAAAATCTCCACAAAATCCTTGGTGACAAAGTTATGGCCAAAAAACACACATCAGTCACAGAACAATGGAAGAGTCAAGAAGAGGAGTGGACCAAAATCACACCAGAGCAGTGTGAGAGACTAGTGATGTCCTGTGGCCTCAGATGTGGTGAAGTCAAAGGAAACGCCTATATACTTTCTACTGATTGGTTACTGTTGTAACCTTTACAAAATTTAGTTTTAATCTTTCTCTGTGCTACAGTCATTCCTGTTCTCTAATTATGATCATCACGTTTTGTGTAAAATAAAGGTTTTAAGTTGATAAACTTTTGTTATTTTGGAAAGCACTGTCCTAGTGGCATGGTGTACCCCTTACACAAAAAAACTTCAAATATTCATCAATGTACAGTAGATTACATTCTGTCTGAAAAAAATCAAGTGATCACACATTGTTCTCTAATTTTGATTATCAATGTACATTCTCTAAAGCCGGCGTCACACACGTCAATGTCATCAGCGATCTGATCACTGGCGAGCTGTCACACAGGCAGACTCACCAGCGATCATTGGACCAGCAAGATTGTGGAAATTATTTAAATATCGTTTCCATGATGTCTGCAGGCTGGTATCCATGGTAAACTGTGGGTAACTAGGCAGCGCGCGCTGCCTAGATACCCGATATATACCTTGGTTACCAGCCTTCTCCGCTCACCGGCTGGTATCCAAGGTACACAGTGGGTAACTAGGGTCCCTAGTTACCCGCTGTGTACCTTGGATACCAGCCGGTGAGCGGAGAAGGCTGGTAACCAAGGTATACATCGGGTATCTAGGCAGCGCGCACTGCCTAGTTACCCGAAGTTTACCATGGATACCAGCTCGAAGCGCTTGCTGAGAGACGCTGGGAGCTGGCTGATCGTGCGTCCGTGTGTCACACGCAGCGATGCTGCGTTTACACCGGGTGACCATCGCCAGGTTTTCAGTCCAGTCCGAAAACCTGGCGACCATCAACCAGCGATTTATCGCTGGTTGATGCGCCCTGTCACACGTGTCAATATCGCAGCAACGTCACGTGCAGCAGTGATATTGCACGCGATATTGATGCGTGTGACGGCCCCTTAAGACAGTGAGATATTTATCACAGGATCGGGTTTAGTAGGTCTATCTGATGAGTTAGCTGCAGTTTGAGTAGTGATACTCTCCTGGTGATAAATCATTTATTGCAAGTAAACAACAGCAAGCAGCTTAATATATGTCACATTGATAAAGTATGTGTCTCAGCCTCTATTTCCTGCTGTCTTCATATTAAACAGCAAAAAATGCTGACAAATTCTATTTAAAAGTGTCTATTTCTAGTTAATAAAGTGGTAAAAAAACTTTGTAAACAATGAACACTTTATTTGCCAATTTTTAAATCATGCAAGACAAATTTATAAATGTGGGCTACTTTTCTGCCATGTTTCTTGCCACACATGCTGGATTATGAAAATCTTACTGTATTCCTTTAGAATGACTTAGATTCTACCTTTTTTGGATTTGGTGCTTTGAAGGCTCTGCACACTGCCTCAAACCTTGTGTCATTGGCATCCTTTTCAAATGTCAGCATTATTGTCAGTATACGGACGTATTACAGCTAAAAGCTTTTTCTCAGACTTTCTCTACATAACAGCTCAGACTAAGACAACAAGCTAGGTTTATTAAGGGAAAAGACATAATGTTATTTATCTGTTGTAGTATAAGTGTAGATTTCAAATGGAAAAGTAAGAACTTACAAATGTATTTTAGCAGTCTGAAAAAAACACTTACAGGAAGAGCTTGAAGGAGATCAATATCTTAAGAAAAAACGTAATTTAAAAAGAAAATGCTACAAAAACTGGATTGTGTTAAAATCATACAAATTGTTCTATAATTCATTTAGCTTTACTTTACGATCTACGTCTGCACAGTGATACAGTGATTGTCTGTTGTTAAAAACCTTGCATACTATAATACAAAATGTTAGCAGAAGACCAAAAATGGTTTGAATCCTTCAGCATTAATAGAATTATTGTGAGAGTTATTTGTGAGATTGGCAATCAAAATGATTCAAAAGTTTAAGTCCAACGTAGCCCTTGGTAAGACAGTGTCTGTGCAGATGTAAACAGGTACGTGGATGCAACAGCGAAGAAAATGAGGAAACCGTGGTACGAAAAGGGAATCTATCAGCAAGTTTTTGCTATGTAATCTGAGGACAGCAAGAGGTAGGGGTTAAAACACAGAACTCAATGATGTGTCACATGCCACCTTCTGTGCTGTTCTTTTCCTAAACTGAGTATTTTATCACTAGTACATTGTAATTGCTGTAACTACCTGGCTCATGCTATGTTCCAACTCTTATCCTTCATGTGAATAGTGTTTCATTGTCAATGATTGAAAGCCTGGTGTGGGCAGGGCCAGCTTTTACAGCTCTGCTGCATTGCCAATTTTAAAAACTCTGTCGGAAGCACTGCACTCAGTAGACTAAGTGATACATTGTTGAATTTAGGGTCTACTTGCCTACATCATGGTGCCATCAGAGGAGGTAAATAAAAACAGTTTACAGGTTCCCTTTAAACACAATAAAAAAGATGTCTTCGGTACAATATCAGAGGATAATACAAGCAGTGAAAATGGAGCAAACAATATTACATGAAAAATACAGTTATTCAGATTAACAAAATATTAACAAAATTCTATTTACACACTATTGTTCTATTATTACCTTTAAATAATTGTTTTCATTGGTGATGTCTTAGCCCTAATGAACCAACCCAATGGTTTCACTGCCACTACTGGGCTCGTCACCATTGTCACACAGGCCCTAATGTGGGTCGATGATTCTACCTTCTATGCTGCAAGTGGTAGATTAATGGGTTGCTTGGTACAACCATTCCCTGAAGCGAGGTCACAGTTCCTAATTTGTACCATATATTTACACTGGAAGTGAAAGGCTACATGAATGTCCCTCTGCTGTGGCCTAATCATCTCTCTCAGGTCTGACTGTTCATTCAGCTCAGCACTACTGACTCTGGTCTCTCTCGATTCTGGTCTATCTTGAGTCTGGTCTTTCTTGGGTTTTCTCTCAGATCTAGTTTCCCTTATATCTTCCCTTGTGTTTGGTCTCTCTTGAGTCGTCACTCAGGTCTGGTCTCTCTCGGGTCTGGTCTCTCTTATGTCTTTTTCCAGGTCTGGTCTCTTGATTCCTTTACTCAGGCCAGGTCTTTTATGATGTTGGCTATAAGCTAACTGCTGCTCACACAACTTTTATCCTACAGGTCCAGGTGTTGACCCCATCCTTCTTGGTCATCTCTGGCCTTTTATAATTATTAACTGAGCTACAGCTGTCACCTGACCTGGTCTCTCCCTCAATCTCTTCCCTTGATGCACATCACCCTTGAGTGCCTGCTGATGAAATTCTTTTGTCTTCCATGTTATCTTACTCTACCAGCAGATGGCAGTTTTCAATTACTGCTACTGTTATGCATTAACTGTGTGCATCTTTTCACTTGTTTATCCTCTTACAAAGATATGTTAGAAAAAAAATTAAATAATTGGAGAACCCGTACACAGATCCCTTAAAGTGAACCTGTCACCTCCATAAAGCCCCCCAGGCTATCACTACCTGTCCTTGCACCTTCCTATTACTACTCTAACAATCCTTTTCTGTCCTAAATGTGCCCAGTGAATGTGTAATAAAACATTGTTATCACTCGCTCATTAGTATGTTAATGATCCGGGAGGGGTTTACTGTTGCTAGCCCCTTGGGCACCCTCTTTGTGTCCCTTCGCTGCCTCCTGTATAGTTTATCACGCCCCTATCGATAGGCGTGATATTGACATCCAAATCCACGCCTCCAGCCTGGCTCACTCCGCTCTGCAGAGAGCCGGGTATGACGCCGGAAAGTGTCATTTCTGGTACTCCACATCTCATCCACAGAGCTGTGCATTGCGCATGCTCTGTGGAGCACATTACATCGGGTCATCACAGATGAGCTGACGTAATGTGCTCCATGGAGCATGCGTATTGCGCAGCCTGAAGTCCGGCTGCGGAGTACCAGAAATGACACCATTTGGCGTCATACCCGGCACTCTGCAGAGCGGAGTGAGTCAGGCTGGAGGCGCGCATTTGGATGTCAATATCACGCCTATCGATCGGGGCGTGACGCCCAAGGGGGCTAGCAACAGTAGCCCCCCCCGGATCATTAACATACTAATGAGTGAGTGATAACAATGTTTTATTACACAGTCACTGGGCACATTTAGGACAGAAAAGGATTGTTAGAGTAGTAATAGGAAGGTGCAAGGACAGGTAGTGATAGCCTGGGGGGCTTTATGGAGGTGACAGGTTCACTTTAAGGGATCTGTGTACGGGTTCTCCAATTATTTAATTTTTTTTCTAACATATCTTTGTAAGAGGATAAACAAGTGAAAAGATGCACACAGTTAATGCATAACAGTAGCAGTAATTGAAAACTGTATCTGCTGGTAGAGTAAGATAACATGGAAGACAAAAGAATTTCATCAGCAGGCACTCAAGGGTGATGTGCATCAAGGGAAGAGATTGAGGGAGAGAGACCAGATCAGGTGACAGCTGTAGCTCAGTTAATAATTATAAAAGGCCAGGGATGACCAAGAAGGATGGGGTCAACACCTGGACCTGTAGGATAAAAGTCGTGTGAGCAGCAGTTAGCTTATAGCCAACATCATGAAAGACCTGGCCTGAGTAAAGGAATCAAGAGACCAGACCTGGAAAAAGACACAAGAGAGACCAGCAACAGTAGCCCCCCCCTCCCCCCGGATCATTAACATACTAATGAGTAAGTGATAACGTTTTATTACACAGTCATAGGGCACATTTAGGACAGAAAAGGAGAGTTAGAGTAGTAATAGGAAGGTTCAGGGACAGATAGTGATAGCCTGGGGGGCTTTATGGAGGTGACAGGTTCCCTTTAAAAAAAATCATTTTTTTTCCAATTCTACTTTAGAAAAATGAAGGAATTTCTTGCTAAGGTAACAAACTACCGTATATACTCGCGTATAAGCCGAGTTTTTCAGCCCACAAATTGGGCTGAAAAGTTACCCCCTCGGCTTATACGCGAGTCACTATACGGGCGCCCCCCCCCCAGAGGTATACAGGCCCCCCATCAGTATACAGGCCCCCCCCCAGGCTCGGGAAACCTGTAAAGGAAGATGATTATACTTATCGCTGTCCGGCTGCCGTCCCCGCTCTGCATCGCGCTCCTCCATCTGCATCGCGCTCCTCCATCTTCCGGGTTCCTGTCGGCGCCGAGAATGACGTCATTGTCGGCGCAGAACACAGGAAGTCGGAAGCCGGAAGATGGAGGAGCGCGATGCAGATGGAGGAGCGCGATGCAGAGCGGGGACGGCAGCCGGACAGCGATAAGTATAATCATCTTCCTTTACAGGTTTCCCGAGCCTGGGGGGGGGCCTGTATACCTCGGGCTGCTGCTGTATATACCCTGGGGGGGCCTGTATACCTCGGGCTGCTGCTGTATATACCCTGGGGGGGCCTGTATACCTCGGGCTGCTGCTGTATATACCCTGGGGGGGCCTGTATACCTCGGGCTGCTGCTGTATATACCCTGGGGGGGCCTGTATACCTCGGGCTGCTGCTGTATATAGCCTGGGGGGGCCTGTATACCTCGGGCTGCTGCTGTATATAGCCTGGGGGGGCCTGTATACCTCGGGCTGCTGCTGTATATAGCCTGGGGGGGCCTGTATACCTCGGGCTGCTGCTGTATATACCATGGGGCTGCTGCTGTATATACCATGGGGCTGCTGCTGTATATACCATGGGGCTGTTGCTGTATATACCATGGGGCTGTTGCTGTATATACCATGGGGCTGCTGCTGTATATACCATGGGGCTGCTGCTGTATATACCATGGGGCTGCTGCTGTATATACCATGGGGCTGTTGCTGTATATACCATGGGGCTGTTGCTGTATATACCATGGGGCTGCTGCTGTATATACCATGGGGCTGCTGCTGTATATACCATGGGGCTGCTGCAGTATATACCATGGGGCTGCTGCAGTATATACCATGGGGCTGTTGCTGTATATACCATGGGGCTGTTGCTGTATATACCATGGGGCTGCTGCTGTATATACCATGGGGCTGCTGCTGTATATACCATGGGGCTGTTGCTGTAGATACCATGGGGCTGCTGCTGTATATACCATGGGGCTGCTGCTGTATATACCCTGGGGCTGCTGCTGTATATAACCTGGGGGGGCCTGTATACCTCGGGCTGCTGCTGTATATAGCCTGGGGGGGCCTGTATACCTCGGGCTGCTGCTGTATATAGCCTGGGGAGGGCCTGTATACCTTGGGCTGCTGCTGTATATACCATGGGGCTGCTGCTGTATATTCCATGGGGCTGCTGCTGTATATACCATGGGGCTGCTGCTGTATATACCATGGGGCTGTTGCTGTATATACCATGGGGCTGTTGCTGTATATACCATGGGGCTGCTGCTGCATATACCATGGGGCTGTTGCTGTATATACCATGGGGCTGCTGCTGTATATACCCTGGGGCTGCTGCTGTATATACCCTGGGGCTGCTGCTGCTGTATATACCCCTGGGGCTGCTGCTGCTGTATATAACCCTGGGAAGGCTGCTGTAACACTGCTGGGGCCTGTATATACTACTGGGGAGGCTGCTGTATACCACACTGTTGGGGGCTGTATACTACCACTGGGGAGGCCTGTATACCATCGGGGGGGCCTGTATACCACACTGCTGGGGGCTGTATACCTGTGCTGGGGTCCACCCTCGGCTTATACACGAGTCAATAGTTTTTTCCCAGATTTTGGGGGCAAAAGTAGGGGGGTCGGCTTATACACGGGTCGGCTTATACACGAGTATATACGGTAATTGAAAAAAAGGGTTTATCATCATCAAAAGGTATCATCAATCCACCAAAATAGTGAGGGGTCTGAAAGGTCAGGGTCCAATCGTAAAGCTCACCATTGATCATGAGGGATCACATGTTCCTCTTTTGAATGGATGAGTGATCATGAATACACATTACTGCTTCATTTAAAATGTGCTGAAGAGATCGTCTAGTACAGCCAAAATATTAAAAAAGCCAGAAATACATCAGTTGTGAATGCAAAAAAAAATGATCCCCAAAATGACAATAACATTATGTGGCCTAATCATTAAAGTGATTGAGACAAAGTTATTGCAATTTTTGGTGTTTTCATACTTTTCTCAACCAGCTGTGCTATTAGGGTGGAAACACACTATCCTACTTACACGCGAGTCTCTCGGACGAGACTCAGATCAGTGACCCTGAACGGCCTCTCCCTCTCTGGACAGGAGTGTCAGCTCCTTGTGTTTTTGTGCAGCATCACACTCCCATCCAGAGGGGGAGAGGCCGTTCAGGGTCACTGATCTGAGTCTTGTGCGAGAGACTCGCATGTAAGTAGGATAGTGTGTTTCCACCCTTATGGGTAGAGGATAGGTGTGACAAGACATGGCTAAATGCGAGTAAATTTATGAGAAGTTGCACTATTTAATTGGCGTATTTACTCCAGAAATGTACTCTAGTCCCTGACTGGAGTGCATGTGAGCTGGAGGAGCATCTTAGTAGAGCTCTCCCATTTATTAATACCCAGGTGAACGATGTTAGTAATAATGAATAGGAGCCTCAGTATGGAAATGTCAATTTTTTTTTCCATTTTGTTTATACTACAATGAAAGCTGTATTTTCTTAGGCCGGCTTCACACTGCAGCATGGTCCGGTCCGGGGCTGTCTGGAATGACCCAGACAGTCGCAGACGGGATCAGCACACAGGACTGGGGGGCTAATATGCCCTCTGGTCCTGTGTGTAGTGCACGCAGCAGCAGCCGCTGACAGGTCAGGACTGTGGCGCCTGCGGTCCTGACTTATCAGTAGCGGGAACTGCGTGCGCTGCACACCGGACCGGAGGGCATATTAGCCCCCCAGTCCTGTGTGCTGATCCCGTCCGCGACTGTCTGGGTCATCCCAGACAGCCCCGGACAGGACCACGCCGCAGTGTGAATCCGGCCTTAATGTTTTTAATTGCGTTTGATCATAGAAGTGTTAAGTTTTTTGCTTTTAAAAAATGCATGCTGTAGGTATGGTGTTTATTTCTGGTGCTTTTCCCATAAGCTTTCTCTCTATTTTTGTTTAAAATCCTAAAATATGCACAGAATATTATTTAAAGACAAAAAAAGCAAAAAGAAAATAGTATGTGATCAAACATGGACTACAGCATTTTCTTACATTTTATTTTCTGAATATTCTTTATTAGATTCACTAATGCAACATTTGCCTGCTGCAAAATTTCCGTACCTTAATATAGCTTTTAATATTCGGTATAAAATTCAAAAAATAACATGAAAGTGAAGAATTACGCTTCTTTTAAATTTACTTAAGTAATGTCAATACATAAATTGACATCTGTGAATTAAGTATTACTTCACTTGACAAACATAGAGTGGAAGCTATTTGTAAGTCAGCTGTCTGAGAGAACATTCTCCAGTAAATGGAAAGCAAGAAATGAATAAAATATATCGGCTGAGTGTAACATGAACTGTAAGAGCCAAGAATTTATGTTCTGGTATAGAGATAAGCATATATTAGAGTTCTGGCACAATGCAGTATTTTTCATACACATCAGGTTAGTTGGCCTGTCAGAGGTAGTGGAATAACACAGGGAAGACACTTAAGATATATTCAGTATCTTAGTATTAGACGTAGCCTAACGGATGGAAGCCTCTGCAGATGTATTATAGTGAATTATAGTGAATTGTGAGCCATCTCTTAAAAATATTGTACAAGAATCTTTTCTCTTTTACTGACTGATTTATCATGCATCCTTAAAATATAACAATGTTTAAGTGCTTAGTGAATATTGGGCAGAATAGTTGTCATGACTGAATTAAGCAACCCAATACCTTTAAAGGAATATTCTGGTTATAAGGGGTGATCACTTATTTATATTATACAGTTGAAACCAGACATTTATCTACACTGCATAAAAAGACACATATGCATGTTTTTCTCACTATCTGACATGAAATCATAATAAACCTTCCCCGTTTTAGGTCAATTCAGGTTACTATAATTATTAACCCCTTCATGACCCGGGAATTTTTCATTTTTCATTTTCGTTTTTTGCTCCTCTGCTTCCAAGAGCCATAACTTTTTTATTTTTCCGTCAATATAGACATATGACGGCTTGTTTTTTGTGGGACGAGTTGTACTTTCATATGCAATCATTTACTTTACCATATAGTGTACAGGAAAATTGCAAAAAAATTCTAAATGCAGTGAAATTGCAAACAAAGTGCAATGACACATTTGTTTTTTTGGGTATTTTAGTTGCCATGTTCACTATATGGTAAAACCGACGGGGTGATGCCTCAGGTCGGTACGAGTTTGTAGACACCCAACATGTATACCTTTATTGGTATCTAGGTGGAGAAAAAAATTCAGAAGTTTGAGAAAAAAAAAATGACTTTTGCGTCATGTTCTGCAACCTGTAGCACCCTCATTTTTCGGGATCTGGTGCTGTATGATGGCTTATTTTTTGCTTCTTGAGCTGACGTTTCTAATGATACCACTTTTGGGTGGATCCGCTGTTTTGATCGACCATTATTACATTTATAGCTAATTTGCGGCGACCAAAAAAACATACATGTGTCTTTTTATTAGGTGTATCTAAACTTCTGGTATCAACTGTATGTCATAACTTCTAGACTGATGGAAGTTTCTCTATGGGAATGTCAGAGAGAGCGAAGTACAGTATTTAGTTTTATCAGGCAGTTCTTCAGAGAATGATTCCAGCAGCAGTGAGGCATGCATACTGTGTACAGTCTGACAGGGAAACAAATGTGCTCCAATTGGTGCAGTCTAATTGGATAGAATCCCACTGATCTAGACGTTATCACCTATCCATAATGTATGTTGAGAAATGGAGGCAGAACACCAAACAGTACAAACATATGCACAAATCTTTTTTGTCCATCTGATGTGTGATGTGGTTACGGCTGTTTTCAGTCTTTTTCAAGCAGTACAGAAACTCATAATACCTACTCCTGCAACTGCATAAACAAATCCAGAAGATCTAGTCATCTATAGACACAAGGAGGTCAATACTACAGAGTTCATATTGAATATGATAGGAGCACAACACTTAAGGCCACTTTACAGGTCGCAATATTGTTCCGATATTGCATACAATTTCACGGGAGCGCGCACGTTTTTGCCATTTGCCCAAGATCGCATAGTAGATGTCACACAGGGAGATATCGCCAGGCAACGCAACTACGATGTTGTACGCCCCTCTTGCACACTGCGTCTGAGCAACTCAGGGAACAACCAATTAACATTGGAGTGAATAAGGGAAGTTGCACTCCAAATCGTAGTTGCGCTGTCACACAGCACGATCCTGCCAGATCGTCAAGCCAATATTGCAAGGTTGAACAGCATGCACAATTCAAAAACGATATTGTTTTTGCATTGTTCTTGCGTCGCATTGTTCATTTACACAACACACGAATGATATCAACTGCAACGCCCCTACCACATGACTTTTTATCGTAGTTGCGTTGCGATATCGCGACGTGTAAAGCGGCCTTTAGGCTAGGTTCACATTGCGTTATTGCTGTCTGTTACAACAGAAATGTTAATGGTTTTTGTCATAAGTGACAGCAAAAGTGACATTTTGAGTCATTTTAGGGTGCTTACGTTTTTGATACTAAAAAAACATATGCGCTACATGAGATAGAAAAATATTAGAATCAGAGAGTCCTCAGTGGTTGATACCTTTTAAAGGCTAACTGAAAAGATGGTAAGCAAAGCAAGCTTTTTGGACACTATGGCCCCTTCATAAGCTGATAATGACACAAATTTTAAAGACACATACATCTATGAATAAACAAAAAAAGCAAGGTTAGATGATGTAGGTCTCCACAGGCTACTAATCATATCTTATGTGAACTGTCTCGCACCGATTTATGGATTTCTACTCTCACTGAGGAATCTTCAGGTCTCCACAGACCACTAATCATAGAACAATGATACAATCGATTCCTCTTATCTTGGAATTTTGATTTTCCTTACTTTCCCAGCTCCTATCATATTTACTACATCATCTAACCCTGCTTTTTTTTGTTTTTTGTTTATGTATATACTGTATGTATGTGTCTTCAGAATTTGTGTCATTATCAGTCTGATGAAGGGGCCGAAAGCTTGCTATGCCTACCGTCTTTTCAGTTAGCCATTAAAAGGTATCAACCACTGAGGACTCTCAGATTCTAATATTTTTCTATCTACTGGCTAACACAGTATAAACATTGTTTACCTACGTGAGATGATAGAGATGATTGATAGATGACAGGATAGGTAGAATAGGTGAAATGATAGACAGAAAGATAGATGCAAGAATAGAATTACTAGCCTCCCTGCTCTGTATTCCTGCTCACTCTCTTCTGCTTCCGGGTTAGTGGGTAAATAGTCATGAGTTTAATGAGTGGCATCAAAAGCAGCAGAGAGAGTTCAGGGAGACAGATCAGGGAGGCTGGTAATGCTATTCTTTTCTTGCATCTATCTATCTTTATATCAATCCTACCTATCTGTCTGTCTTATATCATCTCTCTGTTATCATCTATTGCAAACGCAATATAACGCAATGCTGAAGGTTTGCATAAATCTGTAGCATTGCGTTATATTGCGTTTGTTTTTTAATGGACTGAAAAAATGCTACAGTCCACGTTTGCCTGTGCATTTCAACAAATGCATACTTACAAATGCATGCCTATTTTGGCATGTGGCAGTATGCATTTGTTGAATGGAAGCCTGTGGATTACTTTGCAAGTCCATTACATTGCATTTTTGCTGCTGTCAAATGCATCCATTAAATGGACAGCACAAACACAATGTGAACCTAGCCTTAGGCTACCTACTCATCAGGACATCAGTATGTGCAGAGATGATTTCTATTACACCACAGACAAAAGTTCATAAATGACAAGAAATTAACATTTTAATGAGAAAAAAAAAAAAAAATATTTGGGTTTATGCCTACTACTAAGACGTCATGTTCGTTGCCTATGGCAACCAATCACACAGCTGGCACAATGAGTGAGGGGGGCAACCGCCATTCATAGAAGCTGTCACAGGCAGTGGGCATCTGTGATTGGCCATTGGAGCCAGTGCAGTAACCTGGGAGCAGCCCATACATTCTATCATCTACCATGCAGTGAATAACCAGAAAGTTAATGAGTGGCCCCCAGAAATACAAGCGTGCAGACCCGGTAAGTAATCACTCTGATGTTTAACCACTGTTTTGTTCCTTTTTACAGCCCTTAAACAGTAACATGGACTTCTCAGTTTGGGTTCACCCTTCCCTACTTGTAAGCACTGTGCAAGAAAATCTGTGCAGTCTAGAAGTGGTGTTCAGTCACTTAGGCAACAAGCTGTATTAAATGAAAAGTGTTAGTATATCAAGAATGGATACACATTTTAAAACAGTGTTTTTCAAAAATATCCATCTATAAAGATAGGAATAACCTTTCATTTTTTTCTATGTCTGGGCTGATTGGAAATCCTACCCAGTGCTAGAGAGCCATGCCATGTGCTCTATTTAGCTGGCTTCCCTTTGCTGTTCCTATTCCCCTCTCTCAGCATTAGCCTCACACATACTGTCACTGATGGAAAGGGGGATGCAGTGCATACTGCATTGCACTAATGAGCGGGGTCACGTGACCTCTCCACTCCTACTACAGCCTCCCCCTGCCTCCTCCAGCGCCCAATCACCAACCCCCCACGCAGATTGTACACCGTGACTCAAGTATAAGCCGAGGGGGGCACTTTTGAGCACAAAAATTGTGCTGAAAATCTTGGCTTATACTCGAGTATATACGGTAATCTTGAAATTTGGCAATTTTGTTAAACCCATTCAAATATAGTGTTTACATAATCGTATTAAAAAGTTTGAGTGAAATAAGTAAAAGACTTGACATCTTAGTTCTTATCTTTCACTTAAGAATAGGCATGAATCGGAGGAGACTCTTACTCTAAAGCCTTCAGAAAAAAACATTTGTATTATAATGATATTTTCTGAGAAAATAAACCATTGAAATACTGTAGAAGTCTGCAAATGTATGGTAAATGGTATATTAACATAAATGTAGTGCCATCTGAAAAGAGGCATATACAGTATAATATTCAGCATATATCTAAGCTCTAGGCCCCTTAGTCTTTTTTGAAACATGATGTTTCTGTTTCTAAGAAGAGAGAAAATCCTGTCTTTTAATGAGTTTTAAATCATAAAAGTATGCACATAAATAAGTGGATTTCTATAAACCGACCATGTGATGTTAGCTGTCTGCAATATCTGCGTTACTTTCACATATAAAGTCCTTTTCTTTTTCTGACATTTTATGAGTGACACTTATTTTGATGCTGAAACAAAGCTAATTGAGAATTCATGGCTTTAAACAAAAGAACAATTGTCTCGTCAGATACTTTTGTTACATCCATTGATTAATATTCTGTCATGTATTTGACTAGACATAGATTATAGTGTTTTCATAAGTGGTTTACAGTCTCTCAGAACTGCATTTATTTAATTTATATAGAAACCACATAGATGGATATCAAGTCTCAGACTTCAAATAGAACAGTACAGTAAACTGAAATAAATAGAATTAGTGTAACATCCTTTATGGAAGAAAAATATGTTTTATTCACTAAACTACCGTAATTGAGTTTTCAGAAAAGACCAAAAGTAGAGTTGGTGCAAATCGATTTGTATGTCTTGGTTGTGCCACCACGTCAATAATCTGTGGAAACAGCATGAACCACCTCCACCTTGCCAGAATCCGTGGCTCTTAAAATCCATTATCCAGGCCGCGCCATGTAACGTGTTCAGAAAGGAATTATATGGAGAGCTCAGAATGAGCAGACTCGGGTGTTTGAATGCCGATCTCTACATAGGTATTGATATAAGGAGATAAATCTTGACGACCGTGCTAAGGGTATGACTGCACAGGTTCAGAGCTTTTTGCTTATTTGATTTTTCATTTTGTAGACAACATATCGTAATAAAGACTTTTGCAAACACATTGGAAAACTTTCATATAAAATTTTCTTGAGGACCTACTTTTGCAGATTAGCTACAAATTTATGGAAGGTTGTCAACCCTCAAAGATACATTATGAATCCAATCTCCTCTATAAACAATTCTTGACAGACCTATAGTTACAAGCATGGGTTTTAACTTTTTAGATACTTACTTTTCCTATAAAAATGAAAATTAAAAACACTAAAAGACAAAGCTGGAGTTTGAATAGTTTACTATTTTGACCATTTTTTTTTTAATTTGTAAAGGTGATGTTCAATAATTGATGTTGATGTTATGATAGGTCACCAAAATTAGATCAGTCACCAACACACGCTGACTAGCTGTTCCTGGTGCCGACCGTAGGTGTTCATTTGTAGAAAGGAACTACACAGCTCCACCAACTGTAGAGTGACTGCAGTAGGATACTTCCGATCCATGACTATTCATTACAATATACAAAGATTATGGTGATACCATGAACACTGAAGAAGCTGCCCTCACTGCTGTCCACCCCATCTTTCTAATTTAATACTGGATAGGCCAAGAATGCCAAGCTAAGAAGAGGCTGCTGACACTGGTGTCCACCCTGTCTATCTGACCTAAAACTGGATACACCAAGAAGAGGATGCAAAGGCAAGAAGAGGATGCTAAGGCTTTGTGCCCACTCTGCTTATTTCATGTGTTGCTTTTGTATGTGCACAAACACAGCAAAAGCAGCACAAACCTATTGCGTTTGTGCTATTTTTGGGCTGCGTGTATGCACATACAAACAGCAGAAAAACACAGCACAAAAAACATGACAGACTGACACAAACAGAGATATATCTAAAAATTGAGAGACAGAACAGAGCACAATGGGTCTTATCGTTTAAGGATGATTAACACACTTATGATTGCATGTGCTCATCTGAGCCAGTTGTGAAAACCCATAACTGGTATATACATTTGTACAGCTGCTGCTGGATCAGCACTCCCACATGCAGGGTGGCGTATATACAGAAATCCAAAGAATATTGGATCGTGGAAGCACTATCCTTTGGATGTCTGTATATAGAAACACAGAAAAACAGACACAAACACAGACAGTCACATTTTCTCACCCTACAGAGAGCCCACGGTGATCGGTGATGTCTTCTTTCTGGGCAGCAAAAGGCCCTGTGGATTTCATCCAATCAGAGGCTGACTATGTGACAGGTTGAGTCATATGACCAGTCACATGACCAGTCACATGGGGCAGCGCAGGTCCTCAAGTCACTTGCACAGCTTCTCCTGGTGCCCGGAATGAAGTTATCACCGGGGATCACCACAGGATCGCTGGGGAGTGTGAGTATTGGTGCATTTATGCTGTAGAAATTGCTTTAAAAAAGCATTACAAATGCAGTATAGGAATAGCCATTCATTTGTGATGCTTTTTTTGGGAGAATGGAGTCTATGGGAAAATGCAGCCCAAAAACAGGCAAGTTAATTGCAGGGACATAAAGAAAAATCATGGCAATTTCTGCTACGAAAATGCAGCACCCAAAAGAGCACGTGTGCACAGCATTTGTAAAATCATATTGAATTTCATTAACACCTGTGGGTGCTGAATTTTTGGTGCAGAAACACAGCAATAACACACAGTGGGCACTCACTGCTGTCCACCGTGTCTATCTGACCTAAAGGATATACCAAGAATGCTAATGTAAGAAGAGGCTGCTCACACTGCTGTCCATGATGTCTTCTTTATTTTAAAGTGGAGATGCCAGGGTTCCTTAGATAAGAAAGGGCCGTTCACACTTCTTTCCACCCTGTCTGTCTGATCTAACACTGGCAATACTAGGGGCAATGAAGTCAGAAGAAGCCAGTCACACTGATGTAATCATGTTTTTCTGTATGGTGAGTGGCTGCTGTAACCTGGCGACAGCTTGACAGTACATGGTATAAGGGATCCTCAAGTCACAGCAAAAGAGCTTCTTTCCACACAGGCTCAAAGTCACCAAAACCACTGTTAGGCTAGGGTCACACTTGGAGAGTGACACACACCTGACGCCTCCGCTAACAACTTAGAAATTTCCCCTGCAGCGCATAGCGTTAACGCTATGAGCTGCCTGCCAACGCTGCCCCAGAGACCCTCTGTTTACCTTAGCAGCGGCCACACAGGATATGCGCTTTATCACAGCATACAGGAAACGCTGTTTGCAGCATTTTCCTGTGCGCTCAACTAAAGCACACGTCCTGTGTGGTCATTGCTAAGGTTAACAGGGGGTTTCTATGGGGCAGAGTTGACAGGCAGTTCATAGCGTTAACGCTATGTGCTGCGGGAGAAAATTCTAAGTTGTTAGCGGAGGCGTCAGGCATGGGTCACCCTTCAAGAGTGACCCTAGCCTTAATTTAATAAAATAGTAAACTTTTTAATTTTATAATGACTACCTCACTAGACAGGTGAGGAAGTGAGCCACAAATTAGCAATTTCTTTATAATAACATTTTCCTAGTTGTTTATTTTTTTCTATTGCAGGAGGACCAATAAATAACCAATCAAATTTATTATAGGCAGTGATGTCAAAATAAGGAATTAAAAGTAACACTAAAATATAACTTCTGCTTCATTTAAAAAGAAGCTTCCGATTGTGCAATGTAGTGGTAACCAACCTTTCTTACCTTTTGAGCCACATTCATCTGTAACAGATGGTCGTGAGCCAAACCAAAGCTCCACTCCCCCATTGTAATGAAATCCATTAATTCTTTGGCCATATTATAATACCAGATATAATATAATCAACTGGACCGTTGAAGCGGCTCTGCTCCGCGAAACGACAGCCGTCGTCCGTGCTCCCCACTCCCTCTCCCCGCATGATTATGTCTTGTAAAACACTGGACGAATAAAAAGATCTTAGAAATTCGGTGAGTGACGCCTGGCTTTTTCTTCTTGGATATTTGGATTTCTCATTCAATGGCGCGCAACACCATGCTCCGAGATGCACCCTGACCCAGGATTGCTTTCCTGAAGCCAAGGAAGACACTTGAGCCCTAATCCGGTAGGTGCCCGGTATTTCCTTTGTTGTTGCATCCAGATATAATATTGATACAATATTTATGCATAGTGCCTTTTGCAGATATACAATGTGTACCCAGCTCTGGTGAATAAATAGTAATGGTAAAGCAGTGAATACCAAGTGCCATATATAATATATTCTAACACCTCTGCAGCAAAGATCCCATAGATCAAGCTTCTTAACTGTTCTCAGGAGCTTTGACATTTTTATATATGTAAATATAGTGAGATTTACACTTCTGCATTTCTTTGACTTTTCTTACCTTTTCCAATGTCCATTGTGGTTTCCCATATGTCAACTGTTGGCTAATGGCAAATGAGAAACCCCCTGTGTGCAAGTGTATGGGCAAATAAGGCCTAAGTGCTGGAGAAAATAAAAGCTTCTGAAAGATTAAATCTCTTTTGTTTTCTCAAAAGAGATATCACCAATAAAATAAATTTGTATCTTTTGTTGAAAAATTAGGTTACATGATAACGTTGTCATAGCAACAATATATCCTGATGCACAAAAGAATTTTAAGATATAGATGCCATATGTCACATACTTGTGGAAAACCTGAAATTAAGAATATATATTTTATTCAGAAAACTTAAATTTAGCTTAATCTTTGGGGCTTTGCCAAATAGAAGGTATTAATAATTTCTTAACTAAAACAAGAAAAGTGGATCAAAACTTCATTGTAGTTATATACAGGTGACATAGGCAGATGGTTACTTTTTGCCTTTGTGCACTTTTTTACAGTTTTTTTGTTCAGTTGCTTTATAAATGGAAAAGCATTTTTTTTTATAGGGGATATCCGGTCTAAACTTACAAGTCTGCACTGTGTGACAGCAGATTTGTGAATCCTCATATTGCATGCACTGTGTGGTTGACATGTGGCCCCAAATATGCAATATACATACTCCTAGCCAGAATCCGACTAGTGGATGGTGTCCTCACTTGCACTGAGTAAAGTAATGCCCAACTATTCTGATTTTGGCTGAGAGTATGCACATCACATACTTGCAGCCATGTGCCACCGTTCCGAGTTCGCACATCAGAGAATCCTCACAGTGCACAGTGTGATGTGAGGATTCACAAGTCGGCAGTCACATGGAGTACTTGCAGACTTTTCATTTTAGACCAGAAACCCCTTTCAAGTAATAGTTATTAAACATTTTGTTATTGTAACTACTTTATACCCATGGAGCAGGGCGGGTATAAGCGGTGACGTCACCGCATGTGTCGAGGCTAAATGGCCATTTGCAATACCAAAAAAAAAAACCCTCTGTTTAATGCTGCAGAAGAGGGAGACAATGATTGGCAGCGGTGGGCAGATTAAACATGCAGGGGGTGTGAATCTGCCCTTCGGCTCCAGCCTCTAGCCACCTCCTTTCTGGCTGCAGGATGTACGTTTTCTAAGTGTATTATCTTGGGGTACAGGGGGGCTCAATAGCTGGGGAACCTGTTGCCTGGATGCAGAAGACATGCTGCATCCAGTGCTGTAATTAGATCACCATGCCTGGTTTGGTGACAGGTCCTCTTTAATCCATTGTAAATGTATGTACCATGCGTTAACGGATGCGTTAACGCATGTTACATACATGTACCATGTGTTAACGTATCATTTAATTTTGGCAACAACAATGCACACATGACATGAAAATGGCAAGGATCCTGTAATGTATCCTTCAAACGGGTGCAAGCTTCCAAGTCTGACCCTAGCCTAACCCTTCAATTTGGTGGGCTGTAAAAGTAATGTCACTCACACAACCAATTTCCCATGCCACATGGTAAAAGCTGGCTAGTGCAGGTACTAGGTGCACTGATTATTGAAGACTGACATATTTGTAGGAGACAAAATGCTAAAAACAAATAACTTTATTTAGGTCACTCATCTGGAATGCTGATGAATAAAGCTAGTGGGCAGTGCACTGCAGCAATGTAAGGACAAGATCAATATGATATATACATATATAATAACACAGTTGTGCACTTGCCAAAAATCTGTGTAATAAATGTATGGAATGACATGAAATAGTGATTGAGCCCAGATCATAATAAGGTTATAATTATAATAATTATATTTATGAAGTTATTTAAATCAAATTTCCAAAAGGAAATACCTCACGAAGAGGAGATTCCAATTTTGCCTGATCTGATCATCTCTAGTCACAATATTTTTTTTGCAAATACTGATCTGCATGATTTTTACTCTGGTATAAACAGTCCAATCATTTGATAACTGAGCACCATTTTGCTCATTTGTTGAGTGACTACCATCATCGGCCATGTTCACACACATGCGTTTTTTGCCCATCCCTGCGTTTTCGGGGTGTGAAAAAAAAACGCAGGTGCGTTAACGCAGGGTACATGTGAGTGTACATGCGTTTTTCAGGACCACTTGCGTTTTTTTCCCAGACCCCAAAAAACGCTGCATGCAGCTTTTTTGGGTGCTGGAAAAAAACGCAGGTGTGTTTCCCCAAAAACGCATGCGTTTTTTAACATGGGCCCCTATGGGAAACGCAAGCAAACGGAAACGGAAACGCAAGGCACATGCAAACACCTGCGTTAACGGTAGCGTTTTTGTAAAGGGGTCATCAAAAATGAAATTATTTTTTTCAATAGCACCTCCCCCTATATAATAAGGAAAATACCAAAATAATTTTTATGATAGCACCCCCCCCCCCCCCCCTTTGTCGGCATGACAACGGAAAAAAAAAATTCCCTCAGCTAAAACACAATTATGCATGCCATGCGTTTTTTGTTGTTTGGGTAAAAAATGACTACCGTATATACTCGCGTATAAGCCGAAGGCTGAAAAGTACCCCCCTTGGCTTATACGCGAGTCAGTGCGGGGGCTGCTGTATACAGCGGCCCCCGCATCCCCAGTAATGCAGGGCCCCCCAGCCTTGCTCCGGTCACCTGTAAAGCAAATTATACTTATCACTGTCCCGCTGTCCGCGCCCGCTCGCCGCTGCCGTCCGCGATCCTCCATCTTCATGCGTCTTCTTCCTGTTTCCTGTGTTCGTCGCTGGCAATGACGTCATTACCGGCGCCGAACACAGGAAACAGGAAGAAGACGCATGAAGATGGAGGATCGCGGACGGCAGCGGCGAGCGGGCGCGGACAGCGGGACAGTGATAAGTATATTTTGCTTTACAGGTGACCGGAGCAAGGCTGGGGGGGCCCTGCATTACTGGGGATGCTGTATACTAACGCTGGGGCTGCAATACACTACCACTGGGGCTGCTATATACTACCACTGGGGCTGTATATACCTCTGGGGCCCTGTATACTACCACTGGGGCTGTATATACCAGTAGGGCTGTATATACTACCACTGGGGCTGTATATACCACTGGGGCTGTATATACTGCTGGGGCCCTGTATACTACCACTGGGGCTGTATATACCACTGGGGCTGTATATACTACTAGGGCTGCGTCTATACTACCACTGGGGCTGTATATACCACTGGGGCTGTATATACTACTGGGGCTGCCTGTATACTACCACTGGGGCTGTATATACCACTGGGGCTGTATATACTACTGGGGCTGCATGTATACTACCACTGGGGCTGTATATACCACTGGGGCTGTATATACTACTGGGGCTGCCTGTATACTACCACTGGGGCTGTATATACTGCTGGGGCCCTGTATACTACCACTGGGGCTGTATATACCACTGGGGCTGTATATACTACTAGGGCTGCGTCTATACTACCACTGGGGCTGTATATACCACTGGGGCTGTATATACTACTGGGGCTGCCTGTATACTACCACTGGGGCTGTATATACTGCTGGGGCCCTGTATACTACCACTGGGGCTGTATATACCACTGGGACTGTATATACTACTAGGGCTGCGTCTATACTACCACTGGGGCTGTATATACCACTGGGGCTGTATATACTACTAGGGCTGCGTCTATACTACCACTGGGGCTGTATATACCACTGGGGCTGTATATACTACTGGGGCTGCCTGTATACTACCACTGGGGCTGTATATACTGCTGGGGCCCTGTATACTACCACTGGGGCTGTATATACCACTGGGGCTGTATATACTACTAGGGCTGCATCTATACTACCACTGGGGCTGTATATACCACTGGGGCTGTATATACTACTGGGGCTGTGTGTATACTACCACTGGGGCTGTATATACCACTGGGGCTGCATGTATACTACCACTGGGGCTGCTGTATATACCTCTGGGACTGCTGTATACCACACTGCTGGGGGCTGTATACTTGTGCTAGGGTCCACCCTCGGCTTATACACAAGTCAATAGATTTTCCCAGGTTTTGGGGGCAAAAGTAAAGGGGTCGGCTTATACACGGGTCGGCTTATACACGAGTATATACGGTAAGTGCAAAAACGTTTTGAAAGCTGTCACACACACAAGGCACGTCTTTTGGCACTCTTAAAAAAACGCAAGTGCATGCGTTTTGCGGTTTTGCAAACGCACATGCGTTTTTACGTGCATTTTTCATGCGTTTCCATTAAAATTAATGGGGACAAAAATGCATGCGTTTTGATGCGTTTTTGCGGTAAAAACGCAAATGAAGCAAAACGCAGCAGACACATAGATGTGAAAGGGGCCAAACACAGTCAAACGCATTGTAAACGCAATGCAAAATGTAATGCAGGGCCCCCCAGCCTTGCTCCGGTCACCTGTAAAGCAAATTATACTTATCACTGTCCCGCTGTCCGCGCCCGCTCGCCGCTGCCGTCCGCGATCCTCCATCTTCATGCGTCTTCTTACTGTTTCCTGTGTTCGCCGCTGGCAATGACGTCATTACTGGCGCCGAACACAGGAAACAGGAAGAAGACGCATGAAGATGGAGGATCGCGGACGGCAGCGGCGAGCGGGCGCGGACAGCGGGACAGTGATAAGTATATTTTGCTTTACAGGTGACCGGAGCAAGGCTGGGGGGGCCCTGCATTACTGGGGATGCTGTATACTAACGCTGGGGCTGCTATACACTACCACTGGGGCTGCTATATACTACCACTGGGGCTGTATATACCTCTGGGGCCCTGTATACTACCACTGGGGCTGTATATACCAGTAGGGCTGTATATACTACCACTGGGGCTGTATATACCACTGGGGCTGTATATACTGCTGGGGCCCTGTATACTACCACTGGGGCTGTATATACCACTGGGGCTGTATATACTACTAGGGCTGCGTCTATACTACCACTGGGGCTGTATATACCACTGGGGCTGTATATACTACTGGGGCTGCCTGTATACTACCACTGGGGCTGTATATACCACTGGGGCTGTATATACTACTGGGGCTGCATGTATACTACCACTGGGGCTGTATATACCACTGGGGCTGTATATACTGCTGGGGCTGCCTGTATACTACCACTGGGGCTGTATATACTGCTGGGGCCCTGTATACTACCACTGGGGCTGTATATACCACTGGGGCTGTATATACTACTAGGGCTGCGTCTATACTACCACTGGGGCTGTATATACCACTGGGGCTGTATATACTACTGGGGCTGCCTGTATACTACCACTGGGGCTGTATATACTGCTGGGGCCCTGTATACTACCACTGGGGCTGTATATACCACTGGGACTGTATATACTACTAGGGCTGCGTCTATACTACCACTGGGGCTGTATATACCACTGGGGCTGTATATACTACTAGGGCTGCGTCTATACTACCACTGGGGCTGTATATACCACTGGGGCTGTATATACTACTGGGGCTGCCTGTATACTACCACTGGGGCTGTATATACTGCTGGGGCCCTGTATACTACCACTGGGGCTGTATATACCACTGGGGCTGTATATACTACTAGGGCTGCGTCTATACTACCACTGGGGCTGTATATACCACTGGGGCTGTATATACTACTGGGGCTGTGTGTATACTACCACTGGGGCTGTATATACCACTGGGGCTGCGTGTATACTACCACTGGGGCTGCTGTATATACCTCTGGGACTGCTGTATACCACACTGCTGGGGGCTGTATACTTGTGCTAGGGTCCACCCTCGGCTTATACACAAGTCAATAGATTTTCCCAGGTTTTGGGGGCAAAAGTAAAGGGGTCGGCTTATACACGGGTCGGCTTATACACGAGTATATACGGTAAGTGCAAAAACGTTTTGAAAGCTGTCACACACACAAGGCACGTTTTTTGGCACTCTTAAAAAAACGCAAGTGCATGCGTTTTGCGGTTTTGCAAACGCACATGCGTTTTTACATGCATTTTTCATGCGTTTCCATTAAAATCAATGGGGACAAAAATGCATGCGTTTTGATGCGTTTTTGCGGTAAAAACGCAAATGAAGCAAAACGCAGCAGACACATAGATGTGAAAGGGGCCAAACACAGTCAAACGCATTGCAAACGCAATGCAAAATGTGGTTGCGTTTGCCAGCAACGTTAGCTGTGCACTCAGGAAAAACATGAATGTTCAAACGCAACCACATTTTGCATTGCATGTGCAATGTATTTGACTGCATTTTACAATAGAAGTCAATAGGTGCGTTAACGCAATCAAACGCTTGCATTTCACTGCGTTAATGCAGTGCAAAACGCACTACGTTCAAACGCAATGCTAAATGTAATGTGAACCTAACCTAACTCTTGTATTATATCAAGAAGAGTGTATCCAGCCGATGAACGGCAGCACTTCCCAGGACTCACATCCAAAGATGATATGACTTACATCTTTGGATGTGAGTCCTGGAAAGCACTGCCGTTCATCGGCTGGATACACTCTTTATGATATATTCATCCTGTGAGAGCCTATGTTCAGCTTTCACTTGGATCCACCCGAAGCAAGCTGCAAGCCCTGTCCATTGAAAAGTATCCCAGAAGGATTTCTGAGGATACACAATCCATGGCTATGGCCATGTTCACATACATGAGCTTTTTTGGCCATCTCTGCATTTTTTGTGCTGTTAAAAAAAACACAGGTGCATTAACGCAGGGTACATTTGAGTGTGCATGCGTTTTTCAGCTCCATTTGCGTTTTTTTCCCCCAGTCCAAAAAACGCTGCATGCAGCGTTTTTGGGTTGCTGGAAAAAAACGCAAGGGTTGTTTCCAAAAACGCATGCATTTTTTTAACATGGGCCCCTATGGGAAACGCATGCGTTAACGCAGGGCACATACAGGCACCTGCGATAACGCATGCGTTTCCCATAGGGCCCCATGTTAAAAAGACGCATGCGTTTTCTAAAAAATGCATGCGTTTCTATAACATGGGGCCCTATGGGAAGCGCATGCGTTTTTGCCTTCGTTTTTGAGGAAAAAATGACAAAGTCCAAAAAGGTTGTATTTCCTTTCAGACACACAAGAGACATTTTTTAGCACTCCTCTAAAAAAACGCATGTGGTTTTAGGAGTGCTAAAAAAACGCAAATTGTGTGTGAACAATGCCTATATTAGTCTTTTATCAGGTGAGTGCATAAAATTGTGCACCCACCAAAGACTGTAATATTGTGTTTACACACTTAGGACGCTGCAATTTGTCTGTTTTTCTCTCCCAAAAAGGGTTTTCTTTCGTAACTCTCGTATTAATAAATGTGATTGCCATACACACAATCATGCTGAATGTGAAACACACATCAGTATATAACATACATTGGCCATGTTCACACACATGCGTTTTTTTGCCCATCTCTGCGTTTTTTGGGGTGTGAAAAAAACGCAGGTGCGTTAATGCAGGGTACATGTGAGTGTGCATGCGTTTTTCAGGGCCACTTGCGTTTTTTTTCCCATAGCACAAAAAACGCTGCATGCAGCGTTTTTGGGTCCTAGAAAAAAACGCAGGTGTGTTTCCCCAAAAACGCATGCGTTTTTTAACATGGGCCCCTATGGGAAACGCTGGGAAACGCAGACGGAAACACAGGGCACATGCAGACACCTGCGTTAACGGTAGCGTTTTTGTAAAGGGGTCATGAAAAAGGAAAATTGTTTTTTTTTCAATAGCACCCCCCTTATATAATAAAGAAAATACAAAAAAAAATTTTTATGATAGCACACACCCCCCCCAACACAAACCCCCCCCTTCTCCCTTGGTCGGCAGGAAAACGGAAAAAAAAATTCCTTCAACAAAAACACAAATTCTTACACACCTGTATATACAAAGAGCATATACACACATGAATATACACATATGTAAAATTACACAACATATAAACCAAATACACACCAGCACATGTATAATGTATATACACAGCATATACAGACACATTTATACACACAAATGTATATACACATACATATACATATTTATACACACAGCAATGTCTCCTCCTCTTCTGTTCCTCAAGATTCCCATAGGGTAAAAAACGTTTGGGGACATTCAGTTGCAGTTTCATCCTGGTAAACTTCAGTGATAATTCAGAATTTGTATTATCAGTGCAATATATGCATGAAACACTAGGGGTCTTTACAGAAATGGGGGCCCAGTTTGTTCCTTGTTCCCCCCTAACGCTCATCCTGCATACAGGCTGTGTATGTGAAGGAAAGCACACACAGGGTATATTGCAAGAGAAGGATGGTGAACAATACAGTCTTACATTAGTGTACAAAAAAGGAAAGCATCCACAGAAGATTTTGCAGGGGGATGGGGACAGAAGATCAGACTCTTCAGCATTAGTATCTGGCAGCAATACAGGAGATATCCGTCAGTGGTTGTAGAATGGGAGAAATTAGGCTGTGTTGATACATGAGAACAAGTGAAAACAACGGCATTCTGGACACATCCTGCTATAAAATATTGGAAAAGATGTGCCAGCATTAGAAAAGTCTGAAACTAGCAGTAGGATGAAAACTGTATATCAGAAAAGTCAAAAGAAATCATTGAGGTGGATATTGCAGCCTGAAACTTTGAATTTTTTTCTCTCAAGGTAACACTTGTTCAGAGAAGAGCGACCAGAATCATGATTAGTATACAAACCATGTCCTATGAAGAACACTTACAGGACTTGGGAATGTTTAGCTTGCAAGTAAGAAGACTCAGAGGAGACTTAATAGCTGTCTACAAATATTTCAAGGGCTGTTACACTGTAGATGGATCAGCTTTATTCTCATTTGCACAAGGAAACACTAGAAGCAATGGGATGAAACTAAATGGTAGGAGAGACAGATCAGATATTAGAAAAAAACTATTTAACAATGAGGGTGATCAACGAGTGGAACAGGTGCCACGAGAGGTGGTGAGTTTTCCTTCAATGGAAGTCTTCAAACAGAGGCTGGACAGACATCTGTCTGTGATGATTTAGTGAATCCTGCTTTGAGCAGGGTGTTGGATTCTATGATTCTATGATCATATGTAAAAATATTTGATTTTCTTTATATTTTACAATGTGCCTAAGAACTAACAGGCAAGTGCTAACAACCTGGCTGTTGTGATTGTTGCCAATCTCTATCGGCACAGAACAGTCACATGCCACTACTGCCGGTGATTTAGCGGCTTCTCATCCACACTGCTCTGTTGACAGGGAGTGATTTCAGACATCATGCTGATTGACAGCTGTCCTTTTGCTCCCTAACTGTAAGAATCCAGTTGTCAATCAGCATGACACTGGCAGACACACACCTTCAACAGAACAGCCCAGAAAAAGAGCTGCTCTGTTGATGTGAAGTAGCTAAGTTGCAAGCAGGAGCAGTCAATGGCTGCTATGTGCTGGATCTGAGTATAACAGGCAGGTCGTAGTCTCTGTTAGCAACTACCTGCCTGTTCGTTTTAGCCACATAGTAACAAAAAGTTCTGGACATTCCTTTTCACTAGAGATGGCTGGATCTTTTTTAAATTTGAATTTGCCAACTTTGCAAATTTTCGTTCAAAAGTTATTTGCCGCCATTAATTTTGCACAATTTTCAATACTGTCAAGCTTGTATTTGCTAAGAAAGTAAACGTGGGGGAGGGAGAAAAGCAAGCTGACCATGAGATCTTATAACCGGTATGAGAGGGAGAGGGGACCCTTCTGCGTATAAGAGTTTACATACTACAGCAGAGAAGAGATGTGCCCAGTGACTCTGGAGATGGAAACCGTGTCTGTCAAGGTACCGTCCCACGCCACAATATCGCCTGGAGATCATAAAGGCGATATGTCGCCCCGGTGCAATCGCCGTGAAATTGCCTCACGGTTGCGGCGTGTGATTGGGCAATTTCGTGGTGATAAATCGCCTCTCGCCCGTCGCCTGATTCCTGAACAGTGCTCAGTAATCAGCCGCAATCATTAAGGCAATATTTCCATGTTGTGGCATGTGAGAGGGCAATAGTGATGGAAAGAGCGTTGTCTATGATTTCCCATAGGCGTGCCTCAGCGTGCTGGAGTCCGCGCCCCGTCTAAACTGATTGGTGTGTGCTCCTGTGTTCCCATTGGTTGTCAGTTGACACCGCACCATATTTGAAGAGCTGTCCATTCAGCACCGCACACACCTTCAGCTACACAACCGTACGCAAACATGTGTGCACACAAATACTTTAGTTCAGCCATGGCAACTCTGCCATGACGTGGACCAATGCAGGCACATATGTGCATAGTGTGGGTTGTATCTTACCGCCATCATCTACAGATGCACACAGCCATTCTTTAGTGTAATCCACTGTACTGCATAAGACTGCTCTTGTGTGACGCTTTGGCGCCTCGAAAGGGTGTTGCAGGAGCCACAATTGACGACACGAGCGTGCACTTGATACAAACTCTGATAGACAATGGCGTCATGTATTAGCCAGAGCAGGCTGACCAATGGTAACGCTGTTGCGTTGTCAAATGAGCGTATATGGGGCGTGGTGTAAACCACTGTGGCATGCCTATGTCCTTGCCGCGCTGAACATGTACTCCCACATTGCCCTTGACATTGCGGCGTGTGAAGCTGCGTTGGAATTAGGCAACATTGGTTCCGCTGTAGATGAGGCGATTTCCAGAGCGACACATCGCCTTAGCTTCAGGGCGACATTGCGTCGTGTGATGCCGCAATTGGCGATCTGAGGTGACCAAGAAAATCAGGAGCGCGCACGTTAGATCGCCGCATATCGCCAGGCGATATTGCGACATGTCACAGTACCTTCACACAAACTGTGCTTCTCTGGGAACCACTGATCTGGGATGACCCAGGTACTGCCCGCTATACAAGGTATGATAATCAGTAAGATTTCATAGCTGCAAGGTATTATGGGAAGGCACATGCAGAAACACAAAATGATGTTAGCCCACTCTCTGATGCCTCAGCCAAGTAAAAAATGGTGCTGGGCAGACAATCCCCTTAAACTTAACAGGAATAAATATGATAAAATTAGGGATGGGCGAGTCTACTCGCTAGTACTCATTACTCGGCGAGTAGTAAGGGACTCGCAGGACTCGGTACTCTGCGAGTTTCCCAGCGATTACTCGCACAGTAACGAGTCCAATGCAAGTCAATGGCAATCCTAGTTTTGTCAGAGTTTACTTTTTCTCACTCGCTAGACTCGCTATATCACATCGCTATGTAGCTTGAATCTCCCCAAATCGTTTAAAAAATCGCACCACATCACGGATACCCGCTGTCAGCAGCGAGTCTGAGTGAGTCTACGAATCCGAGTCTGAGCGATTCTTAGCGATTCTGAGCGAGTCTACGAATCCGAGTCCTGTATACTGTATTCGGGACTCGCGAATACAGAATCTGTTATGTTCCAACAAAGCTTCCGAGACAGCCTAGCGTGTTAGGTCAGAAAACTTGTGAAGATGGACAAGCCAATCATATTCAGTAATGCCACAGCCATGTTGGTTGTGGCAGGACTATGATTGGCTTCTGTCCATCGTGATGCCTATGTCATGTATGAGAGGCGAGGCTGTATATAAGCCTTGCCACCGCCATTTTCTCCACTTTCCTGTGAGATTTGACCTAGAGCAGGGTGAGGTAGATGCTGTAGCAGATCATAGGGAGTGTCAGTCAGTGTAGGGAAACTTAAAAATTCCTTATATTTAACCCAAACAGCTCTTGCGAGAGCTACCAGGAGGACAGAGGAGTACTGTGTAGAGGACTGTAGGCAGGCAGGGAGGAGCAGCCTTACAGTGCACACAGGACCGACCTCATAGCTTAGCTTACTCATGCTGGGTTCACATTTGCGTTCCCCATCGCAGCCTTCTGCAGAGGGGATCCGCAATGTGACCGCAGCGGCCGCGAGCTACTATTGTTATAATGGGAGCGCACGGTGCTGCGCTTGACCGCGCATGACCGTGCGCACCCATTCACTCCTATATGTGATCTGTGCGCAGGCGGATGCCTGCATACAGATCACACAGTCTCGTCCGCACCAGGAATGCAACATGTCGCGTCCCTGGTGTGGACGAGGCGGTGTGATTTGTGCGCAGGCGTCCGCCTACGCACAGATCACATATAGGAGTGAATGGGTGCGCACGGTCAAGCGCAGCACTGTGCGCTCCCATTATAAAGATAGGAGCTCGCGGCCGCTGCGGTGACATTGTGGATCCCCTCTGCAGAACGCTCCGGAGGGGAACGCAAATGTGAACCCAGCATCACTCAGCTGTCCTAATAGCTGAAGTCAGAGGCTTAGCTGAGGTACTATTTCCTATTTTTTTGCACCTGATAGATTTTGGGTCATAATAACCCCTTCAGCTTTATCTTCTCTGTGGCAGACCAGTGCGTTGCTGCTCTCCTACCTGCAAATAGCACGTACGCCACCTGCTTGTGCGACTACTTGTGCGCACTTAATAAATTTTGCAGGGACTAGTGTGCTGCTACACAGACACGGACACATTTCTTACTTAAGGTGCACTTTTAAAATATAACCTTTAATAAATATTTGTTAAAATAACAAAAAAGTGTTCTCCCACACCTAGTGTCTATAAAACACACATTACAGACAGGGATGGGACAATATCCCTATTAAACCCTGTCTCTTGTTCTCTTGTTATCATATAATTTGGATAAAAACCACAGACACGGACACAGCAGCAAAAAACTGTTGCGAGTGGGCAATGCGAGCGCATTCCGAGACATCTGCGATTTGTAAATCGCACATTACTCGCTATTACTCGCTTCCCCATTCATTAACATTGGACTCGCTAGACTCGCAACGAGTAGCGAGTCCCGGTCTCGGACTCGCTAGAGTCAAGCGATTCCGAGTAATTTAGGACTCGCCCATCACTAGATAAAATCAATCAATCAAGTATATTTAGAAGAGTTATGCAGTTCTTTAAAATTGCTGACCTATGCTTAGGAACAGTTACTGTGGATCCAATTCTCATATCTCTCCAATGATCAGGTGTTTGAAGGGTAAAGTATAGCACTTTGACACCAGTACTACTCAATATGCACATAAAAATCCCATTATTTCACACTACAACTAAACTCAGCTAAATTGCTTACCTCTTCCTCCAGGCCCCACTCTCCAGTCCAATCTTTACCTGATGTGTACTGTAGCTAAACAAAGATCCTCAAGTCTATGCAATGTCCATTATATAGTGTGTTGGATGCTGATATTGATGTTTCTTATATTGGTAACATTTTGTTTTTTCAAGATGTTATTCTTGATACTGTTATTGACTGCATCACTGCAGTCCCCAGTTGTAATGTCTCTATGCATTGAGAAAACCAATAAAAATTATTGAACATGAAAATCTTATTAATTCCTGCAATTCAACAACACAGCTTGGAGATCCTAAGAAAACAAAGATAAAACTGAAGATGGAGTGCATGTGAGGAATGGCATTCCAATCTCTGGGTGCTTCAGCTAACAGAACCTGATTATTATTGTCATTTCTTGACAAATATTTGAGATTTAACCTCCACTTAAACACTTCACCAGTCCAGGTTTTTGCCTACAGTCCAATAGCACTAACATCTCCTACAAACTACAAATATAGAATATACTAACTGTGGTCCCCCCGTTGCCCAGGAGAGTAAATAACTGTCCTTAGCTATAAGAAAATAGAATGGGTTAACAAAGTCTTGCTTCTCTATGCGGAGATACACAGGCTAGAAGTGTGATAGAGGAGATATGTGTGGGCTCCTGGTGTAATACAGAGGCTATGTGTGCGCTCCTGGTGTAATACAGGGGCTATGTTTGGGCACAGGTTGAAATACAGGGGCTACCAATGAGCTCCTGCTCTAATACAAGGGGCTATCTGTGAGCTCCTTTTGTAATGAAGAGGCTATGTGAGGCCTCCTGCTGTAATACTGGTGTGTGTCACCTCCTGCTGTATACTGGGGACTGCGTGGCCTTCTGTTGTATACTGAGGGATATTTGAGGCCTCCAGCTTTATGCTGGGGGCTTTGTGAGGGAGGTTGTTAGAGGAATAGCAAAGAGGGTTCTTAGTAGATTTCGGGTCTGTGTGGCTGCTGCTTTACTGAGAGTAATGTCCCAGTGTGAGCCATTTTCCAGACGTTCTTGCCATTTGCAAGATTCCCTGAATGTTTCACAGACATGCATAAGCTGTGTTATACTATGAATGTCCTTTGTTGCCTAAAGCAACCAATCACAAGCTGAGCTGTGATTGGTTGCTATCAGCCACCTGATAAATATCCAGGCTAACTATCAAAACAGTCAATGTAGTATCTATTACCTCACACATACAACCAGTAAATAGGCCTTTTTTTGGCGACTGACTGTTAAGCTCGGGGTTAAAATTTCCCCTCAAAACATAGTCTATGACATTCCATTAGTCAAATGAGGTGACTGTGCAAAATGTCGTGATTCCTTTAGTAGATATACATACACACATCCAATAAGTTTTATATATTAGATAACATGTTCGGGAATGGTTACCTGATGTTATTATACAGTTGTTATTATTTGAAAGGGTGGGGTGAATCATTTGTCAATATTTTCTGCCAACTTTCTAAAAAAAAATATTGCCATTGCCACCATATCATTAATAAGGGACACAGTTACAATATAACATAACGGCGAAACAGCTCAGGCCTCATTTTATCAAGAAGATTATTTTTTTTTACAATTGTCACAACACAGGAATTAGTGCATGTGCACTAACAAGCAGTGTAAGCACTTTTCCAGCTATAAATTTATATTAAGAAATTTTCAAAAACATAAACGTAGACCAAAAATGGAAAGACATTCTAACATTGGATACATTAAATGGCATAGGCATTCATATCTAGTCCAGAGACAGAAGAATCATCCTATCCAAGCTTACTCCCTCTTCTACTCCTGAGGATCCAGGGTAGTATGCACCTTTCAATTAAAAAAAGTATGATTTAGACAAAGCAAAATGCACATCCAATTGATCAGAGTGTTTATACCAATTTTCTGGCGTAAAACTCTTTAAAAAGTCACAATACATTCATTACAGCACAAAGATGCGCTAAAAATCTGGCACTTTTGGAGTTTTTACATAAGTCCCATCCAGCTCCATGAAAGTGGTCGGAGCATGGACAGGATGGGGCGTTGCTTACGCCAGAAATATTACTCTATTCTAAGGCTTGGGCAATGGTGGACTAACTGAACTGCAAACCAGCAATCACAGTATGCTGGCTATACTTAGCGCTAACCATTCCGCTATTGTGCACCCTTAAGGGCAGGGGTACTCTTCAAATGCCTCAAGGTTCTGGAAAAGGGGGACTTTGGCAGAACCCTTCTCAGGTGGCAAGCAGCGCAGCGACTGGTGATTGGGCACACAAGCCACAGTTGAATCAACCAGACCAGTTACAAAATAAGCAGTACAAAAAAACAATTACGGTAAATGATACCCAGGGACAAATTTAAACGAAAAGCCAAAGCTAAACCTCATCTGAGAGCACAAAACACAAAAAAGCTATCACCCAAATACAACTGAGAATAATCAGTACAACACACAGGATCTAGCAGGGAACAGTTGAGGGACACCTATAGGAAATTCTAGGCAAAGCTAGTTCCATCACTATCGCCCTATGACACGCCACAACACGGAAATATCACCTTCATGGTTGCGGCTAATTTCTGAGCACTGTTCAGGAATCAGGCGATGGGCAAGAGGCGATTTATCGCTGCAAAATTTCCCAAACACACGCCGCAACTGTGAGGCAATTTCACGGCGATTGCTCCGGGGCGACATATCGCCTTTATGATTTCCAGGCGAGATTGCAGCATGTGAAAGTACCATTAGATGCATCCGTGTGCTCTCCGATTGTCAGGTTTGTCGCATAGGCGAGGTTTGAGAAGTCTTCCCGGAAGCAAAACAGGAACAGATGAAAGCCTGATGCTAAAAACTCATACACCAACCAAACACTTATGAAAATCAGATCTACAACATTGATGAAAACCAGTAATTTTGTGCGTATGAGAAAAATCACCTACACCTAAATAAACCTTATATAAATTCTGAGCAAATTAATCATATGGTCAAAAATTAAAAAATAATGGCCAAAGGCTCCTGGAAACTTTTGCAGGTGACATGCATGGTACATAAATATACAAACATTTGTTTCACTATTCATATGCCACTATCTTTTCCGAGAACAGTATTCAGAAATCTGCCTCAGGACTTAGCAGAACTAGAAGTGTAAATAATTCCTGTGTCTTCAGCCTAATTTATCTATGATCAATGGAGCCAAGCAACAGCAGTTGTGAGGCCTAATTTAGCAGACAAAAACAAGATCTACCACATTTCCTAAATATTATACTATTTTCCAATCATAAGAGTATTCTCTTAAATATATGGTACATTTCAAGAGCAGCAGCAATCACTTGGTCTAAAAAGGGGATAGAGGTAAGCTCTGACCTGCTAGATGCTAAGTGGGAATGTGTCATTTTTGCCCCTAGTAAGTTCCATGCCTTTACAGGTCACAGCCCTGGCTAGTGTCCCCCTTTTACAGAATTCTGATCCCTAAAGACCCACATACACATTTAATATAGTCAGATTTATTGGTGCCATGTGGGACTAACATCTATTGTATCCTGAATTGCATCCTGAATCTCCTCCAATATTATCTAAAAAGGTTGTGCACCCTGATATCAAGTGCCGAATACTTTACTTTGCTAAAAAGATCAGTTACTGCCAGAGTAGTTTCTTTACTTTCCCCATGAAGAATACATGAATGCTTGGCTTGAAAAGACAGGAGGACCATAATGCCTTACAGCAACCACATCACATTGTCAAGGGTAGTCAAATAGAAGAGACTATCCTATCATATCCACTATAAAAGATGTGAGCCAACCAAGCATCATCATTTTAGTTTTTTACAGCCTGGTGATAGGTGGTAAGAGCACACACATCAATAAACATAGGGATAGAAAAAGGCCAAATTTGACTATGGGATACTACTTAAGCATTAGGCTGGGGTCACAGTTGGCATGAGTTTTTTTAGTGACTCATGCGTTTTTGCATGCATTTTTAAAGGTGTGTGATGGCACCCTGCGTTTTTGGCTGCGTTTTTAAATCCGCACCAAAAAATAGTACATGCACTATTTTTTGATGCGTTTTGAAAAACACATGCGTTTTTGTAGAAAACGCGTGCGTTTTTATAACATGGGCCCCTATGGAAAACGCATGCAAAAACGCATGTACAATTAGTACCATTTAGTGCCATCCAAAAATGCATGCGTTTTCCATAGAATCCCATGTTAAAAAAAAGCATGCGTTTTCTAAAACGCATGCGTTTATTTAACATGGGCTCCTATGGAAAACGCATGCGTTTTTGGATGACACTAATTGTACATGCGTTTTTGCATGCGTTTCCCATAGGGCCCCATATTAAAAAATGCATGCGTTTTTGGAAATGCACCAAAAACGCATGGTACTGTCACACATGCGTTTTTGGTATTAGGGCATGCGTTTTTTAACATGGGGGCCTATGGGTGCGTTTTTTACATGCGTTTTTGAAAACACAGGTCTCCAAAAACGCTGGTACAAAATGCAACTGTGACCCCAGCCTTAAAGCCCATTGGAAATAGGAGTAATAGATTCAATGTGTTATTAAGACAAAAATCCAAGCAATAGGGAAGTGCTGGACCTATATAGTAAGTGTGACTGTGAAATTATTGATCTGCAGTAACAACAATATACAATATTTTTTTTATCCTCCATTAACTGAAAATAAGGAGGGCAATTTAATAACTATCTGTCATAATTTTTCTCCTGAAGAAAAATCCTGAATCTAAGGCTTATGTGTCATAGAAACTGTGCTTTGTGGCTTATAAGACATACTTTTTTTTAAAGGTAAAAGAAAAATCTCTATATTGCATAACTTTAAACTTAACTGTCTACCTCAAAAAAGTTATGTGTTGTACATTTTTTTTTTTTTGGAATATTCCAGTATTTCACCAGTACGTGCCACCCAAATACCGCAGCCTGTTGCAGGTGCTTTCTTTTAGGATGTAAACCTACCTAGCACCACCTCATGTAAAAAAGCCAAGGCTTCTTCCATTTGTATCGCCTATGTTTAAACTCAAGCAAGACAGAAATGTGCCCTACAAAAGGGATCATTTTTTGACAGTTTTTACAAATAAGTAGCCAGGAGTCCCCTATTGTTCTACATGTGTGCATCTAAAACAAGACTTCCAGGCTGCACATACAAATAGTCATGATCTCATACTACTGTCCATTAGATGAAAGCAACACCAAACCATATAATATATTGTGTACTTTAAAAGATTTTACATTTTCACAGTTAAATGGTCCAAAGATTGACATCATGCCTAGAGCACGTGGTCACTGCAGCCAATTACATGGTTCAGTAATCCTATACCAGCTACCTTAGTATCACCATTGAGTCCAATGATTTGCAGCAGCGGTCAGGTCACATGGTGTAGACATGATGTCAATACTGCATCAAATAATCAAAGCCTCACAGGGATTAATGGAGAGACAACATTAGAGTGGCATAAGGCTTACTTTGCGGTGGTATAATTCTATTGTAAAAATAGAGAGCCATTTCAACTGTATAAAATGAATGATGAAGCTCATTAGAATCCTTCTAGCAAATGATACACAAATAATCACAGAATATGAAACAAGACGTTAAACCTTCAGTCACTATCATAAACATGACAACACGTGGGACTACACGCCAAGAGATTTTGCTGAAAACGGAATCTAGGAAAAACAACTGTAATACATAAAAGTATATTCTATTAAGCAGGAGTTACAATCTAAGATGTTTCCATTAGAGAAACATTTTATTTTTGGAGTGGGAGTTTTCTTCCAAGACAGCTTGATTGGCATATTTTTCTTACAGCCAAAAAAGATTTTATATTCAAGATTTAGAGCAACGTTGGATTTAAGTCTGATCATCAGAAAGACAATTTTTGTTTCTTCTGCCGTTTATAAATGTGTACCTTTCTTTAATATGCCACTAACATCTAATTATAGCTGTACCGCTACTAACTGATTCCTAAAAGGAAATGTGATACCCACATTAGGCCAGATTGATTGATTTGGTGTGATGGTTTCTGGATTTAGTCATCAGCTAAAACCAGGAGTGGATCCAAAAAAAGACACACAACAAAAGGAATGCTTTATTTTCTCCTTTGTTCAAAACATACATATACGGTAGTTTTAGCCCACCCCCCTGCAGCCGCCCTTTGCACACAATCTGCTTTTGGTGCAGGGCGGTTTCTCCCTGCATTCACCCAATGGTGATTTCTTCTGACTGCGCAGTATGAAATTAACATGCGGAGATGCGGAAGCGCAGTAATCCGCACGGCAGCTGAAAACACACTGCAGTGGGGAGAAGCACAGTAAGCGTGGAATTTTTAGAATTCCCATCTATTATGCTTGTGCTGTACAACGCAGCGTTTTGGACACAGCGGCAATACGCTGCATCCAAAATGCTGCTATTCCAGATCGTGGGTGTGCACCCTTAGGATTTTGGCTGACCACGTGGGTTTAACGTATATGCGGTCTTGCAGTATATGAACCCTTTGATTTATCTTTGATCAGATGGCTAGCAGCCTTACATTGGTTGGGTCATGAAAAACATTGATAAACACTTATTTTCAGAATAGGTGAAAAATGTACCACGGCTTGCGGTGCCATTTCTCGCACCCTCATTAATCACATGAAAGTGAATCACGTATTTAAACCACTGCTCCACCCAATGTCTAAGTAAATGACTGAGAAAGGCAAATACATTGCTTTGCTATCTCTATTAGTGCTATTCATTCTAAAATATATCCCCAGTAATGATTTATCATTAAGTATAGGCAATAGTGATGAGCAAGTACTAAAATTCTCTAGTGCTCAGTGCTCAAATCGAGCAGGTCAGACGCTTGGATGGACTTGAGCACCAAGTATAATGAAAGGCAATATGAAACTCAAGTAGTTTTCTGGAAGACCCTAAAAGGAGGGCTCGATGTTAGGAAAATCGCTGAAATGGATGAACACAGCACTCAAATTGTATGGGAACAGCATGACTCCTAGACACATCTCAGGTCGCTGCTGGGAACAATGTTGTCAGAGTATTACTCCACTTTTATGGACTGAAAATAAAACATACAAAACCGAGGATAAAATGGATATTACAGAAAAAAAATGTTCGGAAACATTCCTTCCTGTACAATGCAATGTATACGATGCAAAATTAAAAATAGAAAAAAGTGCCTGCCCACCCCTTAATTGCCCAATTATCTGTCACACTGTATTTCTGCATTGCCTATGACTACAGGAGATGACATAGTAGAGGGGGAAATAAAGCTACACCCACCGGTAGTCACCGGCATATTTATTTTGCCCTTTCCTTATTGGAGCATCAGGTATGTGTGACATGGTAAGACACATCTTTTATAGTTTGCAGCAAACTCACAAAGCCTGTTCTGCCAAAAATTAGAAGAAAGTCTAATACACTCTGTATTAGACATAATGGAGGGTCTCATACACCTTCTGTTTTTATATTGTTAGGTAGTGGGACTCCTATACTCATAAAGCATATGCACTAAGTGCAAGTGCTGCCAACAATTAGAAGTGAGACTAAAATACACACTGGAAGTCATGTATAGGTGGGCCTCAGAAAAAAAAAATGTTTTCTTATTTTTAAGCAGTTGGGCCTCTAATCTGGTAAAGCCCATGCAGTACGTGCAAGGGCTGATATAAAACATTTACATCTGGGTATATGCATCTATATATGTCAGAGAATTTTAGAATTGCACACATCCTGAATTAAAAATATAAAAGGAGCGCATCATACACATCCTGGAGATAATAAGGGTGATTGTCGAATGATGATTCTGTTAATATGGTACTGGAGGAGGGGAACAAGAAAAAGAAGAAACCATAAGCCACATACCATTTTTGACCGGAAACAGGTGCATGGGAATACACCAGAATCATGCTGGTGGTAGTCAGGCTGCTAGTGGTCAGGCCACTGCTGATCTTGGTACAGGACCAGTTGCAAATGACCATTTTTTTTATCATTCACACTTTCTTTAAAAAAGTGCCAGACTGTGAAACATAACCCTGGGCCTGTGAACTTGGTGTTTGTAGGTGCTATGGGGAAGGGTTGCCTGCCTTTTCCCTTTTGCCACCCCACTGACTCTTCCTATCTATTGTGGTACTGCATATCCCCTCCCCTCACTTCCTCGCTGGTCTGCTTTCCTCATTCTGCATGGCACCTTCCTAGGTTGGATCAGTGTCCACCACTTTGTCTTCAACTTCAGCAAACATGTCCATCTGACTTGTTGATTTAACAACATCACTTGTTGAAAAGTGTATCTCATCATTATCTACCTCCTGAGACACTAATTGCTGTTCCCCACAATTATCTTCTTCTGACCGTGGCTGCACAAAAATGTGGACTTCACTACACAAGGTCTCCTTATGTCACTCTTGAAATGTGCAGGATGAGAGGCCAGAATCATCAAATGAAAAGTAGAGAACTCCTCAGAATGTCTGAGTGTGGGATCACTTGTCTCATGGAACCTGCCACTTGACTTGTGGGAGGAAGGAGGATCAAGGTGAGAATCATGAGTTCCACACTCTTGGCTTGAGAGACTGGAATGTGTGGAAGACAAGGAGGTGCTGTTTGCACTGTACTACCACACTAAAAACACTTTTTTTTACAAAATACCGTATATACTCGCGTATAAGCCGAGTTTTTCAGCCCAAAATTTGGGCTGAAAAGTCCCCCCTCGGCCTATACGCGAGTATACCAACTGCAGGCCGCCCGCCCACCACCCCCATCAGTATACATGCCCCCCTATCAGTATCCAGGGCCCCCTCCCCCCCTTGCTCCGCAAACCTGTAAAGTAAAATCATTATACTTATCACTGTCCTGTCGCCGCCGTCCCCGCCGCTGCCGACATCGCGCTCCTCCGGCTTCATCCATCTTCTTCCGGCTTCCTCTGGTCGGCGCAGGCAATGACGTCATTGTCTGCACCACAGTAGGAAGCCGGAAGACGCTGCATTAAGACGGAGGAGTGCGATGTCGGCAGCGGAGGGAACGGCGGCGACAGGACAGTGATAAGTATAATGATTTTACTTTACAGGTTTGCGGAGCAAGGGGGGGGGCCCTGGATACTGATGGGGGGCCTGTATACCTCTGGGGCTGCTGCTGTATATACCCCTGGTTTTGCTGCTGTATATACCCCTGGGGCTGCTGCTGTATATACCCCTGGGGCTGCTGCTGTATATACCCCTGGGGCTGCTGCTGTATATACCACTGAGGCTGCTGCTGTATATACCTCTGGGGCTGCTGTATACTACCACTGGGGCTGCTGTATATACCTCTGGGGCTGCTGTATACTACTACTGGGGCTACTGTATATACCTCTGGGGCTGCTGTATACTACTACTGGGGCTGCTGTATATACCTCTGGGGCTTCTGTATACTACCACTGGGGCTGCTGTATATACCTCTGGGACTGCTGTATACTACCACTGGGGCTGCTGCTGTATATACCACTGGGAAGGCTGCTGTAACACTGCTTGGGCCTGTATATACCACTGGGGAGGCTGCTGTATACCACACTGCTGGGGTCTGTATATACCACTGGGGAGGCTGCTGTATACCACACTGCTGGGGGCTGTATACTACCACTGGGGAGGCCTGTATACCACTGGGGGGGCCTGTATACCACACTGCTGGGGGCTGTATACCTGTGCTGGGGGCAATCGTAGGGGCCGCATGACCGGGTCGCAGCGGTGACGTGGCGAGCGCGATATAGAAATCGTGTCCGCGCTCTGCTTTTGTATAATGACACCCATTAGGGCGTATTACAGCAACGAGGCAGGGGTAGCGCGGCACAAGGGGACCCGTCTACCGGTCAAAATGCCTTCAGGAACGCCCCTTGACAACATTTTCGTAAGTTTGCAAACTACATTATTGTAGATTACTACAAAAGATGAGGCAGGGATGTGTTAGAATATATTCTAACGCTGCAGGGGCAGGTATTAATAGTTTAGAAAGCTTATTTGGGGTGACAGGTTCCCTTTAATGGACGGTGAGTACTACTTAAGTTTTTTCAATTTTGCATGGATTCTTTGCACTTGTTTGAAGTATAGCACTACAAATATATGATTTTTGTTTGTTGCAAATAATGAGTGTGCAGAAGAAAGTGGTGGCCAGGTTTTTCTGTTTTTTGTGCTGGAGAAAAAAAATTTAAATGGCAGAATTACATTTTTCTGTCAACCACAATAAATTGAGATAAAATGCAATTAAAGGCGATTGAAACATCTTATCTACCCCAAATCAGTAAAAATGTCATCTCAGCATGCAAAAATTAATCCCTCACACAGCTCCACATTCCAAAAATTAAAAGCGTTACGGGTCTCCAAAAATGGTGACACCAAGCACTTTTTTTTTTTTACAAATTTCTGAATTGATTTTCACACCTTAATATTTAAAAAAACCAAACAAACAAAAATAAACTATGCATGTGGGGTACCTATGCAATCATACTGGCCTGGAGCATCATATTGCCAGGTCATTTGTACTGAATAGTAAACATGCTAAATAAAGAACTCCAAAAACAATTGTGAAACTGCACTTCTTTTGCACTTGGATTTTCTTCCCACTTTCCAGTGCATCAAATGGTAAAATGAACAATGTTATAATAAGGTATAAGAAGGGGAGGAAAAAATGCAAACAAAAAATGAGATATTGCCTGGGTGTGAAGGGATCCTTATTTGATTATTTGAAATGGCTAAAAATCTGTCTTAGGCCAGAGACATCCTATGCACGATGCATGCGAGACACTTGCATAAGTCTCACATGCCTCACCTGGAATGGCCACCAAATCTCTGGAGAGGAGCACGTCAGCTATATAGAAACACAAGCTGCTGATGCACTGCTGTCCAGAGAGACGGCAGCCATGCTGAGTGATTCGTGCGAGACTCAAGCGAGTATCTCGCATAGGATGTCTCCAGTCTTAGTAATGAGATGGACTCATAGATGTAGGATTGATCCCATTCACAGTGCAGAGGTCAAATACCCATCTTTCAAAAAGCCTTTTGCCATGGTTTCCATGACTTGACCAGGACAGGATTCTATTCACTAAAACTAAACTAGCTTGTTATTGAATGACAAACATCTTGCACATAGAGAGAAATTAATTAAAAAAATATATATGATTATTGCATAACCTTTATTTTTAAAGCATCATTCCATCATTTTGGGTGTTTTTCAGTGCTGAAGTGGTGATTTTATTCTAAGGCCCCTGCCCATATCCATATACTCACCCTACAGAGACTTCACCTTTTACCAGCGCTGCCAGCGATCTGGCGACACCATCTTGTGACTGTGATTCCTGACTGGCCACAAGTCAGAAATTACAAATCGCAAGCTTCCAATGCTTCTCTATGAGAATCAGAAAAAAAGCCAGAACGTGACTCCCATAGACTTACATGGAAGAGTGCCCTCCGGCGTGCTCCATGAAGCACTTGGGCAGCCAGCAGGTCAAAAATTGCTGTAGTCTGACAAGAAAAGCTGTGACAGAAGATGGAGATGCCAGAAGGTGAGTATAACACAGGGGCAGAGGAACTTAGATTTAAAGCACCATTCCAGGTTTGAACTTTAAAAACGCTAGGTTGGTGCTTTAATATAACTTGCTATAGAAGTATAAGGGGCAATTGATGTTTGAAGTTTAAAAGTTAAAATAAATTCATAAAAAAAAAAACACACTTTTGTAAACAAAGTGGCATTTAACACTTTCCGAACATTTTTCCAACCATTAATTACTGCAATGACTGGGTTTTCTAAAAACAAATTTGTACGTATATTATATTATTAGACAGTATTGATATAATAGTATTTTTTAATTTAATACAAAACATGACATTTTATGAGTTCTTATAAAGATAATTATTTTCATAAGAAAACAAACATGTACTTACCCCCAGTCTGTATTTCGTAAAGTTTTGATGCATCCAAAGAGCTGCCACCAACTATCCGAGCCTTTATGTGGGAGGAGAAAATGAAAAGGTAATGTTCTACTTATATTTTTTGATATGATTTAATTATTCAAAGCTCACCATACACAGAACACCGAACATGAAAAATGTTAAGCAGGCTCAGCTCCAGGCCACCACATATGAACGGATAGTTAAAACAAGGGAATATTCTTAATTAGGCAATGAACTTTGCTAAATGCTTGAAGCCAAAGTGAAAGATAGAGAGCACATACACTGCACACAGGACACAAAAAACACAGAGGTGTTAATGCCTTCATACAGCATTCCTGAAATGCCTCTATATTGGCAAACACGGGCATGCTGATGGCCAACCTACAAGTCGGCGTTTATCAGAGGTGGTGAGCATCAGGAGTATCCTGTTTAACAATGCAACAGATTTGGTGTTCTTATAAGGCAACAAAAGAATGGGTAACCAGAAGGAGCACATGCAGTTTTCCACAAGTAAAATGAAGGAACCGAAAAGGTCAAGTCACAAACAAACATTAACAAGACATGATCCCTTAGGAAAGATGTGATTTAAAACCTTTTCATCCATAGCTTTGCTATCTGAAAGAGAACCAGGAAGAAGGAGGATAGATGTTAGACAAGGTTGTCCAAGCAGTCATGTGAACAACTGATTAGACTTGACAAACTAAGGAGAAATTATTTCTAAATTACTATAAAATAATTTATAGAATGATGAATAATGCAGAGTTGAGTCCACAACATATTGTGTCAGTGCTGGAAGTAGTGCACGCAACATGTACATTACAGAAATTAAAACAATGCAATCCAAACTCTTGGAAAACGGCTATACCTACAATTGTAATTTTATTTTTATATTCCTAAAGCATCTACAAGATCTAGGAGCATCCATGATTTCCATCACTTGTGAAACATATATACATCTGTTTGCAAAAAATTTGGGGATTTGGGGGACCATGGGAAATATATGTGGTCCCAGAGACACACCATGTGATGTGTCATCTGCCGTATAGGGTCAGTGCTCATGGCTTTGGGATATAAATGAGCCCTTAGACTGAACAGGTACTGAACTATCCACATAAAAAGGAGCATCAGGCGTCCAAATCCTTCATCTTGATTCTTGTTCAGCTGGAGAGCTGGATAGAAATCAAGAGCTATGGGTGAATATTTCATCTGTGCTGCTGGAAATCTGGATGCTGTATACAAAAGGCTGCGATAGCTGTTGTGCAACTTTTACAACATATATATATAATATATATTACAAGTCTTATAATGTGATGGTGTAGCAAATGAAGAGTTGTTAGTATATTGTACTCTGCTGCTTTTATATGAATTGTAAGATTATATGTCATTTGTAACTTTACAAATGTCAACTTGACAAAATCTGCAAATACTACTTAAGATTTGTTCAAATCAAAGGAAAGAGAGAAATAGGCTGTTCATGTATTGTAGAAACACAAACAAGGAAGGGCCGCTTCAAGGTATATATGTCTCCCATACTGGAATATGTCTGTGGAGCCCAGAGGGCCGAGGTACACGGCCCCAGGGTCCTTTCAGTTAGTATCACGGTAGCTGACCCTGTGCTGTGGCCCTGGTCCACAAGAGAAGGGAGTAAGAAAAATGGAGAAAAAGAAAATAAAAATAGGAAAAATAAAGAGTTTGTGATGCCAGCTAAAGGTTTACAGCTACTAGGTGGCCGACACTGCATACATTATTTCCAAGGGATGGATGTTGTGGCAGTGAGATGGTAAAACCCCCCTACAACATGGGGCTGGCCCTTTAGAGTAGTAGTACATGATGGTGGTTGCAGTAGGATGTTTTGTAGGCAAGGGTGCAAAAGAAAGAACTCACAGACACAGTCGGTTTGCAGTTCTATTACCTTTACTTGGTTTAGCAGCAAATCTAGTGTACTGGTTTACTTGGTCTCTGGGTCTGACCAGTCTGAGAAGAAATAGGAACCACTCTACTTGACAGGTATACGGCCTTCCCGCTGACTTGTCTCCAAAATGGATGTTTAGGTGCCTGAAGCGTTTCTATTTTCCCTGGTGTTCCTGTGGATAACTTCCAGCCAGGCAGTCAATGCGCACTCTGTGAGCAGCTGTACCCACCAGCTCTCTAGCACTCCTTATTGATGTGCTTCAGATAGTCTCACGCAGTGAGCATAAAACTTAGCAGCCTCCAGATTTTGTGCCAGATCATGGAAACCTGGCCATCTAGGACCTGGTGTACTGTCTGCAGCTTGTCCTCCTGTCGGTCTCCAGGTATGACACAGACTGACTTCTCCTTTGCCTACCCCTCCCTACTACCCACTACGGCTAACCCCTCCCTCTAACCAGAGTCTGTCACAGCCCAAAATAGGCCTTCTGTGACCAGCTCTCTGGTTAGAGTTCAGGTGGTGTGTGAATGCTTTGTGAGGCCAGTATAGGGCACCTCAATTATCCGCAGACATGACATTAGTACTGATTACCTTAAATACCACTGTGACAGCCACACCACAAGGCCGCCACATGTTCTCTATCCTAATATATTTGTCCTCTATCCTGTTATATGTTTTCCATTCTGGTAAACATCCACCATTCTGGTATATGTGCCCTATCTTGGTATATGATCACCCATCCAGGCATATCTCCCCTATCCAGGTATATGTGATCCCCATCCTGGTGTATATGATTCCCCATCCTGGTATATATAATTCTCCATCATGGTATATGTCCCTCATCCTGGTATATGTCTCTCATCATTTTATATGGCCCATTCCTGGTATATATGTCCCCATCCTGGTATATATGACCCCCATCCTAGTAAATATGGCCCCCATCAAGGCACACACACAAAAAAAATATGTGATTATACTCACTGTCTATCTGCTCCACTGCAGCATGATGTCATCTTCTCATGCTGTTAGCTGACCAACATGTAAGCATGAAGCAATGACATTACTGTCATGTGGCACACCCCACATGCTGTCAGCTGCCAGCATGAGAAGAGTATGTTGCGAGGGAGAGACAGACAATGAGTATAATTGCCTGTAGTCTGCAGGGATATTCACTGTTCCCATGCAGTGAGGGAATCAGTGAATATCTGCTTTGTGTCATAGCAGGCACCCACAATCACCAGCGGCTGAAGCAGTGGCGACTGATTACATGTGCCCGCTGTTTAATAAAATTTTATATGATCTGCTTTCCCTGCATATCATTCCACTCACCTGGCACTGGCTTCAATGCTGAGAGGTGATGGGGGAAGGGGAGCAGTGAATATTAAGTTTTCTTAAACAGTGGACGCATGGGATCACTGGCAGGTGCTGCTGCAGCCTGCTCCTGCCTTCTGTGATCCACCCCACCACCGCAGCCACCCCACTGCCATGTACTGTACATCTAGACTATAAGACGCACCCCCACTTTACCCCCAAATGTTTTAGGATAAAAGTATGTCTTATAGTCTGAAAAATACTGCGTATCCACCTTCCCACCTACTTGTGTTCCATCTACCTCCTTCCTTCTCTGCTATATGAAGTCAGAGGCATCTGTCAAAGAGAAGGGGTGGGAATTGAGGGAAACCAAGCAGGTGGAAATGTGTAGCCCCGCCATGACACATGAGTGCTTGTACTTGCATTGAACAGCCATTTTGTGCTGACAGTCCCTTCAATTAATAGTGCCATCATTTTATATATACTAGAAAAGGAATTGAGTTTGATTGTTTTCTAAGAATGTCCCATGTTTATTGATCACATGTATCGCAGCCAGCCTGAATACAGAAATGTATGTGGTTTATTATCATGTTGTATGCTGAAAGCATTACTTTAATAAAGGAATATTTCTGTAACATGTTGTTGTATGGAGGTGCTGTATTGTACATTGCACAAAGTCTTCGGGACTTTGTGTGTCTCCATACAAGTTCCACTAAATTTTGCCTATACTTATGCTGACTATAGTTACGAAATTAAAACTAAATACGGCATCTTTAAAAGTAGAACATACAATATAATCAAATATTATTTTACCATGAAAAGCACAATAAAGTTTTTCAATACAGAGAACAAAAATAGAGAAATAAAATAATAGAAACATTTTTTATAGAAAGAATACTGGAAAAAGAATGAGAAAATGTATATAAAGATATGCATATATGCAGCTGTGATAACAATTGTCAGCAGATGCATCATCTACAATTACTGAGAGTAGAATAAATGGATTGAAAATGGAAAAATATTGTAAAATAACATATAGCATAAAATATGACAAACTGTGACCCTGGGATGAACAATACTGCAATTGAAATATGGAACAAATGTCTAGGGAAAAAGCAAATGATATTTGTTGTTTTTTATTATCAGCCAGCTGAAATCAAATTGTAAAACATATAGAGTCTGTCACTGTGCACTGAACCGGATCTAAGGCCAGCACTATTCTCATGAACAGATTCTCATGAATCTAGTTATGGTTACAGGCTGCTGGATTTATACCAAGATCCCGTAGGTTTGGAGGTGGGGAGAGCAGAACATATAATGGTGCCAGAAGGAAAACGAGATACCGTATGTTTTTACTAGTGTTAAAGGGAACCTGTCAGGTCCTCGGTGCCCCAAGAACCACAAGCAGTTCAGCGCACATATCTATATTCCTACCTAACAGTTCCTTCATATGTTTGTATACATAAACAGATCTTTAGAAAAGTATTTCTAAAATCCGCTTATGACATGCAAAGAAGGGATTTGACTAGTCGATGGGGCGTTAATTTTACCAACTAGTTTTACCCACTTAGGATGTTATCACTCCTCTGTGGGCGTGACAACATGCTTTACAAAAGCCAACACCTCGCCAGGGCTATACAAAACTTGTACACACGTGCGGCTTTGATCCCCTCACAACATTGAGCATCTGAAGACAAATGTACCCATCCAGGCTTCAGAGAGGCACGTGTGCACTAACATTGTATGGCGCTGGTGCAGATGCTGGCTTAGTAGAGCATGTTGTCACGCCCACAGCGAAGTGATAACACGCTAAGAGGGCTGTCTAGTTGGGAAAATAATCCACCTCTACCAGTCCTAGGCCTTGTTCACACATACCAATCCGTTTTTTTTAGCTCTTAGAAAAACATCCGTTTTTCTAAGGGTGCCAAACAGTGTCCACTGAGGTTCTGAACGTTTTTGACAAGTTTTTGGACTTAGTCATTTTTTCATTAAAAACGCATATGTGTTAACGCAGGTGCCTATATGTGCCATGTGTTAACGCATGCGTTTCCCATAGGGCCCCATGTTAAAAATATGCATGCATTTTTTAAAAACCTATGCATTTTTTACAGCACCCAAAAAAACGCTGCATGCAGTGTTTTTTAGAATGGTGGAAAAAAACACATGTGTTGTTAAAAAAAGCAGCTACACTTAAGTGCACCATGCATTAACAGCTAAAAAACGCAGAGAATGCCAAAAATGATGGTATGTGTGAACAAGGCCTATGTGATGCAGTTGTGACACAGAGTTCTTAAATGTAGCAGAACTCAGAAAACTAACCTCGGCCATGCAGCAGCTCTCTGTGTACAATGTATATAGATAATGGGCTGCTTATCAGAGAAGGAGACGTGGACAGATCACGGCTGATGAGCTGCTGTAGCTACTGTTGCCTCAGCAGTGATATAATCTTCATTATCAATTAACAAGAATACAAAGCGTAACAAGAGACACATATCTGAATTCAGTGTTTTAACCCGTACCTTATGTTGTTCTCAGATTAAATAGCAAAATCCTGCTGACAGATTCCCTTTAAATATTGCACTAAGTGCTATAAGTAATATGATAATGTGCTTATATCACCTGCCCATTTCATGGTTCAGATATCTCTTCAAATTAACACAGAATCCGAGTCTAAGGTGCAATACACCAGCACAATGTGGTCGCATACAAATATATTCCTTAAAGGCAATACATCACCAGGTTTTCGCTATGTCATTTTAGATCAGCAAGATATCAGGGCATAGTCCCTGATTGAAGCAATGTGTCACTTACTGGCCTGCTTGACATTTTTATAAAATCATTGCTCTCTCTACTGCAGATCTACCAGTTCTCTGAATGCTGAGGTCTGTATCACCCCACCCTTCTGATTGACAGCTTTGTACACTGTACATTTGTAGAAAGCTGCTAATCAGTGGAAGGAGCAGAATTAAACAGAGCAGTAAGACTACAAGGCACCTAGTCTGGTCGTGATAATCTCCTGCTGATAAAACTCTGATTTTATTGAATTTACAACAGAGTCCAGTAAGTGACATATCACTGGAATCAACGTCTCTGCCTCTGTATCATGATTTTCTTAGATTATACAGCAAAATTCTGCTGACAAATTCCACTTTTATGCAAAATTTTGATTCTTGTTTGCTGAAATACAGGATATGTTTTATAGTTTCAACATTTTCTCAGCCAATCCAAACATATTAATAAAGCACAATGTTTACATAAAGAACGCTATCATTACAGAATGACATTGAACTGACGTCTGTTATATTTGGAATATTTCATCAACAGAGTATTGTTCCTTTTGACTACATTTATGGCTCCAAGCTGTGCTGTACCAAGCTTAAATGTAGAAATCCCACAGTAAATCCTTAGTAGTGAAATGCAATGTTTTAGATTTTCCTTTCATTTGCAGAAAGCCACATATCCCTTCTTTCTACATGGAACCATTTATATCAAACAAATGGAAATCTCATAAAATGAGCTTTATTTCTGTTAGCACAAATAAACACTACAGATGCTCTGTTCGTCATGCCAGACCTCCTACAGAATGTATTCAAGAGGATTTGAATCTAAAAAAAGAATAATATCTTTCTCTGGGTTGATTTCTTTAGAAACTATTGGATCATTTTGTAAAATGTATTATTTGTTAATATTTTAAATCAATAACGTTATATTATTTAAAAGGTAAAATAGACTTAGAATTGAAGGGTAAATAACGGCCTTGTCCACATTTAGTAACAGATGATTGGATGATAGCTGAGTTTTTATTTCTTATATGGCTTAGGCTGCTTTCACATCAGAGTTTTACGCTGATCGTGTCAGTTGCGGTGAAAAAAACGCAACTGCCGCGATTACCGCATAACGGCCGCATTTGCAATTCACCTGCAGCAAGCCCATGCAATGTCTATGGGGCTTGCGGTAAGTGTACGGCAGGTGCGGTTTCGGCACTTGCCGCAGATGCCGCCGCGAAAAAAACCGCGTTTTTTTGTGGCCGCACCTGCCGCAAGTGCCGAAACCGCACTTACCGCACCTGCCGCAAGCCCCATTGACATTGTATGTATTTCGGCCGTTATGCGGTAATCGAAGCAGTTGCGTTTTTTTCACCACAACTGCCGCAATCAGCGTTTACCGCTGATGTGAAAGGGGCCTTAGTGGCTCTATTTCTGCATACATGGTGCACATTCATACATGGGTCTTTGCCAATTTGGGGATTCTGTTGGGAATTCCCAAGAAACTGTTTTCCGATGGGATCCCCAAGAGAGCTCCAATGGTAAAGCTACTTTAGACCCCCTAAGCTATCACTACCTGTCCTTGCAGCTTCAGTATATCCCTAAGCAACCCTAAATTTGTAGTATAATAATTGCAAAAACGCATTTTATAACTTACATTTTCCCCTGGTCATGAGGCTTCGTTAGATGTTTTGTGTGTTCTTCCAGCATCCATGTCTGTCCTCATTCCCCGGGTATCACGCCAAAATGGGCATGATAATCTAATTTATAATCGTGTTCCCGACCTCAGTAGGTTTTTAATGGATGGGCTCATTCAAGCTATGACGTGCTGGCCCCATCATTTCTGGTCCTGTGCATTGTGGAGGAGTAATTGGGTGTACTTGCTTTAGAATGTGCACTATGCATGCTCTGGAGCTGGAAAGTACATCCAATTACATCCACAGTATGCACAGGACAGAAAATGACACGGCCGACACGTCATAGCTAGACCTAGAGGGGTTCTATCCATTTAAGAACATACAGAGATGGGGACTGTGCTCGTAAATTAGGTTATCACACCCACTGGGGTGTGGAACGAGGGCTAACATGGACATTGAGAGAACACCCCATCAGAATAATTACCATGTAAAATGTAACTTATGAAATGATTTTTATCAACTTTCACATGACAGTATTAGCTGAGGGATGCTTAGTGATGTACTAGGAAGCTGCAGGGACAGAGAGTCATAGCTTGGGGGGGCATAAAGTAGCAGACAAGTTCCCTTTAACAGATTTACTGTGTACATTGTCTGGCTTTTGTCATTGGAGTCTGCATCTTTTTCAAACAAGAACAACTATGTGTCACAGCTCTGTTGGAATCTTGTTTTTCAGGGATACTGACAGAAACATTGACATAGTCGTAGATAGAGAGCACTGTATAAGAGTGTGAATCTACCCTAATTATCTTTTCTTTTTTTTTCTACCCGGTATCATATCACCCGGTAAAATACATTTTACAGTATTGTAGGGGATGTATGAGACTAGAAAAATAGATCTAATTATTTTTTCTAGAAACAGTGCTGCTAATGATTTATGCCTGGTAATGCAAATCAGCTCCATTAAACTGTATTATGTAACACTAGACACTTCCCAGGGATAAAAAATGGATCTAAATTTTAATTTCAATGGGTGGTCTGAAGGCTTGACAAATTTTAAACCTAATCCCTATCTATTTAATGGTGCAATCTAAACTAATTTGTAATATGGTGGCATTAAAAAATCTCTACTGTTCACTAAGTCTGTCTGACGTCCCTGCCTGCTCTGTTCTGTTGCCAGCTCTTTACAGCTGATCTAAGTTGGCAACACAGAGCTTGCAGTCATTGTGCACAGTGCACAGGGACAGAAAAAGGACCAGAACACCACCTGAAATGAGAGTCACTGATGGCGCTTCATTTCAAGGAGGTATCAGGAGCTGTGACAGTGACCACAGCCTCTGCTTCCTAATGACACTTCTTTTAGTAGTAATAATAATTATATTTATTCATTTATATAGCACTATTAATTCCATAGCACTTCACATACATTTGCATCACTGTCCCATTGGAGCTCACAATCTAAACATCCTACCAGTATGCCTTTGAAATGTGGGAGTGCCCAGAGGAAATCCACACAAATATAGGTTTTGCAAACTCATGCAAACTCCTTGCAGATGTTTTCCTTGTTGGGACTTGAACCCAGGATCCCAGCGCTACAAGGCTGCAATGCTAACCACTGAGCGACCATGATACCCAGCATGCACTAGGATTCTCAAACAAAGTGTCATAGCCAAGAAGAAAGAAAAAAATCAGTATCAGTTAATATAGTGTAGTTAGTGAACAGTAGGGAAGTGTTAATGCAGGCATATTAGAAATTAGTTTAGATTACCCCATTAAATAGATAGGCATTTGGTTAAGAAATTGTTTAGCCTTCAGACCACCCCTTTAATGGGGCTTATGTATTGTGGCTTATGTTAATAATAGAAGCCACAAAGCTTGACCAGATCTGTTCAATGATGAAAACTATTCTTGCTATCATAAATTGGGGATGTCATATCCATATTAGATTAGTGGAGATCCACCACTGAGCATTTACATTGATTATCTTTTACCACCTCTGGCAAAGGTTAGGTGTACAGAATGTAGAGAGGTGAGCAACACAGGTCTATATACTCTTTAGTGTATGCTCCCAGGAAATGCAGATTAGTTTAATTAGAGCTAATATGCAAAACAGCACCGTTCCATTACACTCTGCTCACAGATGGCCCAGAATAACTTCTATACATTTCAACCAAATAAGGGTTAATTTGAATTATTTTCGAGCAGAGAGTGTGATGGAGCTATGGTGTTCTAAACCATATACTGTTTACAAACAATCCTTACTGAAGCTGGTGACAGCTGATCAATGGGGATGCCAGGTGCATACCCCATCAATTTTCTACTGATATTGACTTATTCTAAGGGGTCGGGAACCATGGTGATATTTTCAGTCTGAGTGCTGTCTGACAAAACATCAGACTGCACCGGGACCAATGCAATTCCATGGGGCCATGCACATGTCCATGTTTTTTCTTGGACTGACTCAGTCTGAGGGGAAAAACGCACTCGGCCATGTAAGCCAATGGCGGCTTGGAAATCATAAGACTGAGCTCAGATTACATCTGAGTGAAGTACGATTATCAAGCACTGACAAGAAAATTGGATCATACTATGATCACACTCTGATCACAGTTTGATCAGTGTGATTTGCATAATTGATCCGGTTTTCTCAGATTAGAGAATATACAGGTGTGAATTTAGGTAATCAAAATATTAGTAAAAAATCCCTTTAATCTTAAATTATTGCTAATACTTCACCCTGAGCCAAAAATATAAAGAAGTGTTTTACAGTATTCCAACACAAGATAATTTCAAATTTATTTAAAATAAATCTTCATAACTTTCCAATTATCACTAATGGTACCTTTACACGCCGCTACCGAAGGTTAGAGACCACCGGGTGTCGCACGTGCACGCGTGCACGTTTCAACAGTTCCTAACGGTACCTGATACCGCAATTACATGCCGCTAAAAGGTGCTCCACAGTAGGTTTTTTCGATCCCTGGATGCACCGACGGGTGCCGCAGGTTACCTTCTGTAGAGCACCTTCCCTGATTTACACGCCGCTACCACAAGGGAATATGGGCGGACCTGGGGCAGCAGGGACAACACATAGGCGTGCCAGAGTTGTGGATTACGAGACGCACGTACAGTGATTGGACAATGCAATAGCATCATGATTGGCCAGCCAGCGCAGGAAGGCTGGCTACATGATGCTATTGCAATTGTGTAGTGTGACTGGTCATCTCCTTAAATATGCCGCCCTATGCAGGGACATCCAATCGTAACGCAGGAGCTTCCACCAATGATCGCTGATGCAGCGCGGTTTCCCGGAGGCTGTGTCACGCCCCAGGGAGTTCACTAGGTGTCGAAAATACCTTCCTGTTCCTCGATTACACGCCGCTACCATAGGGTTTATACCTACTTGTTTTTGAGCACGGCTGAAAGACAAGTGTCGACAGAGACAGGAGGGTGTTACCTGAATTATACGCCGCTACCTCGCAGTGTTTTGACGGTACAAGGTACAATTGTCTCCGACACCCAGTGGTTTCTAACCTTCGGTAGCGGCGTGTAAAGGTACCATTATAGATTATTCATGACCCATCATATTTTTAAAGTTTTTACAGACCACATTGCTTTATATATACTGTATATATATATTGATAATTCCAGAAAGAGTATCTACAATAGCTTCAAGCAGGCTAAGACTAGGGTCACACATGCCAATCTGTTTTTTTCCTTGTTTCTAATAACGGATCCGTTATTTTAAGGGTGTTTATTGAGCCCCCAGCACGGCCTTTGTTTTTCACAAAATGGAAAAAAAATGCATGCAAAAACAGATCTGTTAACGGATGATACCTATAGGTGCCATGCATTAATGGATCTGTTTCCCATAGGGCCCCATGTTAAAAAACAGATCAGTTTTTTACTGCACCCCAAAAACATTGATTGCAGCGTTTTTTTGGGTCCAGTAAAAAAAACAAATAGCATTTTTAAACAATGCAGTCACACTTGATCCCAGGATTCATTTTTAGCATGTTTTTAGACTTAGAAAAATAAAGTTAAAAAAATTGATGTCAATAACAGATCCAGGGCTCATGTGTGACCCTAGCCTAAGACTGGACCATGGGGGGGATTGTGAGGTATGGCCACCATTAGACCCATTATCCCTGTTGGATTAGTAAGGCCGGCTTCACACCACGATTTAATCCAATCCGGGGCTGTCAGGGATGAAGCTGACATCCCCAGACCGGATCAGCACACAGAACCGGAGGGCTAATATGCCCTCCGGTCCGGTGTGCAGCCGGATCACTCTAATTGCAGCCACAGCTGCTGATTTTCAAGATCGCGGCTAGCAGGGAGCTAGCCGCTTCCCTGAAATTACAGCAGTGTGTAGCCGCCGGTGTCCGGTTCCCGGATCGTCTCAGATCAGGGCAATCCGGCACCATAGACTCCCATGTTAGGGAGCGCCGGATTGCCCCAGATCCGGGAGGATCCGGGAGAATCTGGAAAATCTGGGAGGATTCGGGAGCAGCCAATTTGTGGAGATTTTTCTCCACGGACACAAAAACGTTGCAAATACCGTTTTTGTGTCTGGGAGAAAGATCCGAACACACCCGGATTCTCCCGGAGAGATGGAAATCGGATGGCAGATACCTGCCATCCGGCTCCATCCGGCCCCATAGGGCTGCACAGGGTGATAATCAGGTCCGGGGCTGTCTGGGTCACCCCGGACAGCCCCGGACCTGATCACACCGTGGTGTGAAGCCGGCCTAAGCAAAGTGAAGGTAATGCTTCATTAAAGCAGGTAAATTCACAAAAAAAACAAGGATCAATTTACAAGGATTAAACAGCAGCACTGAACAACTGCTGATAGTTAAACATTTACCAATCGGCAATCGCTTAATAGCCTATTTACACAGGCTGATGATGCTCACTGATCAATCAGTTCATTGTTCAATGCACATAGGCTGATATTGGTCTTGGCAGTGCGATCCTTTTTAGACAGGAGTATGCACCTCTGAGAACGATTATTGTTTACATGTCACAAAAGATCATTGCACCCAATGAATGAGTATTTCGCTCATTAAAGGGAACCAACCACCTCGGATGACCCTCATACACTGTTAATATGTGCCCCTGCAGCCTAGTAAACCATTTGCAGCACTGTTTTTGTGTGAAAAGTGGCTGCAGTAGAAGTGAGAGAATGATTTTATACACTTACATGCCTGCATACTTGAGGGCGTCTCCCTGTGTGTGCTGGCACTTGTGAGCTGTGCTCGTCATGCCTGCTCTCTCCTCCCTTATGCACGCCCCCTCTCAGCCTGCTATAGTGATGTGAGGCTGATCTCGTCATAAAGGGGCGGGGCTAAATCGCGGCATCCCGGTAGCCCCACCCCCTTTATGACCCAATCAGCCTCACATCACTATAGCAGGCTGAGAGGGGGCGTGCATAAGGGAGGGGAGAGCAGGCATGACGAGCACAGCTCACAAGTGCCAGCACACACAGGGAGACGCCCTCAAGTACGCAGGCATGTAAGTTTATAAAATCATTATCTCACTTCTACTGCAGCCACTTTTCACACAAAAACAGTGCTGCAAATGGTTTACTAGGCTGCAGGGGCACATATTAACAGTGTATGAGGGTCATCCGAGGTGGTTGGTTCCCTTTAATGGGGTGATCATTAGTTTGTTTTCACTGAAATATTATCCAAACATTGTTCATGATAATCTTTCAGTGAGAATGCAGCTTAATACTTATGGCCGCTTTACACGGCACGATATCACTGTCCAACAACGATAAAAAGTCACGTGGTTCGTGCGTTGGCCCCGATATCGTTCGTGCGTTGTGTGGTGTAAATGTGCAATTCGATGCAAGAACGATGCCAAAACGATATCGGGGAAGAATTGAGCAGGCTCTCCAACTGCCCGATATTGGATGGACGATCTGGCAGGATTGTGCTGTGTGATAGCCCAACAACGATTTGGAGCACAACTTCCCCTATTCACTGCCATGTTAAATGGTCGTTCCCTGGGTCGCTCGTATGAAGGGCGTAGACATCGCAGTTGCATTGCCTGCCGATATCTCCCTGTGTGACAGCTCCTATGCGATCTTGGATTACTGCCAAAAAAGTGTGCGCTCCCGTGCCGTTGTATACAATATCGAAACGATGTTGGGACGTGTAAAGCGGCCATTATGCATTTGGAAAAAGAAATAATTTTAATGCTGGCTGGAGTACTTCTATCTCCATTCACTAAAAGTTTCTGAGATCCTTTTCACGGCATCGGTGAGAATTTGTGATTCCAAAGCTTTCCAAATGCCTTTATTAATGATCAGAACTTATACGCATTCAGAGATAAGGGCATGTCATGCATAAAATTAGATGTTTCTCACATGATAGCAAATAGTAGAATACATAACTGCATAATAAGGGAAAACACTCCCACATCCAACCAGCTTGGCCAAGCCCTCTCGTTACTTGTTTGCCTCAAGAGTGGAATCCCACCCCCTATAAACGTATAGAAAAGTCTATCAAATAGTGAGGCTCCAGGGCACTAAGTGGCAATATCAACCGTCATACTCCGGGCGGATTGCCCTGTAGGCAGGTACACCGGACCCGTAGAAGCAATTTTTTGCGAAACGGCGTCGTCGTCCGCCCTCCGTGGTCACCTCCCTGCACCCTGTCATGAATCCTTAAACACGCTGGATTAAAGAGACCACTGCTGCACAATACTGGTGAGTGCTGCCTCTTTCTTTATATATCCACCCCCTATAAACGTTTTGGCAGGTCTGAAGATATTTAACTCCTTCCTTGCTTCAACAGTGACTAACAAATTAGGGGAGCAGCCAGAAACAGCGCATAAGTGAGAATAGTTATAGAATTAAGTTTAGACATTAATGGCTTAATGGGGTGTAGAAATTAATATGCAATTGTTAATTTAAAATAATATGGCTCTCATCTGTGCATAAAAAATTATTCCGATTTTCATTCAGAAGAGTTGGACGAGTTAACATTGTTTTCTATTCCATATATCATGTGAGTGAGTGAACTGAAGATATAAATTCTTTTCTCATCTAGAATCCATATGTCATCCATATGACATGCATTTTTTTTCTCAGCAGCTATTACACTAAAATCATTTACAAGACCATTTATAGTGTTTTTATGCTACAGAATGGTAATGTATCTGTAAAAACAGATGGCATATAGATGGTCCATGCAGTGTCCTGCTTTTTATTGCACCCATAGACATGCATTGGCGAGACGACTGTTTTATGCGGCCATACACACAATGTTGCAATTCTTTCCTTGGGCCGAAAACAGCGGTGGCAAAACGAGCAAATCAGCACTGACTTATTGTTTAGCAATGTAGCGCGTGCAATCCAATTTGTATCAAATTGCAGTCGACGTATTTACACACAGATGTGAGTGATCCCTAATCCTAACGCTTCACTATTGCCAATTTTTAACAAAAAATGGAAATTCACAAGGAAACTTGTTTTAATGGCCCGGTATCTTGTGATTTTGAAATCCCACTGGTGATTTTAGCCTGGAGCAGTGAAAGCAAGCACTGTGTATGCTGCAGGCTCTTCACAGGATGTGTGCTAATTATGGCAAAATTGTAAAAGTGCCAATCATTACACTGCGAGTAATTACAGGATAGTCAACCAAACATTATTTGAAGGAAAACAGTAAATCCATTATTAATAAACTAAAGAATCTATATGTTAACTGGACAGAATTCTATCACAGAAAAATGCTAAGGGATCTGGGTATAGAGGCGTGACAAACCTCCACAATAATTAGATACATCGTAATCCTAATTATTGCTGAGTGGAAAATGGATTATAGCGACATACCGTTTTGTTATGTAGATTTTCTTCCTGCCACTAGAGGATGAGTTTGGTGTAATCCATTTACTTTGTAGGTATAACTAGATCACACAAGGTTTACGATGAAAACCAAATGATTTATTCATCCAAATAATAACAAACTCTTTAGTCTCAAGGGCAAAAAATAATTATATCCACTAATGGTGGTTTCATAGCCATTCATAAATCTCTGAAAGTGGATTAGGTTGGAACTCATGACCAGACTATCATTTGCAGTGTCCTGAATTGAGCTGTATAATGCAATGGCAACACATGGGTAATGATGAGCAAGAAACTAGAAAGAAATCAGGAAGAGAAAAATGGTGAATCTCTCTTTTTTACTGTTTTCTGCATTCTCTACAGAACAACTTTGCATAAATCGAGGCTTCACAGAGTCGTTGCGCAGAGCTCTGAGTTATTTGTGCTTTTATGAGCTTTTCAAATGAAGGGAGAAATAAAAATGTTTGCAGAGTCATCAAACAGGGAACATTATTTTTGTTTTGTTCTCTTTAGAAACGGAAAAAAAGTATTGATTTGTGGAGGTAAGTAGACCCTGGATGGAAGTAATTATAGCTGTTCTCATACCATGTACTAACATAGGACCCAAGGTATATTTTTGGAGGACGTTTATAGTTGGAGATAAATCATCCAGTGCTCTTCTGTTACCGATCATTTCGTTTATGGATTATGATACAAAGGGAAAAATCGGCACTGACTGCATTTTTATCAAATTTTCAACTAAAACACTTTGATATATAACTTTAGGGTGCTTCACACCAAACTGTGACCGTTACTGTGGGAAGAGCAGAGCGCTAAACACTATGGGGGTCAAGGTGTAATGCCATAACTGTACATATATATGGACATTATAGGAGCTTCCACAGACAGGGGATTATAAACAATATTGGTCTATCAAAAGGGGTTATCACATTTATGGTGCTGACATGTGAGGAGACTGTAACAGAAACAATGGTGCTTCTCTTAACCTAACCTAATGGTAATGGTCCAAATTATTTAGACACCTGAGCCAGCTTGCTTCTCATTGATTGTCACAACACCATGAGCATATAGTTCAAATTACCTGCCGAGAAGAGTTCATATGCCAGCTAATGTGTACATTTCTAAAATTCATTTTGTATGGGCTACCCACCTCTAATACTTTTATGCACAATGTACCCCCATGTGTTTGCTGTTTTTTGCCCCTTCATGCACTATGCTGTCTGTCCTAACTAGACAGCAAACCTATGGGAGACCTGAAAGGATTTTGTCTACAATGTTATCATCAATTCTCTATGTTACAAAACAAGTGGATCAGGGGGGGAAAACATTTATACTGTAATTATGTAAGGTTTGATAAGTTTAGGTGAATGTATATGAGCTGAGCTCTAGACTATAAGTCTTACAGCAGTCATTGACACTTATGGAAACATTTAAGATATAAATGAGAGCTTTAATTACCCAAAAGTAAGTAAAAGTATAATGAGAACAGTATACAATTTGTTCATGCATGTATGTTTGGGGCCTGCCTGTGTGTATGTTTTCAGTTTGCATGTACGATAAGTGTATAAAAATACAATAGTGCTTCTCTACTAAAGATTATATAGACAATACTATTATCACTGATGAATATAGTCTCCATATATCAGAATATTTTGTGTTGCTCTACCTTTAGTACAGTGTATGCAATGATCCGTAGGGATAAGAAAAAATTAAGGCTGGCACTCAACAATGTTTAAAATTGTCTTTATTCTTGAAGATATAAAATTATGCGGGGGAATAGGGGGATGGCGGTGAGGTCTGGACGACAGCTGTTTTGCGCGATTGTGTGGTCAGGCATGAAACAGCTGTTGTCTAGACATCACCCGCATCCCCCTACACCCCTATACTATTTTATGTCTTGAAGAATAAAAGAGGATTTTAAGCATTGGTGATTGCCACTTTGATTTTTTCTTCTTCCTACGGATGTATGATAAGTGTATCAGGATGTAAAATACAGATGTAGGATTCAAAATGTTTGTGTCACAATGTTCACTGTGTGCATGGCTTATTAGTTTTATCAAACATTTATATAGCATGAGTGCATTAGTGCAAAGGAAATGAGAAATAGTGCAATGCTAATAGCATGGGTGCAATATAAATTACGCAGCGTGCCAAATAAATTCAGATGGGCATTGCCACATCTGAATAGAAATACAATGGGGCATGTTTCATAGTTTTAAAGGTATACTTAAGTCCATCGAGTTCAACCTATATATGCTTGCAAATGTATACTGAGAGGTTCAGATACGTCTGCCATGTACATTACACTACAAGTATACACCTGCTTATTAAACGTTTCTAAAGATCCTTAAATGCCCAATGAAAGCAAAGAGTGTCCTTTTGGCTTCCACTGGGTTGGTAAACATTGGTTTATCTATTTTCTGCTGTTCAGAATAGCAGTCAGGGAATCATAAATTGTAATCAGTAAAAAGGGTATCCTGTGCAATAAACATTTCTCTAATGTAAGGAGGTTGACATATTCACATTTCCCATTAAAGACACTAATTCAGAATATGGCTTATAGGAGTAAAATATAATGTGTATTTTGTCCTGCATTATTGGTATGATATGTAAAATGAATTGTGATGGTGACGTGGTATGTTTAATTGAATAATGTTTTGCACTGTACTGTGAGGATGTTGTGTTCTGCCAAGCAACATACAATGGGTAGAGTATTGCAGAATTTATTGATTGTGACAGGCCCATAGTAGGAGGGGCTTGTGCAAAACATGGAGTCTTCAGTTAGGACATCAGTTAGGGCTCAGCAGCAGTGAGGCAGACCTGAGGTCTGGCTCATGAGTAGAGCTGCATAAAATGGGTGTCCCTGGAGTGAGGGGAGACCAGCAATGAGGATAGTGAGATCCTAAAAGAAAAGTGACCGAGTTACAGAGTGATCTGTCGGAGTTTGAAAAAAAGTATTGACAGGAGGAATCAGTGACTGAGTGAGATGGGTCCTCATACAGAATGGAGCAGCCCATGAAATGAAGTGAGTACCCTGGGCAGGAGTTCCCAAAGCATCTGTAAGCTTGATGCAATGCACAGCCAAATTGGTAATATCGTTTTAAGAGGAAAAGATGAGGAACAGCATAAGGAAAATATAACTTTCATGGACAGTAATGTGGCGCTAGGAACAAGAGGAATAATTTAGGTGGGAACAAGTGAAATGGAGAAAGTAAGTACAGAGATGCTTTGTGCTATAGAAACATTTGAGACGATATGTGCTTATTATCTAATGTACACAATTGTTATTAAGTTTCTGTTGAGTACAACTTTGTTTTTAACCCCCTCACCACCTGGCGATTTTTCATTTTCCGATTTTTGCTCCAAGAGCCATAACTTTACTAGTTTTCTGTCAATATAGACATATGAGGGCTTGTTTTTTGTGGAATGAGTTGTATTTTCAGATGCAACCATTTATTTTACCATATAGTGTACAAAAAAATGGGAGGAAAAATCCAAGTGCGGTAAAGTTACAAAAAAAGTACAATTACACGTTTGTTTTTTGGGTTTTTTATTCGTCATGTTCACTATATGGTAAAACTAACATGAGGGTGTGATGCCTTGGGTCAGTACGATTTCGTAGATACCAAAGATGTATACTGGTATCTTAGAGGTAAAAAAAAATTCAGAAGTTTGAAAAAAAAAAAAAAAAGAATTGCATTTTTTGCACCATGTTCTGCAACCCATAGTGTCCTCATTATTCGGGATCTGGGGCTGTGTGATAGCTTATTTTTTGCATCTTGAGCTGACATTTCTAATGATACCATTTTTGGGTGGATGCGCTGTTTTGATCGCCCATTATTGCATTATATTGCAATGTTGTGGCGAGCAAAAAAATGTAATTTTGGCGTTTGGACCTTTTTTTTGTTACGCAGTATACAGCTCTGATTAATTGATTTTATATCTTGATAGATTGGGCATTTCTGAATGCTGCAATACCAAATATGTGTATTTTTTAATACTTTTATTTTGAATGGGGGAAAAGGGGGGTGATTTGAACTTTTTTTTTCACATTTTTAGAAACTTTCTTTTTAATTTATTCTTTGTTTTACACAACCCTATAGGGCGCCATACTGCTGCAGCATCCGATCCCTTGTACCATGTCCCAATGAGCTGCAGCACATCGGGACATGGCACTTGGTTTCACTTTCAGTAATTGGCAGTGCTTGTGAACCACTGACAGGAACTGATCCCTGATAGATTTCGGGGTCACACCAGGACCCAGGTTATCAGGTGACCAGGTGGATCTCCGATGCAGGCGGAGAACGGCACAATCCCTGCTGCACCGATTTTGGATCCTGCTGTCAGTGAATGACAGTGGGATCCTTAGGGTTAATAGCACCAATTGGATCGTGGATCCAATCGGTGCTGTAAGCCTGACATCTCAGCTGATGAAATAATCTGAGATATTGGGGAAATTATGTGACCTCCGCGACAGAGCTCACATTAAAGACCGGGAATCGACCCATGATGTACAATTACGTCATGGGTCGTGAAGGTGTTACAGAACTTGTGTTTTCACTTGATGAACTAGTTAACATCTTGTTCTCACCAGCCGTAGTCATCAGGATCATGCAGTCTGCACAGGCGTAGTGCTTCCTTAAGGCAAAAACCAGACACCCAGCCATGACCCCCCTCTTTCATGTAGCATGCGGGGCATTGAAGACAACTATCTCGCCCACGGCTACCGCCACGTGCCACACTAGACTAACTTGAAATCCATCACAAAAATCTCCCCAAATAAATCTTTGATGGATACTGTGTGAAAGTAACCTGAATAAAATATTTTTAACAATTTTGTGTAATCATTGCTTTTACTGTATTGTGTAAACCTGGCTTCAAGAAGGCTAAAGCTCCATTTTGTCTGTTGCAGAGCTTTACATTCCCGAATTATCTTGTCTGGTGCCTTTAGCAACAAATAGGGAGAGCTAAATTTATATTTGGCATGCATGACCACTTACTCCTCAAGGGTTGCAGCAGACAGGAAAAAATGTATTATTTAATACTATGATTATGGAAAGGGCAGGGGATTTGAATTTTAGTAATGAAAAAAATTAAATTGTTATGAAGATTTTGTTCCTTGTAAAGACATTTCTGCATTTATTACATTACATTTCTATTAAAGAATTATCTCCAAAATTAACAGTTATCCCTAATCTAGAGGACTGGTGATAACTTGTTGATTAATGAAAGTCCAATCACTGAGTTGCCCAGAAATCCTTCGAACGGGAGTATTGAAGACCCATTCTTCAATGCAGCATAGGTGAGCATGACTGGCCTCAACTAGATTCATTGTCTATGTAGACTATTCGAGAAATATTCCCATTCCTGTGGGTCTCTGCAGAGTACCATTCTCCTGATCACTGTAGGTCCCATCAGTCGGACTCCTAGTGATCAGCCAGTCATTCCCTACACAATAAATTGGGTATAACATGCTACTGGAAATTTTCTGACATATTTTGTATAAATAAAATGCAAGGTGAATTAATTGGTTTTCTTAAAAGAGCTTTATAAGTGTAATATTGGCACCTATGTCTAAATTTTACACGTTAGCTAACATCATGTGACTACTACTCTTTTCCCCTAGTATATAGTATTCTCTAGGAATAATGTGTCTGTGTTTTTTACTCCCTCAGTGCAATGCTGACTCAACGGAGGAATTCCAGATCCCCGACAAATCCAAGAACTGGATTAGACTGTACGTGTTTGGTTGAATGCAGATTTCTACATCAATGTCAGTGTGAGAAAGTAGGTCACATACTGTGCTTTCCTCCTTGATAGACTGCTTTTGGAAAATGCTTAGAAATATAGTTTCGGTACATGTGTATTGTTTTCAGAAAGGACTTAAGCCTTCCTGAGTAGGATGTTAATGCCTGTCATCGCCCAATTTGCTGTAGGGCTGCTGCACTTAAAACTGTAATTAACTTGGATTTTCTAAATAAATAAAGTCAGCACTATTTCTGCTCATACAATATATCCTCAGGAGAGCACCCGTGACCTAGATCTTTATCTGTTTATGACATGATTCAATTAATTCGGAAATATTACACAATGAACCTGGGTAATTGTCAGATTCTCCAGATATTAAAATATTGATCCCCCGGAGAATAGCACAAAAGTAATAACAATAAAAATATTTGCTGTTCACATTTTGCTACCAAAAATTGTCTTTCCTTCATGAGCTCCAGGTGGATAACTGTTAGGTCACTGAAGCATTTTTGATGAGAAACAGCTTCTAAAGAGGGTGATGTTCATCTCTTTATAATCCGGCATGATATAAATAGATGGAACACATTAAAAAATCATTGGAAAGAAAGTCTTTTTTGTTCCTATTAAATACTATGGGGCAAAACAAATGGAACTGAGGGAATAGAAGTAATTTATCAAGAGATACAGAGCTGAATGGCTCTAAATGACTTCACAAGCAGCAGTACTGAAGTGGGGTGTCTGCTCGGATCTTAAAGGTGAGTGTGTTATACTGTACTTTGGAAAGCATTCAAGTCGTTCAGCAATAAATCTACCTTATTTATTGTTTCGCTACTGAAGCTGTGCTTTACACTCTTTTTATAAATGGCACTTACTACTGCTTCTTGAAGTACACCATTACTAACCTATGAGTCATTCTTTGCCTAGAAAGATCCATGAAGCTCAACTTCACATTCAGCCAGTAAGTGTTTTCCAGTAACGATACTTAAATTTACTAGCTATATATTCATCATTTTAAGATTTAAGGATTTCCATCTTTTATAAAATACTTGATTTGATGTCACTTTGTTACGAGACGTCTACAATGTAAGCCTGTGTGTGGACACATAGTGTCTGTGATGAGAATTGCAGCCTTCTAATAGTTCCGCCAGCCGACCCCTATGTCCCTGTGTCAGAGGAGAGGGGGGTTAACTGAGGGAAGCTTCCTGCTTCTCTCGGCTGATCCCGCCCCTCCTCTCCTCTCCAGCCGCACGCTTTCTCCTGCCAGCACCCCCCCACCTGCTTCTCAACACCAGCACCCGCAGCCCCTCGCCCGAACGCTGCCAGCACCCCCCCTTCCCCCGGTCCTAGCCCGACTCTGCCAGCACCATACCCCCCTCCCCCCGTCCTCGCCCGACTCTGCCAGCACCCCCCCCGGTCCTCACTTAAGGCTGCACCAGGGCCCGACAGGCTGTAGGTCCCACACTGCGCCAGCACATTGTGATGTTTTACTGATTTTATTTTATGACACATTTCACTTCCTAACAAAATTCCAGAAAAGGTAAAAGTAGGCACATCTGTAGTCACTATCTATTTTTATGATTTTAATATATCCAGATCTGTGATTGGCCAGTAGCGATCATGTGATATGTGACGTGCATATCACATGATCGCTACCGGCGGTAACTGGGAACAGCCGTTGTATGGGTAAGTATTCTATTTTTTTAATTTTAATACCTTTTAATTACTTTTACTTAGCTTTCGCAGTGCATATTAATACACTGTGAAAGCCAAAAGGCCTGTCACAAGTCACACGGGGAAGGAACATGGGATTCTTCCTCGCCCGTGTGACATCACATCCCTCCTGCACTTTTCTGGGAGAAATGCAGACGTAAAAAAATGCAGTGTGTGAATGCACCGCATTTTTTTACTTTCGCTAAATAGCGTGGCCGCAAAACGTGGCAAAAAACGCGCGTCCCCCAAAAGCGCAGGAAATACATGCTGTGTGAATGTTGCCTTACATGGGGCTTGCATTTGATTTAACTAGCGGTGGATACCGCGGTCCCCCTGCCATGTCCTGCAATTGACTATTATTAGATCCAGTAGTTGTGGGATTATCTAACTGCCAATCCTTTTCTTGGGCATTGTGTCTTGTGGCACCAACGATTCATGCTGTTTCTACCATATATCCACACCAGATTCTCTCGAAAAAGTACTTGAGCACACTGAAGAAGGCCCAGAAAGTTGTGGCTGAAATGTTTGTTTTCGTTCTAAATTTCACCAAATAAAATATCACATACAGCCGAAACTATTTTGAATGCCGAGTATTTTTTTCTGATTGCCTGACATAGGCTTTAGTGCAATGCGAGATTTTATCGTCCGAGTCTACGCCAGTGTGACTCCGGCTTTACTGGCTGAATCCGTGTAACATGCACACATAGCAAGAATAAGCCACTGTACTGGAAAACTCCCAGAAAATCTACATACTCTGATGTAGGGATTCTGCACGAACAAGGGCACTGTTCACAGAGTACAGTTTTTAGTACAAAGAAGTACAGCTTCTATGCATTGCCATTAAAACAATCTCATTCACAAGTCTATTTTTTTCTTGTACATCTGCAATAGTGCACTTGATCAGCTTTCTTTTGTGTTTGGTCCATGTGTTTTTACCAACAGTGTAACATCTACTCTTTCTCTTATGAAATAAAAAATAATTTCACTTTTGTGTACTATCCACTTTTTCCATGCATCATTGACTTACATTGGAGAGTTTGATCTGTGACACAAGTCTAAAACAAACTTCTCCAGATTTATTTATTTTTGCAGACACTCAGATATGTTGACAACCCCAAACACTTTAACGGGAATGTGTTCAATCTAAGTAAAATACATCAGAATGAGGTCTTATCTTATATGAAATTACAGGGAATAGAGTTGCAATAGATCTTTTATGAAACCCTGTGGCAGTCCTATTTTAGTATTGGGCAAAATGGATAGCATGAGAGGGAAAGTTGTGTAAAAGCTTAATGTGTAGTGTATACAAAGTAAAACCTAGGGTACTGCAGCAGTTATTGACTATGGAAATGACTAAATCATACAAGGATACACATACAGTGTTGGCCAAAAGTATTAACACCCCTGCAATTCTGTCAGATAATACTCAGTTTCTTCCTGAAAATGATTGCAATCACAAATTCTTTGGTATTATTATCTTCATTTAATCTGTCTTCAATGAAAAAACACAAAAGAGAATGAAGCAAAAAGCCAAACATTGATCATTTCACACAAAACTCTAAAAATGGGACAGACAAAAGTATTGGCACCCTCAGCCTAATACTTGGTTGCACAACCTTTAGCCAAAATAACTGCGATCAACCACTTCCGGTAACCATCAGTGAGTTTCTTACAATGCCCTGCTGGAATTTTAGACCACTCTTCTTTGGCAAACTGCTCCAGGTCCCTGATATTTGAAGGGTGCCTTCTCCAAACTGCCATTTTTAGATCTCTCCACAGGTGTTCTATGGGATTCAGGTGTGGACTCATTGCTGGCCACCTTAGATGTCTCCAGTGCTTTCTCTCAAACCATTTTCTAGTGCTTTTTGAAGAGTGTTTTGGGTCATTGTCCTGCTGGAAGACTCATGATCTCTGAGGGAGACCCAGCTTTCTCACACTGGGCCCTACATTATGCTGCAAAATTTGTTGGTAGTCTTCAGACTTCATAATGTCGTGCACACGGTCAAGCAGTCCAGTGCCAGAGGCAGCAAAGCAACCCCAAAACATCAGGGAACCTCCGCCATGTTTGACTGTAGGGACCGTGTTCTTTTCTTTGAATGCCTCTTTTTTTCTCCTGTAAACTCTATGTTGATGCCTTTGCCCAAAAAGAGAGAACATTCTTCCAAAACATTTTAGGCTTTCTCAGGTAAGTTTTGGCAAACTCCAGCCTGGCCTTTTTATGTCTCGGTGTAAGAAGTGGGGTCTTCCTGGGTCTCCTACCAAACAGTCCCTTTTCATTCAGACGCCGATGGATAGTACGAGTTGACACTGTTGGACTGCAGGGCAGCTTGAACTTGTTTGGATGTTAGTCAAGGTTCTTCATCCACCATCCGCACAATCTTGCATTGAAATCTCTTGTCAATTTTTCTTTTCCGTCCACATCTAGGGAGGTTAGCCACAGTGCCATGGGCTTTTAGCTTTTTGATGACACTGCGCACGGTAGACACAGGAACATTCAGGTCTTTGGAGATGGACTTGTAGCCTTGAGATTGCTCATGGTTCCTCACAATTTGGTTTCTCAAGTTCTTTGGTCTTCTTTCATTTCTCCATGCTCAATGTGGTACACACAAGGACACAGGACAGAGGTTGAGTCAACTTTAATCCATGTCAACTGGCTGCAAGTGTGATTTAGTTATTGCCAACACCTGTTAATTGCCACAGGTAAGTTACAGGTGCTGTTAATTACACAAATTAGAGAAGCATCAGATTATTTTTCTAACAGTGCCAATACTTTTGTCCACCCCCTTTTTTATGTTTGGTGTGGAACTATATACAATTTGGCTTTAGAACAATTCTTTTTGTGTTTCTATCATTGAAGACAAATTAAATGAAGATAATAATACCAAAGAATTTGTGATTGCAATCATTTTCAGGAAGAAACTGAGTATTATCTGACAGAATTGCAGGGGTGTCAATACTTTTGGCCAACACTGTATAGGGTATGGACGCACATCCGAGTTTAAAAATGCTCCGATACTCGGATCCAAGAGGCAGACGAGTGTCATCTGACTTTTGGTCAGTGTGCCTTGCGAGTGCTGTCCGAGTGCAAACCGTTTTTTCCTCAGCAGCTAGTTACTGCATAATCATTTACAGGTACATTTTGTACAGTTGTCTGAGCTACAGAATGGTAATGTATCAATTAAGACTCACATCAGACTCGGATGGTGCGAGTGTGGTCCGAGTGCAATCCGTGTTTTTCGTCGGACCCATAGACTTGCATTGGCGAGTCTCGTCCGTGACTCACATAGAATCGCAACATGTTGCGATTGACTCGCAATCCGAGAATCAGATGCGGAAAAAGCGTATGAGAGTCGGAAATGTGCTCTTGGACATAAGTTAACATTGGTCCGAGAGCAATGCGATTTTTCCGCACAGTAAACTCGGATGAGTTTCACTGATGTATATCCGAGCCCATGGGAGTATCCTTGTAGCTCAGTGGAAAATTTCCACATCTACTGCACCTTATTTGCAATGAAGGTGCTTATTGTCTATCCATATTTTAAACAGCTGTTTTCTCTGTGAGGACACGGGTCAATTTGATGTTTCGGTTCCATCCTTTGTGTAATACTAGCATGTTAGTAGTATAGGTAATGGTGTTTTATCTATTTGCATATTCAATAAGTGTGGCATAGTTTTTACTTTGTATTGATTCCCATTTCTCATGGGTCAGCAAACAGGACCCGCTGGTCTGCAGGCATCTATCTTCACCCATTTATGTGTATCCCCTTTGTGGGTACTAGTGCTGTGTATAGAAAAATGAAAGTGTAGTTTGTTAGTTGGATTGATTGCTAAATGCCTAGCACTAAAGTATAAAGTAATAAGCTAAACAGTTTTAGTTTAGTAAGCTTATAGTTTAGCTCAGAATAAATCTATACTTTTAATGTTTGTCATTTTTTACCAGTAAAAATCAGCATTTTTACTGGTAAAAAATCTCAAATGTACCATATATACATATTAAAGGGATCCTGTCACCTCCAAAACGCCACAGAAGCTACAAAATCATGTCCCTGCAGCATCCTATCACTAATCTCACACTCCTCTTGTCTCTGAAAAGCATCCTGTGAAAATGCAGAAAAACGTTTTATAACTTACTCATTAGTGATGATAATTAGCAGGGGCTATATTCTTTAGCCCTTAGGGCGTGTTTTGAATGTGCCTCTTTGTCATAAGATCACGCCCTAATGGGCGTGATCTTCTATTCATGTTGTATTCAGGCGCCCTCCCTGCTCTGCACGGCGCTGCCTGGGCTGTAATGATGCAAATCGCGTAATTTTCGGGATCGGATGACATCAGTACACCCACGCCACTGTGTACTGCTTCAAGCACCGCATGCCCAATGCGGTGCTTGAACCATAAAGAGCGGCGTGGGTGTACTGACGTCACCCAATCCTGGAAATGACGTGATTCGCGTCATTAAAGCCTAGGCAGCGCCGTGCAGAGCAGGGAGGGCGCCAGAATAGAACATGAATAGAAGATCACGCCCATTAGGGTGTGATCTTATGACAAAGAGGCACATTCAAAACACGCCCTAAGGGTTAAAGAATATAGCCCCTGCTAATTATCATCACTAATGAGAAAGTTATAAAACGTTTTTCTGCATTTTCACAGGATGCTTTTCAGAGAGAAAAGGAGTGTGAGATTAGTGATAGGATGCTGTAGGGACATGATTTTGAAGCTTAGGTGGCATTTTGGGGGTGACAGGATCCCTTTAAGATTTGGGATAGCATGGCGGCTCAAAGGATAATGTTACAGCGCTGGGGTCCAAAAGAATGAGCCAGACTATAAGTTGGTACAAGTGCGATAGAAACACATTTGTCTGTGAGTTTATTCACTATGTACAGGCGAAACTACGCAAGTAAATTGGCTTGCAAAGAAGCATGACAATTCTTATGAATACAGTATCTCTATATGTGACACCACAGGTTTAATAAGGTACAGTAAGGGCCCACTCTATTGTATGGCTTTTGTAGTTTATGTCTGTACAACATGGAATTTGTGCATGAATGACATGTAGAATAAAAAGGTGTCACTAAAACAGTGGGTTTTTAGGGTATGTTAACTAAGAGTATTTTGATTCTTTTGGCAAAAATACCCCAACATACGTTTTACATAGCTTTTGATGCTTTTTGTGTACAAGAACTTTTTTTTCTACCTTAAGACTATGTGCATTTGGATTATTTTTGTTGAGATTTTGAAGCAAAAACTGAGCAGAAATTCAAGGTTTTTCAGGCGCTTAAGGTTAGGAGAAAAGTTTGGAATGTTTACGCTAAGCTTCTGTTCCAAAAACTCAGAAAACTCCTTGTGCACATAGCTTAATAGAAAGTTCTCAGTTCATATGCCAGAAAGGACATATGCAAGAAGTTTGTATCTTCTCCCTGGATTTCCTCCGGTTTCCTCCTACACTCCAAAGACATACTGATAGGGAATTTAGACTGAGTGCCAAAATGAGGACTGTGATGATGATGTACCTAATGCACTGGGTATTATTAGCGCTAAATAAGCAAGTTAAAAAAAAAAACTAAAGGGGACCTGTGTGGTATCAAAGTGTTTAGTAAAATGTTATAATTTTAGGCTAATATAAAAAAAATCCGGTCACCAGGATGACAAGGCCTTACATTTTCTCATGTTTGGTGCAAATATTAGATTTGCAAAGATTTTCCTTGGGGATACTTCCAAATTGCAATGATGATTTACATATTCTAATATTGTGCATCAAAGCAGAGTGCTCAGTAGGCAAGATATATGAACAGAGATCAATATACATGTCACGTCTTTACGGAGCTTTTATGTGCATATGAATTATCAGTTCCTCCAATTCTGTTCTTTTGCAGATCAGCACTTGGCAATCAACATATAGTACCACACATCTCATGTCAGAAAATGTAAATAGTGGTATTCACAGATACTTAAATTCAAAGCTATCAAACTGAAATCTATGCGGATATCTTTGGGAAATTCTTGAAACGTCTGTGTTTACATTGACAACATATTCAGTAGTGATAGTACATGATGATGCTCAGAAATTGGAACTTGAATGAGAATAGCCTACACATCATCTAGAGCCACCAAGTATTTAGATCAATGCTGTTTGTATTCCTAACAAAAGTTGAATAAACGCTCCAGACAAAGGTACTTTTAAGAGCATTAAACAATACGTGTTTCAAAAAAATATATCCATAGAAAACTAACATTCATACAACATATTCCCAATAAAGCAAAAAACGTTATAAAACAACATTTCCTAAAGAAGCTGACCACATTACAACAGATTCCCTTGTAATGTTCTTGTAGAATGATTAGTTGCCTAATTGCAGACATTATTTACAATGTTCTTTCACTTCTGAGAACCCTGTGGATTAGAGGGGTCCAGATCCTAAGGCTACCATCAGTGGCAGGATGGCGCAGCTCAGTGGGCAGAGAGCTGAGTTTGTGCATAAGGGTGCACAGAGAGGTGCAAACCTGCAGACTTTCTATAGATCCAGACATTCATACTTACAGTGGTTCCTGCAAGAGCACAGTGGGGATGGGGATATAGCATTTAAAAGAACATTATAAATGATAGGTATACTTTAATAATAGTTTATCATGTTTGAATAGAGTTGTTTCATGAAGAGCAAAAGGATGTCATAAAAGATGGTCCCAACCCAACAACCCCCCACTATAGAAAAGTAGAAAAAAAGAGCATGAAATGCATAAAAACACCCGAAAATGAAGGTGATAACTGAACTACTGATGCAAATATTATTATTATTATTTATTTATGGAGCACCATTGATTCCATGGTGCTGTACATGAGAAAGGGTTACATACAAACAAGTTAAAAATTCAATGCACAGACTAACAGTGACAGACGGGTACAAAGGGGATTCTACATATGCAATAACTTAAGTCCATAAAAATACTGTTCACATTAGTATTTTCTACCATCTATTAGAGATTAGCTATTCGATTTGTGGTACCTTGCTCCAATATCCTGTCTAGTGTTAGGCTGACTTCACATTGGCGTTCCCCTCCACAGCATTCTGCGGAGGGGAATCGCCATGTGAGCGCAGGCACCGCAAGTCCCTATGTTGATCCTGGTGCGGACGACAATGTATGATTTGTACGCAAGCATGCGCATGCATACAAGTCACACAGGGAAATGAATGGGAGCACACGGTCATGCGTGGTGCCTGCGCTCACATGGTGATTCCCCTCCGGCATGTTAGAGGGTCTGGTTCTTCAAGAAGGTGAAAAATGACATACAAATATTGAAGAGAAAAAAAATTGCTTCTGTAATGAACTATAAGAAGACTATTAAAATACTGTGTGGTACAGTTTTAATGACCATAAAATATTTTTTTGGAACAATAACTTTACCAATATGTGATGTGTCAGGTGTCTTAGATGACACCAGTTTACATTGGTAAAGAGTGACTGCAACTTATTTAGCAACTAACCATGGGTTGTACTTTTTGAAGTATAGTAGTAATTTTCTCCATTGGTGATTCGAATATAAAATACTAGTTGATTTCTTGTAGTAATTGCTTAAATTAATATTGAAAATGCAGTCTGACCTGCCAGCCGCATATCATGGAGTTGGTCAAACTGAGAAAATTGATACAGAGTCCAGTGGTTGGTCCTATATCAACAGTTATTTATGTATGCACACTTAAAGAGTACAGTGAAGAAAATAATTATTTGATCCTTTGCTGATTTTTTACGTTTGACCACTAACAAAGACATGAATAGTCTATAATTTTAAGGGTAGGTTAATTTTAACAGTGAAAGATAGAATATAAAAAATGAAATCCAGAAAATCACATTGTCTAAATTATATAAATGTATTTGCATTTAGAAGAGGGAAATAATTAGTTGATCACCTGCCAACCTTTAGGAGTTCTGGCTTCTACAGACCAGTTAGATGCTCCTAATTAACTAATTACCTGCATTAAAGACAGCTGTCCTAAATTGTCACCTGTATAAAAGACTCCTGTCCACACACTCAATTAATCAGTCAGTCTCTAACCTCTACAACATGGGCAAGACCAAAGAGCTTCGTAAGGATGTCAGGGAAAAGAACCTAGACCTGCATAAGGCTGGAATGCGCTACAAAACCATAACTAAGACGCTGGGTGAGAAAGAGACAATTTCTGGTGCAATAGTAAGAAAGTGGAAGAAGTAAAAAAGAGTGTCAATCGACATCAATCTGGGGTTCCATGCAAAATCTCACCTTGTGGGGTATCCGGGATCATGAGGAAGATGAGAGATCAGCCTAAAACTACACAGGGGAAACTTGTTAATGACCTTAAGGCAGCTGGGACTACTGTCACCAAGAAAACCATTAGTAACACATTACACCGTAATGGATTAAAATCCTGCAATGCCTGCAAGGTACCAACTGCTCATGAAGGCAAATGTGCAGGCCTATCTGAAGTTTGCCAATGAACATCTTGGTGATTCTGAGAGTGATTGGCAGAAGGTACTGTGGGCAGATGAGACAAAAATTGAGCTCTCTGGCATTAATTCAACTCACCGTATTTGGAGGAAGAGAAATGCTGCCTAAGACCCAAAGAACACCATCCCCACAGTCAAGCACAGCAGTAGAAACATTATGTTTTGGGGGTGTTTCTCTGCTAAGTAGTAAGAAAAGGTAATACCGGCTCACAAAAGTATTGTAGGGTGCTCAGTGAAAAACAGTGATATACAATGGAAGTATACTGGCACACCAATAAATGCGATAAAGTTCAAAACAAAGTCCATTGCAATTCTCATTTCTTTATTGATGAAGATTCTTTCTCTCAAGCATAAATGACATTTCAACTATTTGTATTCATAGTTTTTCAGCTTAAAGACATAACAAACCAAAAACAATCAGATGACAGTCATGTACATCCAAGAAACATTACAAAGCAATACATTTGTCATTATATAAAGACAAAAGATTCATGCATCATAAATGAAAAATTATAGTAAACAAGAGACAATTCATTCAAAATAATACTCAAAGTATGACTCATATGATGGTGTTATACGTTATAGTTGCATATGTACCTTAAGAAAATATGTCTGTGGAAAGCAAATATGGCAATGTCGATACAGGACAAATGTGGTGTACTCTAAAGTAAAAATGAAGCTAGTCATTAAGTTGTTAAAGGTTGATCTAACAACTATTGTCAGTGAGGGAAAGAAAGGGGTGGAGCCATCAAGATGTATTGCATCCATAAGTGATCAAAGGTTAAAGTAAAGAAAATAAAGAGTGAAAGAGTCTGGGTGTAGAGAATAGCCTTTATTGAGCACCATATACAGCATAATCCCTGTTAATAGCGTTACATAGTGAAGCTTAGTAGAGTGGAAGCAATGTTACCTTAAGTATAGAAACAATGAATAACATGAAATATGCAGGCTCCCAAGAACACTGAAATGAAACTATGAAACAAAGTGATTACTAGATGATTAAGAGCAGTGACAAAAAGTACATAAGAGAACTAAAAAAATACCTCCAAAACATGTGTGCCACAAGATATGGGCTGAAAAGGTAAAGAAATCCCTATCCAAAAAAATATATGTTAGTATCTCTCCAAATTGGATCAATTATAAACATCAGTCACATTACCTCAATGGGCAGGAATGAGATGTAATGAAAGCCAGAAACCTGACAGAGTAAGAGTAAAATGAAAGCACTTACTAAAGTTATAAAGCAAGTAGTAAAGTGAGAAAAAGATCCCTTGTTACTACTTACTGGCAGCCTGTGTACAAGTATAAAGGACCGTTCACCGCAAGGTGACTATGTTAATTGGCGCCGAGTTTTATAGTGTGCTGTGTAATGGCGTGAGGTGGAGCGCAAACCTCTTGTTCCGACCGCCGGAGTACAGGAAGTGGTAATGTCTCCCTGTTCCGGTCAGTGGAACGCAAGGAAGCACTAGGAAATTAAACGCAAGCTGGCGCATGCGCGGATGTAAACTGGCTTTTGAATACATATGAGAGAGACGATGATGAAACGACAGGGATTAATGACATGAAGAAAGAAGATTGAGTGTAAGATTGGATGACCTCAGTAAATCTAAAAGAAATGGACATCCAAATAGTAAAAAAAACTTTCTAATGCACAACTTGTCATCTACACTGTAATTTAAGGAACATTTATATGAGAATATAAATTAGCTTTTTAAAGGTACAGTACCTCCTATTGTAATAGACTAGAAAGGACATATATTAATTAACGATATCAGTAGAACCTATAGACAAACGTCAAAATTAGGTATTTTTGTTAAGAATTATTGCTAATGAATTCCAAAATGAAAATGAAATGATAAATAAGATAAAATTAACAATATGAAGGTACAGTACCGTACATGAACTCAATGATAAATATATAATTTCTTATCATGCCAGATGTCCTATGGGACCTAAAAAAAAGGGCCCGCACTACTAGAAGTTTTGTTATTGAATAGTCAGGGCAACCATTAAAACACAAGTATTGGAAGTCAAATTAATGAAATTAATAGCATAGTTCTTACTCCCTATTGAGGCCACCTGGCTCCAACATCAACATTTTTAATTGGTGAATCCAAAAGGCTTCCCTCTCTTTCAACTTTCCAATTTGATAATCACCTCTACAGGCTCTAGGAATTTGTTCAATGACCTGATACCTTAACTGCGATATGCTATGAACCATAGTAATACAGTGTGGTAAAGGGAGTAAAATGTTCTTACAGCGAATGGTGGATTTGTGTTTGCTGATGCAATCTCGGATATGCTGGGTGGTCTCTCCAACATATCCGAAACTGCACAGGCATTTTATCAGATAAATGACAAACGAAGAATCGCAAGCGAAAAAAACTTTGATTGGATAAGAGTGACCTGTCCTTGGATGTGTAAATGAACCTCCCTTGACAATGTTAGAATATTGCATACACAAGGGAAATTCTCCTGTCTTGGTGTTGCAAGGAATCTTTGTGAGGCCTTAAGTTTTGAGGATCCTATGTCTGCCTGTACGAGTTTATCCCTCGTGTTGGACTACGGGCACCACGCTCAAACAACAAGGAGACATCTCCTCAAATAGCATTTGTCACCACCCACCATCCATTTCAACCATTAATCAAGAAAATTGTGAAAGAGCATTGGCCTAACCTCAGTAAAGGGTACCCTAGTATTGAGGAATTTCAATCCACTCTCCTTTTTTGCAATAAGAGGGCACCAAATTTGAGTAAATTGTAAAAGAATTGTAATGTCAGTTCAGACCCATACACGTTTGTGCAGCATGAACCTACAGCTCCTACTACACCATTAACAATGGTAAGGACACACTGTGAGTTGTTGTTACCAGTCACCATCAGATCATACAAGAACTACAGAACTGATGAGAATTAGTCAGTATCACAAATATGTTATTTACATCCACGTACCTTATAGATGACTTTGTCTCTGATTGGGGTTGGCTTTTTCTCTACATCTTGATAACTTTTCACATCCACAGCTCGGCTCTGGAGACGTCCATCTTCTTCGGTCTTCTTCAGCATATCCTGGCACAATATCCTTGAAAATAGCAAAATGATCAAAATACCCATGAGTAAAAATATCTGCCCTACGCTGTGCCCCGGTATAAATAATTGCTCCTCCTCAGTTTTCCCTGCACAAAATATAATTTACACTGTCCCTCTTTTGGTGCATTCCCTCCACACTGCCCTCTCATCACACTGCCCTCTCCTTTCCATACTGGGCTCCCTGGTCACACTGTCCTCTCACACTGTGTCCCCCTATACTGCCCACAGATTATACTGCTCCCCCTCATCAAACTCGATCTCCTCACTCCACATACTGTGTTGGCAGCCATCCCCCTCACTCCTCATATTGTGTCCACACACTTCCCCCCTCATTCCACATACCGTACTACAGCCATCCCCCTCTCTCTCCATATACTGTGTTGCAGCCATCCCCCTTCACTCACCATACTGTGCCGCAGCCATCCCCCCTCACCATACTGTGCCACAGCCATTCCCCCTCACCATACTGTGCCGCAGCCATCCCCCCTCAGCATACAGTGACGCAGCCTTCCCCCTCATCATACTGTGCCGCAGCCATCCTCTCTCACTCACCATACTGTGCTGCAGCCATCCCTTCTCAATCAGCATACTGTGCTGCAGCCATCTTCCTCAAGCCTCATACTGTGTCCACACTGATCCCCCTTCACTCTTTTATACGGGATCCTCAAATTTACACCATTTGTTTACATATACTCGCCCCACTCTCTCCCCCGAGGTTTGGTTCACATATACTCCCTTCATCCTCTATCCCCAGTTTGATTGACATATACTTACCCCCCTCTCCCGGTTTGCCCCACCCTCTATCCCCTCTCCCCCCTATTTTGGTTCACTTATTCTCCCCCCCTCCCTCCCCAGTTTGGCTCACTTATTCCCCCTCCCCCTGCCTACCAGTTTGGCTCACTTACTCTCCCCACCTCTCCCCTCAGTTTGGCTCACTTATTCCCCCACCTCTCCTCCCCAGTTTGGCTCAACAATACCCCCTCTTCCCCCCAGTTTGGCTCTTATCCCCCCTCTACCCCTAGTTTGGCTTACTTATTCCCCCCACCTCTCCCCCAGTTTGGCTCACTTATTCCCCCCTCTTCCCCCCCAGATTGGCTCTTGTTCTAACCCTCTACCCCCAGTTTGGCTCTTATTCCCCCCCCAGTTTGGCTCTTATTCTCCCCCCTAGTTTGGCTCACTTATTCCCGCCTTCTCCTCCTGGTTTAGCTCTTATTCTCCCCCCAATTTGGCTCTTATTCTTTCCCCTCCCCCCAGTTTGGCTCACTTATTCCCCCCCAGTTTAGCTCTTATTCTACCCCCAGTTTGGCTCTTGTTCTCCCCTCTTCCCCACAGTTTGGCTCACTCATTCCCCCTCCTCTTCCCCCCCAGTTTGGCTCTTATTCTCCCCCCATCTCCCCGCTAGTTTGGTTCACTTATTACCCGCCCACCCTGTCCCTCTTCCCCTAATTAGATACTTCTTTGGGGTCTTCAGCTCCTGCAGCTGGAGTACTTTTCTCCATCCTGCTGCCTCTGCACCTTAGAGCCGCGAAGTGACCTCAGTAACGTGATCAGGTGACCTGAGCACGCTATTGAAGTTCCCCTGACCCAAAAATGCCGGGTATCAGGGAGCTATTCCATCATACAGAGCGGCTCATAGCCGCTCTGTACGATGGATTGCAGGAGCTGGCAGCCGGCACTTTCTCTCCTCCTGCTGTCAGTTGATAGCGGGGGCAGAGAATAACCAGCTCCCACAGTGGGTGAAAGGGAGGAATATGTGGCCGGCGGGGAGACACCTCGAGCGCTGCAGCAGGAGGCTGAGGGCATCCCTCTGCCTGCTGCACCTGGGGCAGAAGCCCCGCCAACCCCCCTAGATACAGCCCTGTAAAAGTAGTTGAAACGTTATTTATGCTTGAGAGAAAGACTCTTCATCAATAAAGAAATAAGAATTGCAATAGACTTCGTTTTGAACTTTGTTACATTTATTGGTGTGCCAATATACTTCTATTGCTTCTCTGCTAAGGGCACAGTTCTACTACACCGCATCAGTGGCACAATGGGTGGAGCCATGAGTGACAATCCCCTTCTCTCCGCCAGGACCTTAAAAATGGGTCATGGCTGGTTTTTCCAGCATGACAATGGCCTAAAACATACAGCCAAGGCAACAAAGGAGTGTTTCAAAAAGAAGCACATTAAGGACATGGAGTGGGCTAGTCAGTCTCCAGACCTTAATCCTACAGAAAACGTATGGACGGAGCTAAAGCTCCGAGTTGCCAAGCGACAGCCTCAAAATCTTAATGAGTTAGAGATGATCTGCAAAGAGGATTGGACCAAAATTCCTCCTGACGTGTTCAAACTTCATCATCAACTACAAAAAACATCAGAATGCTGTGCTTGCTAACAAGGGTTTTGCCCCTAAGTATTAAGGCTCCTTTGCCAGAGGGATCAAATACTTGTTTCTCTGTGCAAAATCCAAATAATTTTATATAATTTAAACAATGTGATTTTCTGGATTTTACTTTTGATATACTATCTCTCATTGTTAAAATTAAGTTACCTTTAATGATATAGACCATTCATGCCTTTGTCAGTGGACAAACTTACAAAATCAGCAAGAGATCAAATAATTATTTCCTCACTGTATATCCAGGACTTTTATACATAAAAAAAGTGCCCAAGCACTAACAGGCAGGTAGTTACCATCTACCTGCCTACTAAGCTTGGCGCCGTTCGTAACTGCACGGAGCGGTAACAGACTGCTCCTGTTGGTTCTAAAATGGCTGTGTCAGCAGATTGGTGGCTTGTTTTTCACTCTGTTTTGTGAAGGGGCAGACAACCAACATCATGCAGATTGACAGCTCCCAGCTACCTAATTGGGGAAGACAGCTGTCAATAAGTATGACGTTGGCTATGACGCATGTCAACAGATTAGAGATGCCGCCTCTCTGTCGATGTGATGTAAATGCAAGCTGCAAAATCCCCAACAGGAGCGGTCTAAGACCACTTTGTGTCGGCAGTGAACGGCACCAGGCACTACAGACAAGTAGGTGGTAGCTTCATGCCTGTTAATGCTTAGCCACATTTTTGTAATTAATTTGCTTTTTTTAAATCCCGGATATTCCTTTCATACAGGGAAAACTTCCAGTTATTGCATTGCACCAATCACTTGATCAATTCAGATCATTATATGATGAGCTATTTTGCACATTTTCTTAAAAAAAACAATATATCAATCTGTTAAGCACCTCCAGTTTTGTGACATGCTGTTCACATGAACATGTTGGATTCACACATGGAGTGTTTAGGTTTTATTATATGTATTTTTGGTAGTTAAGAGATGGAGACCAGTTTGCTAATAGTGAATAGAAGGATGTACTCTCTGATTGTATCAATATTTTATACTTTTATTTGGATCCAACCACTTTATGGGAAACTGCACCAAAATTTGACTGTATGAGCAAGATTGAAATTATGTATGAATTTATATTTTTTCATGGAGGCTGAAATTAACTGAAACTAGTTGATATGTTGCTTAATTTGGAACACTAAAAACAATTGTTTTATTGTTTAATTATCATTTTAATAGTTGTAATAAATGATAGAAGTTTAAAAAAGGACCATTTAAGGGTGCCTGAAAATGCGTTCAATTAGTACTTTTTCCAAATGCAGCCTTTCAATTATTAATGCAAGCTAAGTGCTCCAAATTACAGAGATCGAAACATCTCTCTGATAAATGTACTTAATACTCCAGAAATTAAAGCTTTGCTACAATCTGTGACGAACTTTGCACACAGTTCATCACACAACACAGCTGTCCCAGGATTGCTTGGCTATGCATTATTCGGCATTCCTTTAAGCATTAAATGGCTATTGTCAATGTAAATTAATCAAAATCTCAATCTACAATATTATCCATTTTTGAAACTTTATGGACAACACAGAACCATAACCACACCAATTAGAAGCATGGCTAAATCCATGTTTTACAGAAAAATAATTGTTAAACTGCAGACTAAAAATATTATCCTTAGTGACTTAGTGGCTTTTTTAGGAACAGAGTTATTCAACATATCAGCCAGGGCTGGGTTGAAATAATAAAACTAAGTGTTACACACTGTCCCCAGGTCCAGTGTTGTCTCTCTGCTGTTGCTCCAGTCTTTGTTTACAGCAAAAAGTTCAGAACCGCAACATGCCACAACCAATTACCGTATATACTCGTGTATAAGCCGACTTTTTCAGCCCAAAAATTGGGCTGAAAAGTCCCCCCCTCGACTTATACACGAGTCATATACGTGGGGGCTGTGTCCGGGAGCAGGAGGAGGCAGGAGGAGGCTGGAGGAGGTGGGGGGAAGGCTGCAATATGAGCGGCTCGTGACGTGGAGCCGCTCATAACTTATTCATGATATGCACTGCATCCCCCGCCCATCCGCGGGGGGAGCAGTGCATATCGCCTTACAGCCCCCCAGCACGGGGTATACAGCCCCCCCCATCCCTCACAGTATGGCGTCCCCCCCCCTCCATGCTGCCGCTGCTAGTGTATAATAAATATAGAGTTATTATCTCTCACCAGCCCGGTCTCCGTGCATCCTCCCTCCTCCCTGTGTGTCATGTGACCGGGGCTCACAGCGATGACGTCACCGGCCGGTCACATGACACGCAGCCTCGCAGGGAGGAGGGAGGATTCACTGAGACCGGGCCGGTGAGATAATAACACTTTTTATTGTACAGCAGCGGCAGCATGGAGCCTGGGGGTCTGTGCCCCCTGAGGCTGGGGGCCTGTGCCCCCTGAGGCTGGGGGCCTGTGCCCCCTGTGGCCCCTGTGGCTGTGCCCCCTGTGGCTGGGGGCCTGTGCCCCCTGTGGCTGGGGGCCTGTGCCCCCTGAGGCTGTGCCCCCTGAGGCTGTGCCCCTGTGCCCCCTGAGGCTGGGGGCGCTGGGGGCCTGTGCCCCCTGAGGCTGGGGGCCTGTGCCCTTTGAGACTGTGCCCCCTGGGGGCCTGTGCCCCCTGAGGCTGTGCCCCCTGAGACTGTGCCCCCTGGGGGCCTGTGCCCCCTGAGGCTGTGCCCCCTGGGGGCCTGTGCCCCCTGAGGCTGTGCCCCCTGTGCCCCCTGAGGCTGTGCCCCCTGAGGCTGTGCCCCCTGTGCCCCCTGAGGCTGTGCCCCCTGTGCCTGTGCCCCCTGTGCCCCCTGAGGCTGTGCCCCCTGAGGCTGTGCCCCCTGTGCCCCCTGAGACTGTACCCCCTGGGGGCCTGTGCCCCCTGAGGCTGTGCCACCTGAGGCTGTGCCCCCTGAGGCTGGGGGCGCTGGGGGCCTGTGCCCCTGAGGCTGTGCCCCCTGGGGGCCTGTGCCCCCTGAGGCTGTGCCACCTGAGGCTGTGCCCCCTGTGCCCCCTGAGGCTGTGCCCCCTGAGGCTGTGCCCCCTGTGCCCCCTGAGGCTGTGCCCCCTGTGCCCCCTGAGGCTGTGCCCCCTGAGGCTGTGCCCCCTGAGGCTGGGGGCGCTGGGGGCCTGTGCCCCCTGAGGCTGTGCCCCCTGGGGGCCTGTGCCACCTGAGGATGTGCCCCCTGTGCCCCCTGAGGCTGTGCCCCCTGAGGCTGTGCCCCCTGTGCCCCCTGAGGCTGTGCCCCCTGAGGCTGTGCCACCTGAGGCTGTGCCCCCTGTGCCCCCTGAGGCTGGGGGCCTGTGCCCCCTGAGGCTGGGGGCGCTGGGGGCCTGTGCCCCCTGAGGCTGTGCCCCCTGAGGCTGTGCCCCCTGTGCCCCTGAGGCTGTGCCCCCTGTGCCCCCTGAGGCTGTGCCCCCTGAGGCTGTGCCCCCTGTGCCCCCTGAGGCTGTGCCCCCGTGCCCCCTGAGGCTGGGGGCGCTGGGGGCCTGTGCCCCCTGAGGCTGGGGGCGCTGGGGGCCTGTGCCCCCTGAGGCTGTGCCCCCGTGCCCCCTGAGGCTGTGCCCCCTGTGCCCCCTGAGGCTGTGCCCCCTGTGCCCCCTGAGGCTGTGCCCCCTGAGGCTGTGCCCCCGTGCCCCCTGAGGCTGGGGGCGCTGGGGGCCTGTGCCCCCTGAGGCTGTGCCCCCTGTGCCCCCTGAGGCTGGGGGCCTGTGCCCCCCTGAGTCTGGAGTCCACCCTCGGCTTATACGCGAGTCAATAAATTTTCCCAGTTTTTGGGGGCAAAAGTAGGGGGGTCGGCTTATACACGGGTCGGCTTATACACGAGTATATACGGTATCTACTTTCATGGTCACAAATTGTCTACCATCAGAGCATGCTTGTTGGGACTATATTGGAAACACTCCATCAATATATGAAATAAGTGTTTACAGGCTGCAGCAGTGCTAATAATACTGCAACGTTTATCTACTGCTGCAGCCAATCACAGAGCTCAGTGGCTTATATGGTTTAAATTGGCAGAGCCATTTTGATCACTGATTGGATGCAATGGTCACACGCATTGCAGCCTGTAAACAAAGATTGGAAAAGAGAGTGTGCGCTGACGCTGAGGATGGTAACACCTCTTTACTACACTAATCCAATGCTAGACGTTAGCCTAAAGAAATATATTCCTGGAAAAATCCCTTAAACAAGACAAGTAGGTTTCAGTAATTTATTTCTGTGATGCCCTCTTCTGATCTAGATGGGAACATCCTGTCTATATTAGTCAATCAAATGACAACACTTCCTATGCCAGTGATCATGAATGCTTTTCGAAGATCCGACAGTCATGGTCACATACAGAAATTAAAATGGAGACCTGAGAGGAAACAAAGCTGGAAGCCAAGAGCCTTAATAGAAAATATCTAATTGTCCTGCATTACATCAAGAGCAATTTATACAGTCCCAACTGGAACGTCTTGTGTCTACGTGAATAAATCCAAAGAAAAAAACTAAAGAATGAGCCGAAGTATAAGTTGGTTTATATGCAATAAGAACACATTTGTCTATGCATATATACATGCATAGGTGAGTATATACAAGTATGATGTCTTGCAAAGAGAATAACAATTTCTACTTATGGATCCATCTACAGTGACCCTATATGTGACATCACATATATAGAGAGGTACTGTACATGCCCACTCTATGGGTGCTGTAGTACAAGTCTGTACAACATGGATTTGTGAATGAATCACATGTAGAAAAGGTGATGGAGAAAACAGGGAGATGTTTAGGATATATTACCTGCAGACTATTTTGATTTTTCAGGCAAAAAAATACATGTTTCATGTGGGTTTGTGTGCATTTTTTGTGCATAAGACATTTTTTTCTACTTACATTTTATTTCACTGTCAAATTAAGTCTATTTTCCACGTGGAAACCTCACCAAAAATTGACAGGGCACTTATTATTTGGGGGAATGGGAATTCATGAGTGAATGGGAATGTTTCCAAATTCAGATGATCCAACCACAGGCCCATCAATTTGTTCTGTCAAGAGTCATTCTCATCAGTCCATAAAATCTTTGAAAAACCTGTCCATATATTTTTTGGTCTAGTCTTGATGGGTCAACAATTGTGTCTTGTTTGGTGGTCAGCTTTCTGCCTCCTTTACTTTGGTCGTGTCTCTAAGCACTGAACAACTTGTACTGCTGGGCACACTATGGAGACAGCTCAGGAATATGACAGCACTTAAAGATAGTGAGCTCATGGCTATTTCACATTTGATTCTTCTCAAACTTTGGTAGTTGATGTGTACTTTTTCTTTTCTCAACATGTGTTTGTTGACTATTTGCTACATAACTTTGCATGGTCCTGTGATCATGCCCCAATATCTTAGCAATTTCTAGAGTACTGCCTCCCTTTTTAAGGCTTTTATCTATTTTTCACTTTTAAGAGTCAGTTAACTCTTTTTTATTGCCCATATTGCCTCAGGAAAACAAGATGCCTAATAATCTGCACACCTGGCTAAAGGGTCCTGATATCCTTCGGACTCACCCCCTCTCATTACACAAACACATCACCTGATATACCTAATCCTATATGAATTCTAGTTTATACAACTTGGGAGCTGGAAAATCTGCATAAAAATGATGATATGCAAAAAAAACACTCAATTCCTTAATAATTGTGTACAAAGTGTATTAATCTTCATTAAGAAGATTAAAAAAAAAAATAAACAGTTTACTTGTATTGGGGTTCCCTGTATCTATTGCTACAATATATTTAAAAAAAATGCCCGATACTGTATAATATAATACTGAAGCATGACGCATCATCTAGTATTAGTCCACTGAACTACAGTGCTCGGAACTGAAGCAACAATTGGTGCAATAGACAAATAGGAACAGTCTAATGAACACTTCTGGCTGCCTGCGCTATTAAATAGATCTGTTAATCACTGGGCACCTGTATAGATTTATCATTCCTTATACTGGCATGCCATTAACTGGTGTAGGGAATAGCATTACAATCTATATTAAATGTAATTCATTACAGGGTATACTACTGTTTCATTCCAGAGTGCTGGTTTATTTCTTTCCTTTTATTATAGTCAGACAAAATAAACCTCAAACACCAAAGGGGCAATTTTAATTCTTCATGCATAAAAGATTACCATGATGATGTGGGTCCCACAATTTATCAAGAACAGGCGGCAATTAAAGGATATTCTGTAGACACAAATATTCTTAATTGCTGTACATTTAATATATAAATTAGTGTGTACAGATTAGGAAGGCTTAAAGAGGTTGTCTCATGGTATGAAAAGTATTGTTCAAAACTCAACAGTGTGTTTGAAAAGAAAACTATTTGCAATATATTGAAAATTAAAAAGGATGTGTTGCTTTGGATTACTATTTCATATACAGTAGTGTACTATGTGTATTTGATGTGCCAGTGTGATGGGAGTTAGTGGTTGCCTGGCAGCTTTAAAAATGGCAACTAGGGAAATGCTTTGCACTGACTACTCTATCAGGTCTCAGGGGAACCTTGTGCTCCCACTCTACAGGGATATTGACTTATGCTGTGACCCTCTGTAAAGGCTTAATGGCCAGTGATGCAGGCTGATAGGAAGAAGAAAGAAAAGTTAGGTAGTTAAGTAGTTGAGTCAAAACCAGAAGGGCACAAAATTGTTAGTAAACACGTTGAGGTCTTAATCTGGAATATTCACAAGGCATACAAGAGCTAAAACACAAAAGAGTTCACCCAAGCCAGTGTAACTCTACCTGGTAATGGATAGCAGGCTTTGAGGAGATTAAATAGCTTGCATCTCTATCAAAAGTAAACAAGGAGCAAATACCATCACAAGTTACAGTGCTGTGCAAATTAATTGTGACAAAGCATTTTTTAAGCAAAATCGTAAATTGGGGTTATCACTCAGTGATTCAAACCAGTTTTAACTGCTTTGAACAGGTGTGTAGTGTACAACCTTGAGTAACAAAATGTGTTTTGACTGGTTTTAGGCAAAAAATCACAGCTAGCTGCCACCAGTTCTAGCTTCAGTATGATTCATGCCTGTAAAAATGGATGTTACTGCACGGCAGGGGTCTACAATTATTACTCTTAATGAACATACAAGTCTGACTGTAAGAGAAATCGCTTCCACTGTTGGTATTTTAAAATCTACAGTTTCAAGAATAATTCGCACACAATGAAACTGGATCGTTTTCTCAAAATGAAAAGGGAAATGTGGAAGAAAAAGGAAAACGACAGCAAGAACCGATAAAAACACTTATTAGAAATCCACCATACTTTACTTCAGTGCATATTGACCTACATCTTTTCACAGCAGCACAGATTTAAATCCACTTTCTATCTTGGTTCCTGTACATTGGTAATGCTTTCTGAAACTGGAAGTTATGTGACTGCTATCTTATGTTTAAGTTTGTTGCTGAAGTATTGTTAAGTAAACTATGTTAGGCACCTTTCACACTAGCGTTTTTGTCAAATTGCGGCAGATGCAGCAGATTTACAGTATCTGCCGCATAATGGCTGCACTTGCGGCACACTGGCGGCAAGCCTCATGCATTGTCTATGGGGCTAGCGGCAAGTGCGGCAAGTGCTGTATTGCCGGTTTCTGGCACTTGCGTCCGTGAAAAAAAAAAGTAGTCAGCGGCGTTTGTTTTCGCGCCCGCAACCACCGCAAGTGCCGGACCCGCGGCTATACCGCACTTGCCGCAAGCCCCATAGACAATGCATGTGGCTTGCCACAAGTGTGCCGCAAGTGCGGCCGTTATGTGGCAGATGCGGTAAATCTGCCGCAATTTGACAAAAAGCTTATGTGAAAAGGGCCTTACTTAACCAGTTCACTTTAACTATTGACAGTTAAAGTGACCTGCTGGTCTCCATGTCATTCTGAGTTGTTATCTGGTTCTGGCCAGCTCAAGCAAACAGTAACATGCTGTCTGCCCAGACTCAAAGCCTACATTACACAAGTCCACACACCCACCCAAGAACGCGACTGTCAGGTAACACGTCAGGGTGTCCAGAATCAATCCCTAATCCACAACCACCACCTTCGACACTCAATACTACACGTTTGAGAGAACAAAGGACTATCCTTGTCTCCTCATATTGAGTGCAGTAAAAGCGAGGTACACCTGTTGTGACAAAAAAAACAGGGAGTGCAGGCATCAACACATATGTCACAGGCAGAACTTTATGTTTACTTTGCATGGTGGACACTCATGCTCAAGAGCTTTTCTCCTCTGTACCTGATCATGCTGTGCAGTGATCTGACAGTGAAGAGACCATTTTTAGTTGGTAATGAAAGCAGAAAAATAGTATGTACTAAAGCAGTAATGAGTTGGGACATGTGAGAGATGAGGGGGAATAGATAGATGTGACAGATAAGAGATAGAGGAAAGAAATATAGATATGCAGAAATATAAATATGAGAAAAAATAGATAGATAGATAGATAGATAGATGATAGATAGATGATAGGAGATAGATAATAGATATAATAGATAGATAGATAGATAATAGATAGATAGATTAAATATAGATGATAGATAGATAGATAGATAGATAATAATAGATTTTACTGGTCTGAGGAGAATGATGGAAGATGAGGATTTATCAGTTAGCTGATTACAATGCACACTTAGGAAATTATGTTACTTCCTGGTCACAAGGGAACACAGGAAGAGAAGAAACCAAAATTGCAGAAGAGTGAACTAAAAGGCTTAAAAGGGTAAAAATTGCAGAAGGATGTGTTTTTACTGTCATTTGGTAAAATAAAGATCAACATTATTCCACAGATATATTTTTTTTTACATTTTACGCTTTAACCCTTTTAAAACTGTGTAATTTCTGTAAATTACTTGAAATTACATTTTATTTCTATTCATAGCTCTGGTCAATTTGGTGATTGCAATGTGTTGCATAGTCAAGTATACCATATATTTATTACAGTATATTTAATATGCACTTCTCAATAAAAGAGTTGTCAACTTTCAGGAAAAGTGGTCCCATACTGTAAAAATACATAAAACAACAAGCTCAGTGGGTATTTATCCTCCCTTGGTTCAGTGCTGGCTCCCTGCCACTACTCTGTTCCAAGTGTTTTGGTTGCAGCAATGACATCATGTTAACACCATACATCACCGCTCTACCCGGCCCCTGAGCTCAGCAGTCTATGCACTGAGCTCAGCATCTGTGCCAAGTTTGATGGCACGAACTGCTGAGCTCAGTGCACAGGGTACAAAATTCATGAACCATACAAAGCACAGACAGGTACAGGAGGAAAGAGAACCCTGTCCAGGAGGATTCAGTCTTCAAAGGAATCTACTGTTCACTATATAAAGAGAAGAACATTAGGTCTATGGCAACAATGAGTTTTAACAAGACTGCAAAAAAAGTTGGTCACTTCAAGCAATAAGGCTGAGGATGGTGCCTGCATTGGCCCTGTGAATAAATGACTGTAGGAATAATATCTTGCTGGATACCAACATCATCTGAGTAAAGGCCAAGAAACTTTATGATAGTTTTGTCAAAAGCACTGACATTCTCAACAGTGACAAGGAGGCAAATGAGGACAATGGCACAGAAGCAGGATTATCAAGTACTTCTCCCACCAGACCAACCCATTCAGGGCCAGCAAGGTCTGGTTTGACAAATTTCAAAGAAATTTTGGAGAAGCTGCCTCTGCGGATAAAGCCAGAGCTGAAGAGTACATGTGCAACATCTTCAAATCTATCAAGGAAGGGGGATGTAAGCCTAAAGAAGTTTTTAATTAGGATGAGATGAACTTATATTCAAAAGTTTTATTATGAAGGATGAAGGCAAAGCTGGTTTTAAGGCTCCAACAGATCGAATAACTCTGATTACATGTGATAATGATAACGCCAGGCCTTATTTATAAGTCAAGAAATCAAGGGCCCTAAAAAACAAAAATAATAATATGTTTCTTTTGTACTAGATGGACAACCGCAATGCCTGGATGACGAAACTCGTCATAGCTGGTTGGTTCCAACAGTGCTTTATCCTGGAGGTTGAGGCTTTATCTGGAATAGAAAAAGCTTGAGTTCAAAGTGCTTCTGATTATGGACAATGGTGAAGGCCATGCTGTTGATCTGTCATATAATGGCATCCAGTTAAAGTACTTGCTGATGAACACCACATTGCTCATTCAGTCTATGGATCAAGGCATAATTCACAGTTTTAAGGTGCTCTACACGCAAAACACCCTGCAAAACCTGGTGAAAGCAATGAACTCAGATGAAAACTTCTTGCTAAAGGTATACTGGCATGACTACAATATTTAATCGTTTTTCCAACATATTCAGAAGCTATAAAAGAGATGCAGAGTGAAACAGTAAATGACAGCTGGAAAAATTTGTGGCAGAAGTAGTCCATGATTACAAGGGATTCTCTCTGGATGAAGTCCATCTCTCAGCTGTAGCTAAGGCCGGGACTATGGGGAGGTAATGGCTTTATTGATATAATAACTCCTGATTATGTGAATTACCTTACCAGTGTCAAGTCATAAGTTTTGATGGATGAAGACCTGACGGAGATGATGAAGTCAGCAAGTGAAGTAGAGAGGAACAAGATGAACTATAGGTTGGAAAAGAGGAGGAGGCTGGCCTAACACTCGATCATCTTGCAATCATGGTCAGAATGGCCAAAGAACTTCAATAAGTGGCTGAAACATGGGACCCCCAGATGCTTTGTTAGTTGCGAGTGCATGTGCATGTCAGTTTATAAAAACCTCACTCAGAAGAAAAAACAGCACCAGCAATTCCCCATAACTGTGTTCATCAGTAAGATGAAGAGATCAGTTACACCTACGCCTCTAGCGAAAATAGAAGTTATATCTCAGGACAAATGATGAAGTGGTTCCTTCAGAAGAGTTGTAATGCTCTTCTTGGCTGGACAGTACATTAATCTCACAGTCGTCGCACACTGACACATTAAACTGAGGATAAAAAAGTGCAACAGAGTCTTACCCAAGAAACACAGGAATAAGATGGAAGAGCCTTGTAAGGTTGTGTCACACAACCAATATGAAAGCGAATGGACAGCTGCTGCAGGAAACTCATGCACAGAGGAAGCCAGTAATGCAGGAACCAGGAGAAATGTGGAAGATATTCCGCGCTGCTGTCAAACAAATGTAAGCCCAGAGGCAGTATTAATGAGGTTGGTGACTTATTTTATCCCGCTTCCTCAGGAAGTACACTGATTCACACATACACACTGGCACATGACTCTCAGTGAAGCAGCTGCCACACAAACCCCAAAGCGACTTGGACACCTCTTTGCTATTCACCTAAAAACTTGCAGGACACAGCCCTCAGTATACACTAGGAGGCCATACAGCCCCCAGAAGATAGCAGAAGCATGCACGCAACCATATTAAGAGCAAATTACGCTGACTAAAAAATACCACAAATTAAAGTTACATCATTTGCTGGGTTGGCGCCGGTCTCTGCTCACTTATTCTGTCCTTCCAATGTGCACTAACAGTGCACTCTCTTGCTGACTCATGTATTTTCATCATAGCTGGTAAAGGAGAGCACGATCAGTGTGCACTGCGAACAACAGTGACAAGATCCTAGTAAGCATGTGTCAGAAATTATAACAACTCATGCTCAATAGGGCAAAGACTAGCCCAGCACCTAAAACGGACATTACCAATGACTATTATTTTCGGTGTGGTTGCAGAGGCTGTGCCAATGACTGTAGCCTCTGCCACCTGATAATTACTCGTTTGAATATCCCAGAATGGAGAGGGATTCTCAGATGAAGCATCATCATAAAGGAAATAGTAAAAAAAATAAATAAATGAAGCAGTTAGATATAGTGAGTGAAACAAATGGACTTTTAAGTATTTTAGATTACAAAACTAATTAGTGATTTAGAATTAAACTACAGTAAATGTCAGTATTAGACTACCATTATAGTTAAAAGAATAGGAATGTTTCATGATTTGGTAGAGTCAACCTAATAAAAATGATTATTCTCCCTAAATTTCTATACCTTCTTCAAACATTACCGACAGACATTCCCCAACAATTTTTTCAAAAACTATAACGCCTGATCTCAAAATTTATCTGGACAGATAAAAGTCACAGTCAATCACCAAACACAAATAGAAATAGAGGGGGACTTGGACTACCCGATTTTGAAAGATACAGAATATCAACTCATATAGCCAGAGTAATTGACTCACGATCTTCCACTACAAAACTTTGGATTCCACTGGAATTGCATAATCTTAATGGAGGTTTCTCACATTACTTATGGCCTACCCCTTTCAATAGATTTAAATATAATAATATCAAAAATCCATATACTAACACAACTCTCACACTATGGCACAAAACCAATAAAAACAAGAATCTCATTCCGAACATATGCCAAATCACTTCTATCTTGCATCTGATCCCAACAGATACAGGACTCTGAAAAAAATTTAAGTCCTCAAGCTCCCACATACATATGTCAATAGATTCCTTCATTCATTAAAACAGATGTATGAACAAGAAGAAAATTAATTCTCTCACTAAAAACCTTTGCTTAGACGACGCTGAAGTCCAAATACTGCAAGAGGTAACCAAACTTAATCTCCCAGACATTTCCCTACCAATTCCACCAATCAGTAAACTTTTCACAAACACAAACGATAATGGAAAAATAATAACCAAAATCAACAAAACTTTAACACAAACAGACGATAATCCCAAATTTGTTAATAAATGGGAATTAGAGGTTAACACAAAATTCCACTCAGAGGAAATACACTGTGTGCAGAATTATTAGGCAAATGAGTATTTTGATCACGATAATTTTTATACATGTTGTCCTACTCCAAGCTGTATAGACTTGAGAGCCAACTACCAATTAAGTAAATCAGGTGATGTGCATCTCTGTAATGAAGAGGGGTGTGGTGTAATGACATCAGCACCCTATATAAGGTGTGCTTAATTATTAGGCATATGCCCTTCCTTAGGGAAAATGGGTAAGAAGAGAGATTTGACGGGCTCTAAAAAGTCCTAAATTGTGAGATGTCTTGCAGAGGGATGCAGCAGTCTTGAAATTGCCAAACCTTTGAAGCGTGTTCACCGAACAATCAAGCGTTTCACGGCAAATAGCCATTAGGGTCGCAAGAAGCGTGTTGGGCAAAAAAGGCGCAAAATAACTGCCCATGAATTGAGGAAAATCAAGCGTGAGGCTGCCAAGATGCCATTTGCCACCAGTTTTGCCATATTTCAGAGCTGCCATGTTACTGGAGTATCTAAAAGCACAAGGTGTGCTATACGCAGGGACATGGCCAAGGTAAGGAAGGCTAAAAAACTATCACCTTTGAACAAGAAGCATAAGATAAACCGTCAAGACTGGGCCAAGAAATATCTTAAGACTGATTTTTCAAAAGTTTTATGGACTGATGAATTGAGAGTGACTCTTGATGGGTCAGATGGATGCGCCAGAGGCTGGATCAGTAAAGGGCAGGGAGCTCCACTCTGACTCAGACGCCAGCAAGGTGGAGGTGGGGTACTGGTATGGGCTGGTATCATCAAAGATGAACTTGTGGGACCTTTTTGGGTTGAGTATGGAGTGAAGCTCAACTTCAGTACCTATTGCAATTTCTGGAAGACAACTTCTTCAAGCAGTGGTACAGGAAGAAGTCAGTATCGTTCACGAAAGACATGATTTTCTTCAGGACAATGCTCCATCACATGCATCCAACTACTCCACAGCATGGCTGGCTACTAAAGGTCTAAAAAAAAAAAAAAATAATGACATGGCCCCCTTGTTCACCTGATCTGAACCTTATAGAGAACCTGTGGTCCCTACTAGAATGTGATATCTACAGGGAGGGAAAACAGTACACTTCTCGGAACTGTGTCTGGGAGGCTGTGGTGGCTGCTGCACGCAATGTTGATCATAAGCACATCAAGCAACTGACAGAATCTATGGATGGAAGGCTGATGAGTGTCATCATAATGAAAGGTGGCTATATTGGTCACTAATTATTTGGGGTTTTGTTTTTGCATGTCAGAAATGTTTATTTCTAAATTTTGTGCAGTTATATTAGTTTACCTGGTGAAAATAAACAAGTGAGATTGGAATATATTTGGTTTTTAATAAGTTGCCTAATAATTCTGCACAGTAATAGTTACCTGCACACACAGATATCCTCCTAAGATAGCCAAATCTAAAACAAAAAAAACACTCCAACTTCCAAAAATATTAAGCTTTGATATTTATGAGTCTTTTGGGTTGATTGAGAACATAGTTGTTGATCAATAATAAAAATAATCCTCTAAAATACAACTTGCCTAATAATTCTTCACACAGTGTACACACAATGTTTAAAAATACTCGTTGGCTAGCTTCTTCTTTGAGATTTCAAGAAATCAACTATAAAATCATTTCAAGATGGTACAGAACTCCGGACATCCTAAATAGAATGGACGGTTCTATTTTTCTCCTTTGTTGGAGACGCAACAGAGAATGAGGTACTCCAACACACATTTGGCTAGAATGCATAAAAATCAAACAGTTCTGGTTAAATATCAAAGAGTTCATAAAAAAAGTTCTCAACATAGAGATACCAATAACATCTGGCTTCATTCTTCTCAATTGACCCCTCAAATATATACCTAAACAGAAAATCGCTGATTCCTCATCTGATCAATGCGGCTAAAATTACCATTGCACAGCATTGGAAAGATGTTGAAGCCCTACATGTAAAAAGAATGGTTAAAAGAAGCAAATCAAACAGGCACATATGAAAAGCTTAGACTGCCCAACTCCAAAAACTATCAACTTCTGAACCCTGTGGTTAAATACATCAGAGAAACCTCAAGGAGAAATAATCTATACTCCTTAAAACATACTCTTTAAAGATTTTATCACTTTTTCATGTCTATCTCAAAATCGAATGTTAATACCCTCATTGGAAGGACTGAACTTTCTAACTACTTAGTCAACATGATCACTCTGAGCAGGACACCTTGGAATGCTTATCTACACTGCCTTCCCCTGCTCCCAATTCTCCCTACGTTTTTGCCTCCACACCCTTTACCCCCCTACTTCCTATTATAGTTAGATGACTTTGTGATTTTCTGAAAATAACAACTGGTTATGTAACAAGTAATCTTTATTTCATGTCTCAAAAAGATGTCATATTCTTTTGTTTCCTCATTTGTTAAAAAAAAAAAAAAAAAAATCCTTTAAATAAAGAATTTATAAATAGAAAAAAAGAATAGATCATTTCGTGATGGCCCATTCCCTTTATCTGGATTCTTTAACCATGAACATGAATGCCTCATCCCTTATGGTTGTATGGATTTATTCAGTGTCCACTGAGCCTTATACTATAATGTATATCCTTGGAATATTCACTGGAAAAACAAGTGAAAACAAGTGTTGTGGTTATACATGGAAATGGATAATCTGATTTTAATGACTTGTAACCTTTAAGTAACCTCCACTCCCTGTGTGTAGATTGTGTATGACATGATGTTCTATGTATAGAGCTTGTTATTGTCATAAATATCCCCATAAATAATGTGCCATTTAAGGAAATCTCAGCTGCAATGAAATTCTGTATGTTCTATATTTAGTACAATGTTTTTAATAATTAAAGAACGGAATCTAAGGAAAGATACACTGGTGCTATTAGCCAATGTATTTGGTTCTTGGTCATATATATAACTTTACACATAATTACTGCACTTAACAGTCTTCACATATCTTGATCATATGTCCTTCTATGAAACAGTGACTTTAGATGTCATCTCATACCAACATGCTCATCAGTTTTTCTTAGATATATCAATCTGTTCTCCTCCTTGTTTCCTGCAACTACAAACAAGCAATGGCTACTGCCAACAGAGCTGAAAAGAGATTATTACCACATTTCCGAAACTCTTTAGTGTAACTCTTCCTGGTTCTGTAGCGACAAGGGAGTAGGGATAAATTGCTGTATAACTATATAACTCTGCAGTTTTACCATAAAAGAAAGTGGGGAAACTTTGAGAAAAAAACTCCTGTGGGAGCTGTAAGGGTGCATGCAAACGATCAGTGTATGCAGCGTTTTGGACGCAGCGTCTTGCCACTGCGTCAAAAACGCTGCTAGTACAGTGTAAGCATATCGGATAGGATTTCAAGAAATCCCATGCCCACTATGCTTAACCTGACCACAGCGATCTGACAGCTGCAGTGTGGGTTTCCGCCATTCCGCTCCTCCCAGCATGATCATTTAATGCTGCCGAGTCGTAAGTGGCTGACATTAGGTTACTGCAGGGCGAAGCCACCCCGCACCCGCCGCACACGGTGAGTACAGGGCGGCTGTGGTCTCCCTGTGGCCACTCGCGGCTTCACTCAGGTCCAGAGGAGCTGCGTCCAACACGCAGCTCCTCCGGACCGTGAGCACACACCCTTAGGGTGGCAATGTAGATTACTACACAAAAGAGAGGAACTAAATGACTTTTAGAGGTGGTGTGCTTTATATTATCGACTAGTTCAAGTTGAAAAATAAATAGAAGGTTAAAATAAAATGGTGAGAAACAAAATGTGTAACTACTGACACATTAATGATTTTACTACATTGAATCTACAATCCCAGATCCTCTAAATAGGGAGGTTGCTGACCTGGAACCTGAATACAGGTCAGAAGGTTGTACACTTGTTCTAGATCAGTAACATTACTAATGAGCGTGGCTTAAGCATAGATGAGAACCATAGATCAAGAGAGGTCTACGTGTGTGAGATGTACACTGCAATGCAGTGCTAATGCTGACTAATCTGAACTGCCAAAATTTCAATAATGACTACATATAATCAGATGTAATATCACCATAGTGTCTTTTTCCTATGAATATGTTCATGGCAGTGAAAAAATACTAATTTCTAACATACACAATATATTTACTATATTAAAACTTTTTCTTGGCATTATGCACTTAACAACAATCTGTCAGTAGGATTAACTCTCCTAAGCTTTCTATATAGGCATATAGGTCATATAAAGCTGAATAAAATGTAGATTGATAACAGCAATCTGATGTCCCACTACAGAGAAATGTATACTTTTCTTGATATAACCTCAGTTGTCTTTCTTGTTAATTATTAAAACATAGTACAGTGGTCTACATGATATCTTATGCATTCTGAGCACAAGTCACTCTTAATTATAGAATATGACATCTTCGTCAAGTACTACTATTTAAAGTCAAAATAATTGACCCACATAATATTCGGGTATGTGTTTTGTCTTGTGTGCAATTGCATTATTTGTACTTATGATGATATCTCTATAGGTTCCAATTGATATTTTTAAGGAAAAACATATTAGCCCTATATCTGAAATATTGGCATACGTCTGATGACAGGAATCACTGAGCATATTGGGTGAATTGTTATTTATGCAATTTAGTTCCTATTAGAAAGATTATTTTATCACTGTATATTATTATTATGATTATTATTATATATTATAACTCAATCCTTTAGTTCAGACCATGCAGTCTTTTGATATTAAGGAAGAACATCCAAAATGCTTCAAGAATAACTTTAATTCTTGGTTCCCTCCTACCTCTTTGACCACTCCTTCAGTATATTATATTGCTGGCTTTTCTTCCCCTACTCTTCCCCTTACTGTTGGGGTTGCTCAGGGATTGTTTCATGGCCCCCTTCTTTATTCTTTATATACTGCCCTTAATGCACAAATCATCATCAGATTTAGTTATATGTACCATCTCTATGCTGATGACACACAAATTATACATATTTACTTCTGACATCACACCTGCATTACAAGACAACACAAGTGCTTTTATGTCTGTCTATAATATCAAAACATCCTTCTATCTGGAAATGAATTAGTCCAAAACTGAACTTCTAAACCTGAAACTTTCATTTTCATGGGTGACTCCACCTTAACTCCAAGCAACATTCTCCCTTCCTTGGGATTATATTAATTTCAAATCTTTTCTTCACTCCCAATATCTGATCACTCGCTCATGCCACTTGCAAATTAAAGGGAACCAGTCACCCCCCAGGGCCTATTAAACTAAAAGAGCCACCTCCAGAAGCGCTATGCTGAGCAGAGCTCACGGAGATGCCTGAGAACTGAAAGATGTGCGCAGGCACCGAAGCCACTCATTAGGAACAGGGGAGGTGGGTCCCGGACAGCAGGGAAGGAGGGGTAATATCAGCAAGGGGTTTAGGTTCTGGGAAGAGAGTATACCACCCGGATCTAAACTAATTTCTAGTAAAGTGTTTATTTTGGTGTCTGGGGGATAGGACAATAAGAGCCACCTTCACAATATGCCACATAAGCGCCGCTGATGGTGGCTCTTTTAGTTTAATAGGCCCTGGAGGGGTGACAGGTACCCTTTAAAAACAACTCATTTTCTTTTCACTTGTCTTTTTCTTACATATGACTCTGCAAAAACCCATACTGTTTCTCTATTTCATTCTCACATGGACTACTGCAGCGCTCAATTAATTGGTACCCTAGTATTAAATTCTTCCCCTCAGTCTATTCTGAATGGAACAGCCAGGCTCAGATTTCTGTTCATCTGCTGTACTTATGCCTCCATCCTTTGTCAGTCATTGCACTGTCTGCCCATCTGCTGCAGAATTTTATATAAACTTATCACTCACCTACAAAGCTCACCAAAGTTCTGCACCATCCTATATTTTCTCCGTCAACTCTGTCTTCCACCCAACCCGTGCTCTCTCTTCTGGTAATGATCTAAGGCCCCCTTCACAATGCATCTTTTCCCTATCCTTGTGAATACTTTAATTTGAAGGATCAAATGTACAGGCACGGATCTGTGCAAACGGATGGCAGTAATGCTTCCGAATCTTTTTTTTTGACAGATCCATGAGTTACCAGAGAGTGTGGGAGTCCATATGCATGCATTACAATTCTGGAGAGAGAGAGATCCGGCCTTACCAGAGAAACGAGGAGTTCAGCTGTGCCTGGTTTTGGAGCATGCTCTGTACTGCACAACAGACACATGCGGACAGAAATGGATCTGTCTCCATAATTATTTTATATGGGCTCCGATGGATCCATTTTTGTCTGTGTCCGCTTTTTTGAAGGCAGTCAAAAATTGGAGCAATCTCCAATTCTGGGTACCAGAAAAGATGGACATTAAGGAACAATCCGTGCTTATCCGTGCCTATAGGGATACATGGGAGGCCACAATGGATCCCTGGCTATCAGTTTCAAAATGGACACACACGGATCCACATAACATGATGTGAAGGCTGCCTAAGACTAGCATCCACTATTAGAAAAACTTCACACTCACATCTCTAAAACTTGGGCTGTACCAGTTTTGTGGAATGTAGCACTCCAAGAAATTGATTTAATTCTCAGTGTACACAGCTTTAAGCATGCTCTTAAAATGTATTCCTTTAGACTTGCCTATCTTCTCATCTCACTAAACTAATCACAATTTTCTCTTTCTAACTTTTCCTCAGAAACTGGTCCTTTCTATTTGTTCACACAACTTACATGAACTTGGTAACGCTTAGTATCTGTAGTTTTACTGATACTGTCTGAAGTCTGGAATATGCTGAATTGTTTATTATACTGCTGGGTTGATCATACATGACATCACTTATTTCTTTTTGTCTCTCCTATTTCCTCACTTTCTGTATTGTTGAATAATGTGTTGCTGAGTAATGTTTTATATTGTTTGTACAGTATGTGTCCCCTATGATTTTTAAAGTGCAGCTGATAAGTATTATCATTACTATTTTTATCTTACATGTAAAGTTAAGTTCCAGTTACTATCCCCATATGATTTATCAATATGTTCAACACTATAAATTATAAAAATTATCTACATTTCTTATATGTATAGCTGTGAAATATCTACCGTAGTTGCTTCTTATATGCCATGTTTTTTTTTAATTTTCCATATCAAATGTATGTTCAGCAATACATTTATTTCATGTAGTACAACATACATATTTAAGAATACAAAATGTTTGCATTCTATAGCATACACTACATAGTTAGTGTCGCAATTCATAAATGAACCAAATAAATTTTAGCTAATTTTGCTGTCTTGGATGTGTCTGACTTTCTTTGTATAAGCACAGACACCTTTTAAAAACTTTGAGATAACCAGGTTCTTTTAGTTAAATTCTCTCTTTATGTACTCTGTGTTAACAAAAAATAAATCACCAATTGTTTTGCTGCTTCTGGCTATACAGTGCACACAATGCACACAATCCATTATAATATTTTACAGGACAATATCCTGATTATTATGCCACGGACTAGGGAAACACGGTGTTAAACACAAACTCCAGGGAAAGAGATGCCTCATCTGTCCCTTAACCCTAGAACGCATACCTGGGGCCTCGCAGGCCTGCCAGGTTACTTGTTTTCTATTTTCTGTAAAAGTACTTTAGTTTGAATTTTGAAAATCTAGGTAATCCTCAGGTATATAGTTGTTAGTAATTTCCAGTTATTCATATATTTTTATGTTACAGACATTTCAGTATAACAACCTTTTTTTGGGACTACCCCATATTCACGCACCTGGGGCCTTTTAGGCCCGTACTAGGTTTACATGTGATATTCAGTCTTTTTGTCTGTATTGTTGCTGGGGAAGAACTTTTATGACTCTGGGAAGAGTGTGGATTCTGCATGACAACATGGTCATGTGATCTTGGAAGGGAGGCTCCCTCACAAAGTCATGTGTCTCTGACCTCATCACAGGTCTTTTTGTTCTAATTGCTGGAGCTTTGGAGGAAGAAGTCAGCTTTCTTTTGTCTGGAAATAGAAACTTTCTGAGCTCCAAAACCAGAGGCTTCTACTGCACTACAAGAAAGTGATCTGTTGGAGGTAAGAGGAGGGGGGCTGCACTTTACCTGCTTTATATCGCTTGGTGTGCTGGGACCCTAACAAAGAGTCTTATCACATACGTTTACAGTGCACAAGCCTGATTGTAATCTTTTTCTTTTTTTCTTTTTAGTTTACTGACATCTAAAATTACAATGGCACAGTCATTCCGCCAGCCTTAGCTGGGGTCACCAGGAGGTCATATCCATTACGGATCCCCTCCTGGCGGACCCCAGCGCTACTGGGAATGCATCCTTACTTTACAATTGTAAAATAAATTTTGAAAAGTATTTTTATTTGAGTTATTCCGTGTTATTTGCACACAGGCCTAAAAGGCCCCAGGTGCCGTGAATATGGGGTAGTCCCAAAAAAAGGTTGTTATACCGAAATGACTATAGCATAAAAATATATGAACAACTGGAAATTACTAACAACTATATACCTGAGGAATACCTAGAGTTTCAAAAATCTAACTAAAGTAATTTTACAGAAAATAGAAAACAGGTAACCTGGCAGGCCTGCGAGGCCCCAGGTATGCGTCCGCCAGCCTTAGCTGGGGTCACCAGGAGGTCAGATCCATTACGGAATCCCGTCCTGGCGGACTCCAGCGCTAGTGGGAATGCATCCTTACTTTGCAATAAACTTTGAAAAGTATTTTTTTTTTAGTTATTCCATGATAATTGAAAACGGGCCTAAAAGGCCTCAGGTGCGTGAATGTGTAGATTTCTATGGGTATGCGTTCTAGGGTTAACTACTGAGACCCTGAACTGTCCCTTATCTCAGAAGTACACCTGAAGGTGGTGAGGTCTGAATTGCCAGCGAAACGCTATCTCTCGATTCACACTGGAATAAAACCCCTTCTCCCCACCCAAAGAAATAGAAAAAACAGTTAACCTGTCTGGAGTTAAGCTGCTTCTTAACTCCAGACAGCAACAAGGGCAACAGTACCAGGTCAGTTGATCTCCACAGCAGTGGCACACACACATGCACACTCTGGGCTTGTAGAAGTCAGAGTGAGCTATCACCGACAGCAGCTTGAGGATCATATGTCTACTGCAGAAACCCTTTCTAGTACTACCAGCAAAGAAACACCATTGCTGGTACTGAAGAGATGAACACCTAATGAAAAACAACACAAATACTGTCACAGACCCATGACACTGATTCAGAACTGGCAAGTATTTGTTCACTATGTTGGTAAGTTACTTATAATTATTATTTTATACTGTTATTAAAGTTAAGAGTAAAGTTGTGTTTTTTAATTGAATAATAAGGATTCTACTCTATACAGCCTCTTGTGGGTCGTCTATCAGCACTTTGCTGACTTTGATTAATGTTGCATCATCTGAACATAATCCTCTGATTCATGCGTGTCAGAATCAATTTGAAAATGTGTTCGGTATAGATGTTTTAACAATACACACATTTGTGTCACCTTTTAGTAAATGTAGAAAAAGTTTTGTAAAGTGAATTTTAAGTTTATTTTCTGGTTGATCAGGTGTCTTATAAAAGACTATTAAACTCTCATCTTTAAACCGTCCATACCATTTGATGAAAAACATTTATGAGTTATTAGAAGTATAAATAAAGTTAAATAAATGCAAAATGGCGAGTCCTTATAGAAAAAAAAAATTCCAGCTTTATTGACTAATTTTAAAAAAATCATGATGGCTGGTATGGTCTCATACGCTTTCAAGCTTGTGCCCTTACTCATTGAGATATGAAATGCCTACATGAACAAGTTTAAAAACACTATAAAGCCAATCATTAATTACATCTGAAATAATTTTATTACTCACAGAGAAAAGAACCTTTGGACTAACCTTCAAAATTAACCCTCACTGTTACAACACGGTGAGTTGTAACAATAAAGTGACCATGCGCAGCACTCACACTGATGGCCCTGACAGCTGCATCTGTGAGAGCAGTGACTTCAGTGAGGTAACCCAGCTGTGACCTCAGGTGAACTCAGGTAATATCACTGCTCTCACAGCTGGGCTACCTCACTGATTTACTGCTCTCACAGCTGTGGCTGTCGGTGCCATCAGTGCGTGCGGTAAGCAGCCACTTTAATATTACTGTTGACCATGATGTAGCAGAGCTGGGGAAGATCATCAGGGGACCTCATGATGTGGATTACCATTGGAGCTTGGTATGTTTGGGGTTAATAAATGGGTTAAAAAGGGTGTATGTTTATTTTATTTAAAATAAAGGATTTTTCACATTGTGTTTTTTAACTATTTACTTATAGGATTAGTAATGTGAAGGTCTCATAGAGATCTTTAAATCACCAACCGAACCCGAATATCTGCAGGTTTGCCCGTTTATAATTGTAATCCTTTTGCTCGGCAGTGTAATTTACACTAGGTACTGTACAATGCACAATCTAGTTTATATCACTGACCCGACATCTAATCGCCTTAGTCCAGGTTGTGTGTTACCCCCAGTGGGTTAGTACCTTAGAAAGTTTACTGTTTTCAGTAACTGGAAGTTTCATTAAGTTAATACATGTTTTTCATTGTTTTCTATGCCGAAAATAGAAATGAAATTATTACTGTACATTTGTATAAAAATAACTGATTATAAAAGAATTACAAGGAATATTCAAAATGTATCCATTATATTGAAAATAGAATATGCTAGTTTATTTCCAGGCCTAGCAAGAAACAGAAGGAAAAGTGTTTGATCTACTTTGTAGCTAAAAATAGATCCAATCTTTTTTATCTAATGACAATATTTCAGACGAGCTTGTACTTCCATGCCGCAGAAGCCTAAGTAATTTACAATGTCCTTGAAATTGACTTTCACGCTCAGGTGTTTCCTTAGTTCTAGTAAATTTACTTTGAAGCCATTTCTACAATATAAACCGCTGAACTCTGAAGTATAATTGCTGTCCTGTATCCTGTCTGAATAGGATGGCAGGCAGTGGATTGGCAATATGAAGCACAATTGGTAATACATCCCAAAATTGGCCATTTAATTGTCACAGTTCTCTTCTACTAACTTTAGTTTTATCTACAAAAAATTTGAATGGGAAAATTACTCCCACAGAGAACTTAAGGTCATGCACACCTTTAGGGACATTTTTTCTAAAACTTTACTTCTGCTTGTATTTTGTGCTAAAAATAAATGTAGCCCTTGTGCTTTATTAACATTTTGTTTACTTTGTGCATTCCAAAACATCTGCTTTGGATTGTCTATTGCTGCAGAATCAGTTATCTAAGTATCAGTAAGCCTGTTTTCATGGCAGAGTTTGTAACTCTATTATCTTTCTTTGTGGGAGCTCTGTTGTGCTGATTTGGGACCATAGACCACATCAGAGTTGAAATAAACGTCATGGTCATAAAAAGAGTTGAAGAGAAAAGAGTTAACTATAAGGAGCTGACTGACAAATTTGCAGTTAACTCATTCACCAGCAAACATTGTGCAATAACAAAAAGAGTCTAAAAAAGTCTAGTGGTAAGTGTAATCCAAATGCATGGGTTTTTTTTTAGCAGAAAATGTGAATTTAAGTATGTATGAAAAAGGGCTAGAAAGGTGTCCATATCTTTTACAGCATATATTGGTTAAGAGTTTAGAAAGTTGCAGTATTAGCAGTTCTCAAATATAAAGTATTTCCAAATTGCAGGGGAGGTTGAAGAAAATGCACATCATAATTTAGAAAATCATGCATTATTTTGTTTACGCTTCACAAATACTAAGTTGGAATTGTAAATCACATAAATTCTCAACAGAATACATTTTAGTTTGTGGGAATATTGAGCAAAAATGTGGAAAAGTTTACGATGTATGAAACCTTTTTGAAGGAGGTCTAACATTAGAGAACCAACCAGCAGGTTTTAGGTCTATAAAGTGAAAACACTACCTTACAGGCTCTGGGATACTGAGTGCAATCATACCTTTACTTCAATGATTACATGTATGATTGCAGAGATAAATATTATAGAAGTCCTTAGAAAGTGTGCAGCAGGGGACGGAGTGTGCAGCACATTAGCATAAGAGAGGCTGGGTTTCTTTGTATTACTGCCCTGTTTGCTCTAAGTCAAACCCTCCCCCATCCCTCTCTCCCTCTCTTTCCCTCCCTCCATCTCCCTGCTTGATTGTGACCGTCACATGCACGGAGAGCCCCTGCAGCCTCCAGTCTCTACATGTCCTGATTTGTCTCCTCTCACAGACCTGGACAGATCCCTGCTACTGTCAGCACCGATCATAGATGACAGATCACAGATGGGGATCTGTCCATGGAGCATACTGGGAGTTGTAGTGTCTCTGGATTTGAAGACTGTGTCATGGAACTTGCTGGGAGTTTTAGTGTCACTGGCTAAGAATCTGCAGATCCAGAGACATTACAACTCCCAGCATGCTCCGTCACACAGCCTGAAGATCCAGAGACATTACAACTCCCAGCTTGCTCCATCACACAGTCTGCAGATCCAGAGACACTACAACTCCCAGCATGTTCCATCACACAGTCTGTATATTCAGTGAGACTACAACTTCTAGCATGCTCCATCACAATCTGCAGATCCAGTGACACTTCAACTCTTAGCAGAAACAGGAGATGGAGAAGATGGCGGAAGGGAGGGGGAAGGGACAAGTGATGAGTTGGAGCACACAGGACCTTACTGATAGAGTGACAAAGAGGAAATGAGGGGGGAAGGGAGGATTTAGCTTACAGCCAATGAAGAATAATAAAAAGAAACCCAGCCCCAATTATGCTAATGTGCTGCACACTCTGTCCCTCTGCTGCACACATACGAAGGACTTCTGTAACATTTATCTCTGCAGCCATACATGTAATCATTCAAGTAAAGGTATGATTGTACTCAGTATCCCAGTGCCTGCAAGCCACTGGATTCACTTTATAGCCATAAAGCTTGCTGGTTGGTTCGCCTTTATTGGCAACCTGTAATATCATATCCCCAAAATGTTATTTACCAGCAAACATAGGGTTAATTTACAGTATAATACCATTAGGACTCGCTTCCATTTACATATTAAAAATTGCACCATTTTATATTCCATATCTAATGCAAGTCATATGTCAGTGTGTGATTTCTCTCCCGCATAGCATCCCTATGACATGCCTATGACATACATAAGCAACTATTATTCTACAACCATTTACAGTGTTCTATGCTACACAATGGTAATGTATAACAGCTGACAAAAAACTTGTAGATAAACACTGAATTATTGAATAACATTAGTGTGACTGCAATGTGATTTTTTTAACAAATTGCACTTGGTGTATTTATACATAGGTGGGAGCGAAGCCTTTCAATGTGGTTTGAGTGCCTTACTATAAAACAATTGCCAGGAGAAGATATATTTTCTTCCGTCTGGTGCACTATGGGCTTTCATTCATAGCGGTATGGGTAAAGTCACTGCTCAGTACACAGTGATTGATGGTTGTAAGCACGCCCCTGCACTTTAACTGACATCTTGTTCTAAAGTGCAACTGTGCAGAGTGAGCTGTCAATTAAAGGGCTAGGTTGTGCTTACACCCTCTATTCACAATGCTATAAACACTGTAAGAAAATAAAGCTGCTGAAATGGCCCAAGTAAAAACCTGACTTGAATCCAATAGAAAATTTATGGAAGGAAATAAAGCTCAAAGTTCATTAAAGGAGTCCACATGACCTGTAGAATTTGAAAAGTATTTGAGTGTAAGGATGGCCCAAAATCAACCTGAACAATGCATGTGACTAGTTTCTTCATAGAGAAGGCATCTTGAAGCTGTCATCACCAACAAAGGGTTTTGTACAAAGTATTAAATAAATTCCAGTAAGCGTGTTCATTATTTTTTCCTCTGTATCATTTCTCATTATTACACTTAATGTATGGACATATATGGTTTGATTTCTTTGCCTGTGTGGACTGGAGATTGCCTTGTGAGAATTTCATGTCAATAGCACCTTTAAAAATACATATACTTAGAAAATTGGTGACTTGTTCAATAGTTATTTCCCCCACTGTATATAAGAATGCTATTGATAACAAGAAACTAAGCGGACATTTTTTGCATACAGATAACAATTCTGAATTACGTATTATAAATTCAAAATGCTCTATGTGTTTTATCGATTACTCAGCTGTGAAACATTAATAAAACAAATATCCAATATCATGTACAGAGTAGGAGCCAAGTGTCACGCGCTTAGATGGCGCTGACATTGCTGGAGTCTGCTGTGTATATTTGTCTTTAAGAGCTGCATGGTTGATAGTTGTGAAGGTCCTGGTCTCCTGTGTTGTGCTCCAGAACTTCATTCACTATTAGGTTCAACTGCTGGTTGAGAGGTTAATGTGTGACTCACCTGAACTACCCTCCCCTAGCCTTTACGTAGCCTCTCCTTCCACCAGGTGGTATTGCTAATAGAGTTTCACTCAATGCCTGGAAGTCGTGCTGTGCTGACCTGTGTGTTTGTGTTGCTGAAGTCCTTTCCTTTGGAGTTGCTGTATCCCAGTTCTGTGGAGGGAGGTGAGGGAGGAATAGCACAGGGCTGGTGGAGGAGTTTTAGGGAAAGGCTGGAGGCCTGAACCTTCTCACCTTCAGAGATACCTTCAGGATCAGAGCCATTCAGGGTTCCTAGACTAGGGTCAGACTAGTCTTCCCTGGTCACCCTGTCCATACCTGCATTCCCTCATCAGCATTCTCACTACACCGTGACACCAAGTCATCACATCCAATGAGTTCATTTTGCTTGTTACAATTTGGTGCATTTCAAATGAAACACTGTTTTTATACTGTCAAATCTAAGTTATGACTTTCTCGAGATTAACACAGCCCTATTGCTTCTAAATTGTATCTAATTAATGCAAAAAAAAAGTTTCTTGGGAAAATTATATTCTATTAAAATGCTAAAATATGAATAAAATATATCCACAGGCTATGACAAAGGCAGTGTCTTTGTGTGGTAGACACTGATGTCATTTCCAGATGTTTGACCCCATGGTACAGAATCTGATGCTTTCTAGCAGTAGGTCTGTAATGTGTATACCAAGTCCTCAGAGACCATCAACCTGTTGGCTTTCAGGAGGATCAATCAACACATCTGTGCTTACACAGATATACCATTAAATCCTGGCTGATAAAAGCCCTTGAGGACTGAGAGCTATGCTTTACGGCCAAAGCCAGCTTGTTTAACACTAAGCCCTATAAGACTAAAAATTGGAAATTCTATCTCCAAGTCAATACTTTCAAAGTGCTCTTTGCACATTTCTGATGAATTTAAACAAGGAATATATAATGAGGTCTCTATCAATGAAATGGGGATCAGTATGAAAGTTGGAAATCAACAAGTTGTATGAAAAATGGATTATGAAAAAAAAAAAAAATCTGTCGAATTATCATTTGGTCACTTTACATTTTATCTGTCTTCAACACTGTCATGCCTGCTGTATACTCATTAACTTAGAATACATAATACCAGGATACTTTACATTATGCTTAGCGACTATGCTACATTGTGACTTATTAGATAGGTGGCAGGTGCAGTCTACCCAAGTGTATACAACCCAATAATCTGCTTTGTACCTCAGATGTAACTATATAGTTAAAATTAATCAGCGTTATGAAAGGCTGCAGTGTAGCCCATGTCTTAGTCTTTACTTTGCTTATGTTTTGGCTTCCCTGTATTGATGAGTGAACTGGTCGGGATCTGTAGTGTTCGGGACCGGGGTTGGGCTGTTAAAGCAAGCAAACAGTTAATATACATAATCATTATACTTTCCAGGTCAGCGTTCTCTCTTCCAGCTATCCCGTGGTGCTGCGTCACTTCTGGGCTGCTCATTATCTTCTGGGAATATTCTCTTTACTGGCTCCAAAAGCCAATAACATATACCCAGAAGAAAATGAGCGTCCCGGAAGTGATGCAGCGCCGCGTCGCAGCACGAAAAGAGAACACGGATCCGGTAAGTATATTATGTTTATTAACTGGTTGCTTTAACAGTCGACCCCCGGTCCCAAACATTACATACCCCAACCGGTTCGCCCATCACTATTTCTCTACTAACAGGACAACCAGTCAGTTCTACATTCATCAGCAAAAAATAATAACAAACTTCTAATTTTTAGATCAAAACTAGCTATTTTTAGTGAATATATGGTGTGGAAATAGACAGAAGAGTTTATGGAAATTAATCTCAGATATAAAGAAAGGGGCACTTTCTTATTTTTCAGGAAGCAATGTAGGCATTGGGGTATTACAGCATCTATAAGACTCACCAAGTACACACTAACTCCGTGCTTAAAAATAGTACTCTAAACAATTTTGTGAATATTTAGTCAAAATAGAAATAAAGGTTGAGTTATACAGATTAAACAATTCTTAACAAGATTGAACAGTAGTATTTCATGATGTAGGAAAGTGTAAGTCAACATCTATTAACAGCTTTTTGCACTGCGATATCTTTCTGTAACATTGTATAGTTAACTTGTTTTCTGCTGGACTAAGAAATGTGCACAATTATAATTTTGAAAAGCCAGCACTTAGTACAAAATAAGGAAAAAGAAGTATTGAAATCCAAACCAACCATGAAAATATAGAATAACAAAGAGCAATGCTTCAAAGCGGATTTGCACAGGGGAACCCCTGAAAATGTAGTTGTTCGGCAAACATCTATCATCTGTCCCAAAGTGTATTCTACTGTAAGATAGAAGAAAGATGTTATTAGGCAGCACCTTATCTTCCCTGAAAACAAAAGGATCTGGTGTTGAAATTCAGAATGCCCAATGCTTCTTTTCTCCATTATCATCCGTATTTGGAGAGTTGGGAGACACCATATACATCACGTGGTCAACATGTCTGGACATATTTGGCGAATTCTGCTGACTTTCATTTAATGTTCATGTGAACCTTTAAGTTACTTAGCCTGCCTTACTTAAAAGTGATATGTCTTGTTGAAAGTGTTTTGGGAAAACCTTTTTCAAGACATGAGAAATCTCAGGCTTTTTAGAAACCCTGTTTGGGAAATGCTACTTGAATTCTGACATATTCTATATTCCCCCAACAAGTGCAACTCCTATTCTGAGATAACATACTTATTGTTGAGAGGGGATGGGGGTACTGTTGATCAGGTAATTAAAAGTATTATTTTCCCATGCCACTATGATGCCAAATGCATTTTCAAGGCACTTTAGTTTTTTTAAAGGGATCCTGTCACCTCCAAAACGCCTCCTAAGTTAGCAAAACATGTCCCTGCACCATCCTATCACTAATCTCACACTTCTTTTGTCTCCTAAAAGCATCCTGTGAAAGTGCATAAAAACGTTTTAATACTTACTCATTAGTGATTATAATTAGCAGTGACTATATTCTTTAGTCACCAAGGCGGGCTGTTTTGCAGCTCCAGGGATCCACCCTGTCTCTGTGTGTTCTGCTGTGATGTGCAGGCATTGCCCTCCTCCCTCTCTATCACTCACAGAATGCAAATCATTAGTCCTGCCTTCAGTTTCAGTTTCACAGCAGCACAGACAGAGAGAGGCTGGATTCTCGAGGCTGCAAAACAACACCCCCTGGTGACTAAAGAATATGGCCCCTGCTAATTATAATCACTAATGAGTGAGTATTAAAACGTTTTTATGCACTTTCACAGGATGCTTTTAGGAGACAAAAGAAGGGTGAGATTAGTGAATGGATGCTGCAGGGACATGTTTTGATAGCTTAGGAGGTGTTTTGGAGGTGACAGGATCCCTTTAAGAGTATCAGTCCAAGTTTTTACTTTGATTTTCTAAAGCTACAAATCTTTAACATTTATCCTGTGATTGATAATGTAAACCGCAAATACTGGAAGTCCCTTTTAATCATAAAATGTTGCTGATATGTGTTACCGTCTTTATAAATGAATCCTGCCACCCCCATGTTCTCACAGCAATGATGGCCAAAAATGAATACATGAATAATATTAGAATGTAATACGCTACAGTCATATCTCTGAAAGCAAAATAACAAAGAAAAGTCGTTAACAATGTGCTGCCTTTCATCCGTGCAGTCTTGAAGGTTTTATACAATGAGTAGTTAAAAGCAGGTCAGAGATGTTGAGCGCCAGACTTAATGATGTAAGAGGTCCCCTCCAGTTCATTCTTCCGTTAGTGATTGTGATCCACTTCTAAAAGTGATTCCAGCAGTGGCAAATCAGAGAGACAGATTCCAGCTCTACATGCAAGTCTTACAAATCCTCTAATCCTCTGCAAATTAAAAGCCCTGTAAGTGCAACTGGGACTTTATACATGAACTAGATGCCACCAATAAACTGAGACTATCTAATGTAATTAGTGTAAATCAAACTCCCTAACAAGGATAATATAACCTGCAGGTAGTTAGATGATAATTCATCTTCATCCTTCCCTGCAAATTAGTGTGAATAATTCTACCAGTGCTCTAAGCTGTTTATTTTTCTGTTGATCTCAATGACAATGTAATGATACTCACAAGTGCTGTGTGTCCTTATGTGTCAAGCTATATCATTGATATTTCAGTACACATGTCTGTATGACACAAATATATACATTACAATCTGAGAGTCCTCAGTGGTTGATACCTTTCAATGGCTAACTGAAAAGATGGTAAGAAAAAGCAAGCTTTCGATACTTTATGGTCTCTTCATCAGGATTAATAATGACACAACCTCTGTTCAGAAGTAAGGGTCGAGGTAATATTTTACTACTTTTTATCACCTTCCCAACCCTCCATTTATTATCTTTTGGGGTCTGAATAAATGTCTTTTAACCCCTTTATGACCTTTCATGTACATGTATATCAAAAGCCATGCCTCTGCCTTTGTGCAAGCCTGCATCATTTCCCGGACATGACAGCTGATTTAATCAGCAATGATGTACCTCTAACAACCATGGGTGGAGTCAGAAATCCACTTGAGGCTGTTAAACAGTTAAATCTCATTGTCAATCTCTGACAGCAGGATTTTACACGTTCCGGCAGAGAGGCGTGTCATTTCTTCTGCCTATCATAACATTATTGCGGGGTCCCAATGAGTTATCATGACAGCCGGGGGTATGCTGATGACCCCCATGCCATCATTATGTTTATTCTCTGAATGATCATGGTGTTTAAACAAAAAAGTAAGTCACCATCCTTTTGTTCCATTAAAAATAAAACATAAAAAAAATAAATAAATAAATACACATTTTGTTTTGCTGCATTCAGAAATGTTTGATTTATAGAAACAAAGTTTGATGGGTAAAAAGTATGATGAGAAAAAAAAATCAAAAAAACAGTATGGTTTTTGGTTACACACAACTTTGCAATAAGATGTAATACAGGGTGAACAAAACATTGCATCTGCCCCAAAATGGTATATGTAAATATGTCAGCTAAAGGCGCAAAAACAAGCCCTCTTGCTATCCCAGGTCCCAAAACAATGAAAACTTTATGTAATGGAAAAAGATGACACAATGGAAAAAAAAATTATTTATGATTTTTTTTTCACCACTTAAATAATTAAGTGGTAAAAAAATGGAATCTGTCAGAAGGTTTCTACTTTGTAATCTGAATTATTTTGATGAAAATCTAATTTTTGTTTAAATTCAAACAAATTTATCAAATTTACACTTCTCTATTAGAGATGAGCAAGTACTAAAATGCTCGAGTGCTCGATGCTTGGGCCGAGCATCCCAAGATACTCGTGTACTCAGACCCGAGCCCCGAGCCCAATGTAAGTCAATTAGTGACAGGCTCCGCCCACAGACTTCCGGCTATAAAACGAGTGTTTCTGGGAAAGGGCGAGGAAGGGGGGGCTTTTTCAAATTGTCGCAACATACAACACCTTGCTGTGCACCCCATAGGGACCCTAACAATCAATCTGCTCTCTGTGAAGTGCCAGCTTATTTGTGCATGAAGGGAGCTGTGTATTTGCGTCAGATCGATAATTATTAGCGAAGAGTCCGAGCATCTTGGCGGTACTCGGTGCTCACTGAGCATTCCTGAGTACATGGATACTAGTGTGAGTAACGAGTAGCGCCGAGCATGCTCGCTCATCATTATTCTCAATTATCAATAGATCAACCACTCTGGCATTAGAGGCAATTGGCCTTATAGTATAAAGTCCCATTACTAAGTACAACATACTGAAGGAATGCTCACCTACCTTAAAAATTCAATCAAATAACCAAATTATAGACATGGTCTTACACAGATCTGAGGCAGATCATTAAGGGTGTCTTGAGTTTAGTGGTAAATGCAACAAATGTTGCAAGATTTAAAAACTTGTTATTGATACATGCATGAGGCTTGGTGTAGGAATGACATAGCTTAAAATATGTAAATGAGGGACAAATTAAACCAAAATTTAGACACCATAAAAATTCATTGTGCAAAGTAAGGTAGCCAAAAGCTTATGTAAAGTTGAACAACAGTGTCTAATTTATTTAATTGGTTCATTCTGTCCTATTCTGGAAGATACATTTGGGAGTATTTGTTTATACTGTCAAGTCTAAGTTTACACTGTTTATATATAGGATAAGATTAGTTAATTGGTCCCTTTGTTTAATAGCTGAATATTCTGCCTTTGTGAAGTATACCTTAAACTAATGAAAAACATAACTTTATTCATTTAGGAAGATGTAGCCTGCAGAATCAGCATTAGGTGGATATGGAGGGGAACATTTTATGATAGCATCACATAGGACAAAGCATTTTCGCACGTTACATTTTTTTCTGCATTTTTGCTGCATATATTTCTAGTGTATTTGAAGCATACAACACACCACATTTTACAGAACCTACAAAATCAATGAGATTTCTGAAATCTTATGAACATTCAGCATTTTGTCCTTTTGTATTTTGAACCTTGCTGTGTTTTTGCCAAGAGGGACCAAGTCAATTTAATTTTTTTTAGCGTTTTGCAAAGCTTTTCACTCATTCAAATTAATTTAAAAAAGTAAAAAATGAAACATTTCAACATTCTTGGAGAATGATGTTAACGATGACACTGGCTATGATGATCAATGGTTGAATTGGGGGGAATGTGAACCAATGGGCATCTTCGTAATGCTGGCGAGCAAGAATCATTTTTGTAGGTTGCAGATGTGCAGCAACAGTTGGATGGTGAGGAGGACAAATAATTGGCACAGGCAGGTATTTGACAGTTAAAGCGAAATTGTCGCAGCACTTTGTAGATAATGAAACAATGGGGCCTTGGTTGTGCTGATGAGCATGGCAAGCTGCAAACTTAGATTGCTTGTGGGTATGTTGTTAAACAAAGCCTTTGGTTACTACCACTACCATCTGTATACTTATATAGCCATGTATATTGACATTTACAGTCTTTGCTAGTTCTTGCGCTAAGATGCTTGAAAATTAGACTATGTCCTCAGAGTGCCCTGCACATCTTTTTAGGGTAATATGAGACAAATGTTTTCAAAATGATGTAAAAAAAGTTTTTAAGCAGGAAATAAAATGTTTTCCATTACAAAGAGAATCAGCTATGATCCCAGGCTGTAATGTCTGCGTACCCTTACTTTCTCCCCTGCACAGAAGCTGTGGTATATCCAACATTTCCTGGTCAGAAACATACATTACCCTAGGGGCACATATAATATAATAATTACCTTGTGGTGTCCTCACTTCGCTGTCAGGATGTCTAGGAATCCCAGAATTCCATGTGTCGGTGGCAGTCATTTTGGCACACCCAAGTGATGGGTGTGCCAATATGGCATCCGCTAGCAGTAGTGGCCACTAGCAGACTATTGCCTGCAGTGCCCGCTGACAACCGGACCCAACACCACTCAAAACCAAAACTGACACTTGGAACCGCCAAATGCAACCGCTATATCACCGCCGATAAGCTCAGCCTGAACCCGCCTCTGCCTGTCATGTGACTGATCACATGACTGTGAAATTACAACAGGTCCTGTACCATCCACACACACAGCACACATGGAGGCAGACAGGTATAGAGATAGGACACAGCGCACAGGGAGGTGCACATGTGCCACAGACTGGGTGCTGAGGGGTTCAGGAAGGAAGACAGAGGACAAAGGGAGGCAAAGTGGGTATACAGGGAGGCAGAGAGGGGCACACATAGCACACAGGGAGGGATAGATTGGTCACAGGGAGGCAAAGAGGGGTCATGGGGTGGCAGAGGGGGGGAACAAAAAAAAACACAGGGAGGCAGAGAGGGGCCACAGAGAGTGCACAGGGGTTACAAACAGTGCACAGAGGGGGCACAGAGAGGCAGACAGGGGGAACATGGAGGCAGAAAGGTGGCACACATAGCGCATAGGAAAGCAGAGGGAGCACAGGGAGGCACAGAGGGGACACAGAGAGTGCACATTGGTCACAGATAGCGCACAAAGGGGGCACAGGGAGGCAGACAGAGGACACAGAGGCAGACAGGAGTACAGGGAAAGAGCACAGGTGTCACATCGCCATTGGACTCGGTGGCTGGTGTTCCTGCCTCGGCCGCTGGGAGGAGCCGGATTCCTTCGGCTGGTGGCGCCGGTGATAGGAGGGCCTTGTCCTCATATGGAACTGCTCCCGCGATGTCTGCCTCTGTCGCTGAGCGCCGCTGTGTTTCCCCCCTGGGTGGTGTTGGTCGCAGAGGAAAGGGCCCTGCAGAGGTGTCCGTTAGGCGCAGCCTGCGTTCTTCTGTCAGAGGTGGCGTGGGTGGAGCCAGTCGTGCATCTCCATCTGGCCTGGATCTAGGGGCGGTCCGGATGAGGTCATCAGGTTGTGAGCTCCAGCCTATGGGAGGTAGCCGTGCCCTTCAAGTACATTGGAGCCTGGCTTGCAGGCCGCCAGATATAGTTTTGGTTCCCCAGTGATAGTGTGTGTGTTTAGTTTCGTGTCTGACCTTGCCTGGATTTCTGACTCTGCCTCTGCCTATTGATTTTGTACCTCAGCTGCCCTCTTGGTTTTTGCCCTTGACCTTTGCCTGGATTTTTGACTCTGCTACTGCCTGACGATTTTGTACCTTCGCTGCCCTCTCGGTTTTGACTCGGACTTCTGACATCGTTTTCGGGTCTTGATTTTCCCCTGGCGACCTCCCCGGCTCTGTTGCTCATATAGGCAGCTACCCCCTGGGCTCCGCTGTAATTCCAGATCCCTGTATAGGGGTTAAGGGTCTCGGGGTTTCTCGGGGTGCTGCCTACCAGCAGCTCGGCCTCACGGTGGATGGTCGTCACATTATATCTGGCCATACCATTCTTTATATATGTAGATAGACTATATATATATATAAAGCATTCCTTTTACCTTTTTTTTTTCTCCTCTCCTTCTCCCAATGGTTTTTTTTTTTTTTTCTTTTCTCTGAGCTGTGTCTGCTGATTGCTCCCTCAAAGCACCTGTGTTTCCAGCTTCTCAGTCCTGTGGAGGAACACTCCCATCATCTCATTCAAACATGCTGTACAAGCCACAAGCTGGAGTCCTCTGCATGACCACTGGAGATCAGAAGGCCTCATACCCTGGATGTCAGCACCTGGGGGGCTCTGGCTCTGCCTGCCCGAATGCACAGGTATTGCCAGCGGATGCTGCCAAAGTTTTATTACCTATTTCTTTATCTTACCTTAAGAAATCTGTGTGTTTAGAGGCTTATGTTGACAGTGGTTCAGAGGGGAATTTCATAGATCTCCATGTAGCGACAACTCTTGGTGTACCACCTCACCAGTAGGAGCTGGTTTCTTTTTTGTGGGAAAGAAAGATGGCGGCCTCAGACCTTGCATTGATTACTGCGAATTAAACGCGATCACTGTAAAAAACCAGTATCCTCTTCCAATCATCCCTGATCTTTATAATCAGCTGTTGGGAGCCAGGTATTTCACCAAACTGGACCTCAGGGGAGCATATAACCTGGTCCGTATAAAAGAAGGCGATGAGTGGAAGACCGCGTTCAATACGCCTCTCGGCCATTTTGAGTATCTCGTAATGCCGTTCGGGTTAAGTAACGCACCTGCAGTGTTTCAGAATTTTGTCAATGATATTTTCAGAGATATCAGTGGTGTATATGTGGTCGTGTATTTGGACGACATTCTGGTCTTTTCTCCTGGTCTTTGGTCACACGTCCGACATGTCCGTACTGTACTCCAGAGACTCAGAGAGCATTCTCTATTCGCCAAATTAGAGAAATGTGTCTTCATGGAGGAAGAGATAAATTTTTTGGGATATATTATATCGGCTAAAGGTTTTCGCATGGATCCTGCCAAAATTAAACCCATTAAGGAATGGGTACAACCCAAGTCTCTGAAGGCACTGCAGCGATTCTTGGGTTTCGCTAACTATTATCGTAAATTTATTAAAGGGTTTTCAGAGATAGCCAAACCTCTCACTGATTTGACACGTAAAGGGGCGGATGTGGTTAATTGGAAGCCTGAAGCCATTCATGCGTTTTCTAAGTTAAAAGAGTGTTTCTCCGCGGATCCAATGTTGGTGCAGCCTGATTTGGACCGCCCCTTCATTGTAGAGGTAGATGCCTCTGAAGTTGGAGTGGGAGCAGTGCTATCACAAGGCACCGCATCTCTCACTCAACTTCGTCCGTGTGCCTTCTTTTCCCGAAAATTTTCCTCTACAGAGATGAATTATGATGTAGGTAATCGGGAATTGTTGGCAATCAAATGGGCCTTCGAGGAATGGCGCCACTTCCTCGAAGGCGCCAAACATAGGATTACCGTAATTACTGATCACAAAAATCTAACCTATTTGGAGTCAGCGAAAAGACTGAATCCTAGACAGGCTAGATGGGCCTTGTTCTTCTCCAGATTCGATTTTGTGATCACTTTCAGACCGGGTACTAAAAATGTGAGGGCTGATGCCCTGTCTCGAAGTTTTTGCCCCTTACAAGTCGAGGACGTGGAACCGACTCCCATTTTAGCCAAGGGGATTATTGTCTCGGCTGTGTCTTTGGATCTTCTGGATGAGATTCGTAGATCTCCAGAACAGGCCCCTGACACTACTCCTGCCCAGAAACTATTTGTCCCTACCAAATTCCGCCTCCAAGTTCTTAAGGAATCTCATGATTCCGTCCTCGCAGGGCATCCTGGTATCAATAACACCATCAGACTTGTAACCAGGAGTTTGTGGTGGCCAACCATAGTAAAGGACTGTAAGGAATATGTACTGGCTTGTGAAACCTGTGCTCGCGCTAAGTCTCCCCGCAACCGCCCTGCCGGGTTGCTCCAGTCCTTGCCTACCCCTGAGGGTCCTTGGACTCATATCTCCATGGATTTTATTACTGACCTGCCACTCTCAGAAGGGAAGACTTGTATCTGGGTAGTGGTAGACAGATTCAGCAAGCAGTGTCATTTTGTTCCGCTGTCCGGGTTACCTAATTCCGAGACCCTGAGCAAAGTATTCATTAATCATGTTGTGCGATTGCATGGTGTTCCTGTGAATATTGTTTCTGACAGGGGCACCCAGTTCGTTTCTAAGTTTTGGAGGGCATTCTGTAAACGGATTGGAATTGACTATTCCTTTTCTTCTGCCTATCACCCTGAAACCAATGGTCAAACCGAGCGCGCAAATCAAGCTCTCGAACAGTATCTACGTTGTTATGTCTCTGAGCATCAATCTGATTGGGTGGAACATCTGCCACTAGCAGAATTTGCCATGAATAACCAGTACCAGGAGTCCATCAAGACTACCCCTTTCTACTGTAATCATGGGCTGCACCCGCGCTTTTGTTCATTTTCTTCTAGGCTTTCTGACGTCCCTGGGGTAGAAAGGTCCGTAGATCAGTTAAAGACTATCTGGTCTGAAGGGAACAAAAACTTAAAGGGGGCTCAGACTAGGCAGGCGTCTTCTGCTAATAAACGGCGCTCCAAGGGTCCGGACCTGGGAGTTGGGGACAAAGTTTGGTTGTCTACAAAACATATCAAGCTCAAAGTGCCGTCTGCCAAACTAGGTCCCAGGTTTATTGGTCCGTATGAAATAATTGACGTGATTAACCCTGTAGCCTTTCGTCTGAAGCTCCCTCAATCATTCAAACTGCCCAATGTATTCCATAAATCCCTTCTCAAAGTGTACCGATCTCCAATTCGTCCTGTCCGGTCCCCTCCTCCTCCGGTCTTGGTCGGGGGTGCCGTGGAATACGAAGTTCAACGGATCCTTGATTCCCGTTTAGTGAGAGGATCCGTGCAGTATCTGGTACATTGGAAGGGCTATGGTCCGGAGGAGAGGTCCTGGGTGCCTGCCAGTAATATCCATGCCAAGGGTTTGATCAGGAAATTTCATCTTCTTCATCCCAATAAACCGGGTTTTGTGGGTCCGGAGGCCCCTCGTAGAGGGGGGGGTACTGTCACATCGCCATTGGACTCGGTGGCTGGTGTTCCTGCCTCGGCCGCTGGGAGGAGCCGGATTCCTTCGGCTGGTGGCGCCGGTGATAGGAGGGCCTTGTCCTCATATGGAACTGCTCCCGCGACGTCTGCCTCTGTCGCTGAGCGCCGCTGTGTTTCCCCTCTGGGTGGTGTTGGTCGCAGAGGAAAGGGCCCTGCAGAGGTGTCCGTTAGGCGCAGCCTGCGTTCTTCTGTCAGAGGTGGCGTGGGTGGAGCCAGTCGTGCATCTCCATCTGGCCTGGATCTAGGGGCGGTCCGGATGAGGTCATCAGGTTGTGAGCTCCAGCCTATGGGAGGTAGCCGTGCCCTTCAAGTACATTGGAGCCTGGCTTGCAGGCCGCCAGATATAGTTTTGGTTCCCCAGTGATAGTGTGTGTGTTTAGTTTCGTGTCTGACCTTGCCTGGATTTCTGACTCTGCCTCTGCCTATTGATTTTGTACCTCAGCTGCCCTCTTGGTTTTTGCCCTTGACCTTTGCCTGGATTTTTGACTCTGCTACTGCCTGACGATTTTGTACCTTCGCTGCCCTCTCGGTTTTGACTCGGACTTCTGACATCGTTTTCGGGTCTTGATTTTCCCCTGGCGACCTCCCCGGCTCTGTTGCTCATATAGGCAGCTACCCCCTGGGCTCCGCTGTAATTCCAGATCCCTGTATAGGGGTTAAGGGTCTCGGGGTTTCTCGGGGTGCTGCCTACCAGCAGCTCGGCCTCACGGTGGATGGTCGTCACAACAGGGAGGCAGAAAGGGGACACACACAGCAAACAAGGAGGCAGGGAGGGGTACAGAGAGTGCAAAGGTAGACATAGGGGGCACATGGAGGCAAGGAGCACACATGAAAGTAGAGAGGGGGCACATAGAGCACACAGAGGGGCAAAGAGAGGTACAGGAGTTAACAGAGGGCAACAGAGGGGGGGCACAGAGGCTGCACAGAAGGCACTGAGAGCACACATGAAGGGCACAGGGAACCACAGAGAGGGCACAGAGAGGCAGAACACATGAAGCAGAGAGAGCGCACAGGGGGAGCAGATAGAGGATTATGGTGGACAGTGAGAGTGCACAAGGGGCCAAGAGTGCATGAACACTTACTAACGTGGCCACCATCTTTGGGCACTTGAGTATACAATGGCGGTATGATCCAACACACTGCCCCACTTCCACAGCAAGACTTCATTAATTACAGGATTAAATCAGAAGGGAACTTGGTGGAGCTAATAAAGTGGATAGAGGTGTCTCTGTCCATTTTGTATGCAATAAAGGATTTCTCTCTCGATGTGTGTTTTTTCCCTTTAACTAAAGTATTGCTAATGCCAGCTGTCATAATGAAGGCTGACATCAGCAATAGGGCTTGACATCAGCTGCCAAAGAGGCTGATATCAACCCCTTTATTACCCAGTCTGCAACTGCCCTGGGGCAGCTGGAAGAGCGGGGTAACATAAGTTTTGGTGTTTTTCATGCAGGCACCAATTCTGGGGTGACTGCTAGCTGCAATTTTCAGTGTGGGGGCCCAGAATTCTTGGGCCTATCACCATGCTGAGAATTACAGCCCTCAGCTGCCTGGGTTACCTTGTCTGGCAAACATAAATACAGCGATGCCCACACCAATTTATTTTTTGAATTATTTATTTCAATGAGTAAAAAAATAGTGCTCTCTGTATTTTTCTTTGCCAGGAAAGGTAACACCAGGCAGTGGAATTAGCAGCCAGTAGCTTCTTGGTTTATCTGCGCTGGCAATAGAAAATACAGCGAAACCCAACACATTTTTCACCAGAAATGTAAACACTTTATTAATAAATAAAACACAGAAACAGGTTTCTAATGAAAAATACTCTTATTTACATATATTAGGAGAGAGCACGGGGGGGGGGGGGAATTGTGCACTGCCCCCAGCAGCACAGAGCCTGCCCCCATCGTGACTTTACCACCCTCCCGATGCAATAGCATCAGGCCTCCATCTGGTTTATAAAAATATTCCCTGCTAACATGATCATTGCCGGGATCTCGGGTTAAGTAATAGCTGAGCTCTGGCTGTTACAGTCGGGACAGTGCCTGCACATTCTTCAGCAGTTTAACCCAAAAATACCAAAATTAATAGTGATTGCAGCATTTAGAAGGCCAAAAGAGGGAGTGTGTTGCCTCTCCCACCTATTTGGGAGCCCCACAATGTTACCATGGTGTCCTAATCATTCCCATGGCAGCCTGAGGTCAAATTAGATGCAGTGATTTTATCGGTCTATGGAGCGCTAGGTTCGGAAGGGTCAGGAAGATGGAATTATTGGTAAAAAGATTGTTATTAACCTCTTACAAGCCACAATGCATTTCTACAGCATAGTGCTGCCTTCATCAGGTGTGCAAAAATAAAATAAAATCACTGCATTTACTATCTATACCTCCGGGTATTACTGGCAGGAGCAGCTTTGGGCAGGAGAAAAATCTACAAACATCGAATCCTAAACCGCAGGACCTGTTGGATGAAGTTCGCTTTCACCACTGAAGGAGTTGTGGTGAGGTCTTTTCTGTCCGGTCACGTGACCGCTGTAGAGACATCTGGGTTCCCCGTGGATGCGACCAGCGGTCCCCGCAAACACCTCCAAGGAGGAGGCATAACACTTAGGCGCTTCACCGCAGTTGTGCAGGGCGTGCACAACCAACACTGGTGAGTGGCCATATGGCCCCTTAATATACCTCCCTGTGAAAACTTCCTTCACTTGCGCTCCCACTTCCCCTTTGAGATCAAATAAGGACCTCCAGATTTGCTGGCTATGGTGTTCAGCATAGTACGGAAAAAAATAAGGAATAATATATGATCAAAAAGTCGCATGTAAATAAAAATATTAAAGCTAAGACCATCATCTTGTCCTACAAAAAAAAAGCTACCATATAGTTCTGTAAGCTTAAAAATAAAAAAAGCTACAGCTATCAGAATAGAATAATGCAAAAAAAGTTATTTTTTCTATAAAATTGTTCTTAATGTGTAAAAGGGGCAAAACATAATAAAACATTATATAAATATAGCATTGTTGTAATCATACTGACCTGAAGAATAAATCTGACTTATCACTTTTACCAGTATAAAAAAAAGAAAAACAACAATTCCTGAATTGCTGTTTTATGATAATTCTGTCACTAAAAAATTGGGATAAAATATGATCCCTCAAAATTGTATGTGTCTGAAAATGGTATCAATAACAACATAAATTCATCTCACACAAAACAAGTCCTTACATGACTCTATTTGCAAAAAGTTATAAAAATGTATAAAGGTCATGGTTCTTAAAATATGGTGAACCAAAAAAAAAAAATTTTTTTTTTCATGTGTGGTGGTGGCCAAATATAAAAAACCCAATAAATATGGTATCGCTGTAATTGCACTGACCCGAAGAATATAGGCATCTAATCACTTACACTGGACTAGTAATGGCACAAAAATAAAATCATATAATCATAAATAAAAAAAAGCAATTATTGACATGCTGTTGATTTATTCATTCTTCTTCCCAAAGTTTGCAGTAAGACTCGGCTTAGAGTTTAACTTACACTCTACACTTAACACTTACACCTCGGTTTAGGTGTAAATCTTTAAGATATATTATTTAGACAGAAACCCCAATGGAAGACTCATTATAGAGAAGCAGAAGAGGTAATTTTTGAATATGTCTGGCTTATGATACGACAGTGTTCGTCTTTTTAAGCATTAATAAAAGTGCAGTCAACCAGTTTTTTGCACTTCCTAAAAGGATAACACTGATCAAAGGCCAGACAAAGTCCAAAGTAACTTTCCTGGCCCATTATAGTGAATGGATTCCTTGGAGTGTGTCATAATCGATTCCTTGGGGGTGTCATCTGAATCACGTCATTTGAAGATTTAGAAGGAAACCGCTATGCAAGTGCAGTGCAGAACACAGAATAAATATAATTTAATTTTATATGTAAAATGCTTCCAATACAAACTTAAATTTAATCCACAAAAAATTCCCCACACAGGTTCGTCATCTGTCAATGGAAATATAGAGGGTTTTCACATTGCGAGTGTCACAAAAGCTCTGGAAAAGTACTATGGATCTCTCCAAAAAAAACCAGAAATTGTTTGACTTCAAAATCTAAATGCTCCTCTCCCTTCAACCACAAGTGTGGCTAAATCATCACTTCACATATTTACGTTCTGAAGTAAGGTACAACTACTAATTTACAGTGCATTCTCCAAAAGACAAGTTTAGCACGATTATGGCACTAAAACGTTATAACTAAGTACTGTTTTAAGTATTTTCTATTGACTTGCTTATTATTATTATTTTCGTTAACACAGTGTACAAAACCATCGTTTTTTTTCAGTTCTTGTGGCAAATATATGGGACATAAACTTCACATTGAGTTTTAAATGAGTGTTTTATTTTTCGTCTTGTTAAAGTTGTGCACTGACTCCTGAGTCAGTATAGGCTTTTGCTAATTCCATGTCAGACCTGGACTGTCTTCATGCACTAAGTATATATGAAGATCAGTTTATAAATTAATAGAAGGACGTTCTGACAGGTGCCTTGTAAGTGCGAACGGTTACTACGTTATTTTTATAAAAGTATACTAAGTACCTGGTTTAGTATTTCACTTGCACTGTTTATTATTTATATTCTTACGCAGTGTACAACCATGCGTTTGTTTTAACATCTCTGTGCAAATATATATGGGTTGAGCAGTTTATAATCTGTCACATGAGTCTTGGTCAAAATGCAGTTTTTTTCATTTTTCTTCTTGTGTTAACATGAGTGTGCCCACCTCTCTCTTCTGAGTCAGGCTCATAACTTGCTCACAAGTGTCAGTCAGACCTGGGCTGTCTTTCACTGCACTAGAGGTATACTTATCATAGTCAGGTTAAATATCTAATAGACCTTTCGTACGGGCGCCTTTATAGTGGCGATCGCTTACGTAGTGTTTTATAAAACGTATAATAATACCCTGGTTTTTGTATTTCTCAACTGCACTTGCTTTATCATATTTTTACAGCAGTGAAACAACCATGCGTTGTTACAGATCTCTGTGCAAATATATATGTGTTGGCAGTTTATAGTTTGTTCACATTGATCTTGGCTCAGATGCAGTTTTCATTTTCTTCTGTGTTAACAGTTTGAGAGTGCCCACCCTCTCTTCGAGTCAGGCAAATTCCTTGCTCACAAGTGTCCATGTAGACCTGCCTGTCTCACCTGCATAGAGTATACTATGAAGATCAGGTTTTAAATTATTCGATAGGACCGTTCTTACAGGGCGCCTGGTAATGCAACGGCTACTACGTTTTTATAAAAGATAACTAAGTACCCTGTTTAGTATTTCTCATTTTGCACTTGCTATATTATTATGTTTCTCTACAGCTTTGACAACCAAGCGTTGGTTATACAGTCTCTGTGGCAAAATATATATGGGTAGAGTGGAGCAAGTCTTATAGATCTGTTCACATTGGTCTTGGCTCAATGCAGTTTTCACTTGGGCACTATAATGCAGATTTGCAACTTTCATTCATCAACATTATTTGCTGCTTGTTTCTGGAAAACACCCATAGAATCAAAATTGTCACCACACCTGTGAATAAATTCTGAGAGGGGAATAACTTCAAAATTGGGTCCCTTATGCAGGATTCTGGTCTTCTGGCACTTAATGGCTCTGTATACGGAGTCTGAACATATATGATCCAAGGGTCAAATAGCTCTCTTTCCCTCCCTCGCAAGTCTCACCATGTGGCCACACATGTGGTATTGCCATGTTTAGCAGTAACTGTGTAATGACCAAAACCAGGTCATCCTAATGTGCACCCAAACAGTAGTTTTCCACCACATATGGGGTATCAGTGTAAACATTTGCACAACAAATAGTATGGTCCATTTCCTTCTGTTATTCTTGTTAAATTCAAACATTTGGGGCTAAAGACATATTTTTGTGGGACAATGTCTTTTTTTTTATTTCCATGGCTCAATGTCATAAAATTCTGTGAATCACCTGTGGATTCAAGGTACTCACTAGACCTACAGATACATTTCTTTGGGGGTATTGTATACAAAATCTTGTCAGTTGTGGGAGGCTTCCACTGTTTAGGCACTTGAGGGAATCGGACATGGCATCTAATATCTATTACAGCCAGTTTTGCGTTCCAACATGTTTTCCACAACATATACTGTAGTTATAAGCATACTCAGGAGAAAGAGTAGAACAAATTGTATGACATATTTTCTCATATTACCCTTGAAAAAATGTAAACTTTGGGGCTAAAGCAATATTTTGTTGGAAAAAGTACAATTTTATTTTTTTCCTTCCACAATTCTTTCATTGCTGTGGAGCATTTAAAGACTTAATACATTTCTTGAATGTGGTTTTAAGCGCTTTGATGGTTTAGTTTTGAAAAAGGTGTCCCACTTGGTATTTTCTGCCACACAGCCCCTCAAAGTCACTTCAAATGTGATGTGGTCCCTGAAAAATTGATTTTATAAATTGTATGTGAGAATGAGAAATTACGGATAAACTTTTAGGCTGCGTTACACCTGCTGTCTATTTGCGCAGCTGTGCTTTTTTACGCGCGTATTTTGGGAAATACGCACTCCTTTCACACACTGTTTTTTTCTGCATTTTTCTCTGCGCTTTTTCAGAGCCCATTTATCATGGGGGCAATGGAAAAAGCAGAGAAAACTGCAGAAAGAATTGACATGGTGTTTTTTTACACGAGCGTTTTTGCAGTGAAAACGTGCGCTAAAAAAAAAGCACAAATACGCAGTGTGTAAATGATTGTGTCAAAACCCATAGGTTTGGCTGGGCTGCTTATCCAGAATTGTGTTTTCACTGCAAAAAGTGCACGTAAAAAAACGCAGCAAAAAGCGCTGGTAAATACAGTAAACGCAGTAAAAAATGCAGAGAAGCAGCAAAATACGCAATGTGTGAACATAGCCTTAATCCTAATTTTGTAACAAAAAAAGTTTCACATATGCTGTTATTTAATTAATGAGTGTGTGTAATATAATTATCTGGTTTAAGTGAATGCAAATCAAAGTTAAAAATGTAAAAAAAATTTCATATTTTCATCAATAAACACAAAACATATCAATGAAAATTTACCACTATCATGACATACAAACAGATCATGAAAAAACATTTCAGAACTTAGATATGTTGAAGTGTTCCAGAGTTATTACCACATAAAGTGACACTGGTCAAAATTGTAAAATTCAACCTGTTCAGGAAGGTGAAAGCAGGCTAGGGGTGACACCGTTAAAATGTAGAATCCCTGATGATGAAGATACGAGAAGAGAGAAACAATAATTGATAAGAGTATATTATAAGTCTCCAAATATAATGGAAGCAGCAAAAATATCCTCATAAAGCAAATGGTTGAGGCAGAATATCAAAGAGAAGTAATTACGTAATGCTTATGGGGAACTTCAGTTACCCTTATATAAAGTGGGGAGCAGAAACCTGAAGGCACAACAATGTAACAATTTTTTTGACAATAATGAAAGACATTTAACATTCACATCTTCAGGACCCAACAAGAGGTGGAGCGGGGCACTTCAAGACCTAATTTTAATCAATCGTCCAGACAGAACATCAAATGTTTGGGTTGAGGGTCACTTGAGCAATAGTGATGACAAAATAATACGTTTTCATGTAACCTTTAATAAGATGTATAGTAGAGGGGATACAAGGACACAAAACTTTAGGAAAGCAAATTTCCAATGGCTAAAACATAATCTTAGCGCTATAAAATAGACCAATGTCCTTTAAAGTAAAAATACACAAAGCAAATGAGACGTTTTTATAAGTATCCTGAACAGAACCTGTGCACAATATAGAATAAACCAATTAGAAATAAGAGAAGACAACTGTGGCTAAATAGAACTATAGGAGGTGCAATAAGTGACAAATAAAAAGTATTTAGGGAATTAAAGCAAGATGTCAGTGACAAGGCAATAAATAATTATAGCAAAAAATAAATAAATAATGTAAAAAGGAAATCAGTAAAGATTGGAACAGAGAGGATCATTGCCAAGGAAAGTAAAAGTATGATAATTGAAAAATATTCTTCAATTAAACAGTAAGACATTCATTAACATTAAATGTTAGTGTTGGTTCCCTCGAAACTAATCTGGGAGAAATAGTGGAAGAGAATGAGGAAAAGGCCAATCTGCTAATCACGTTTTTCTCTATAGTATTTACACAAGAAAATCCCTTGACAGATGGCATGATTAGGGTAATTATAAATTCTCAATTAAATGTCACTTGCTTAATCCAGCAAGAAGTACAGTGTCACTTCAAAAGTACTAAAGTGTAAAAATCACCATCACCAGACCTTGGATGGTATACGTCCCCAGAATTAAGAACTGTGATAGACAGATAATTTTTTCTATTATTCATAGAAAATGTGGTTTCAATATTCAAAGAGAGGACAAAATTTGAGCCTGGAAATTACAGGCCGGTAAATTTAAACTCTACTGTGGGTAGAATCCTTGGGGTTTTCTAAGAGAAAATTATTTTATTCTGGAATATCTCAAGAACAGGAACCTCACATCCCTACATTAAAATGGGTTTCTGTGTGATCAGTACTGTCAGGTTAATTGGATCAACTTCTGTGAAGAGGTAAGTTCCAGACTGAACCAGGGTAATGCGGTGGATATTGTCTATTTGGACTTTTAAAAGGCTTTTAAAATGGTGCAACACAGTAGGTTGGTATATAAAATAAGAGTAATGGGACTAGGGGAAAGACTGAGGCATAGATAACAGTGGGTTAGCACAGGGGTCGATATTGGGCCCTCTTCTTTTTAAAAAATGTATTAATGACCTTAAAGAGGGTATACATGGTAGAATTTCAATATTTGCAGATGATACTAAACTCTGAGGAGGATAAGTTAATATTACAGAGTGATTTATGCAAGCAGAAGAAATGCTTTAATGTCGACACATGTAAAGTCACGCACTTAGGCGGTGACAAAACGTATTATTATGTACTAAATTGTAAAACATTGGTTAAAACTGTTACTAAAAAGGGCTGAGCATATGGGTAGATATCAAACTGAATTTTTGTGACCAGTGTGAGGCAGCTGCTGCTGGGGCAAAAAAAAAACGGAATGCATAGATACAACCAGAACATGGTTTTACCTCTATACAAGTCACTAGTGAGGCTACAAATAGAACACTTTGTACAATTTAGGTCCCCAGCATTTAAGAAGGACATAGCTGAAGCAGAGTGGGTGCACTGAAGGTATTAAGGAAATGGGATAATTACAGTGCCATGACATGTTATAAGCTTGGATTTATTTAGTTTGGGAAGGGTGATCTTACTACAATATTCAAATATATGAGGGGACAGTACATAGACCTTTCTAATGATATTTTTATATCTAGGCCTGTAATAATGACAAGGGGACATCCTCTATTTTTAGAGGAAAGAAGGTTTAATCATAATCACAAATGCTAGATTCTTTACTGTAAGGGCAGTGAGACTATGGAACACTCTGTCGCATGATGATGCAATGGCTGATTCATTACAAAAGTTCAGGCCTGGATGTCTTTCTTGTAAAATGTAATATTACCAGTTATGTATGCTAGATTCTGTGATGGGACATTGATCCAGGGAAGTAGTCTGATTGTTGTATGTGAAGTGGGGAAGGAACTTCTTCCAGGTAATTACAATTTGCCTTATGGGGTTTTCACCTTTCTTTGGCTCAGTATCTTAAGTTATAGGTTGAACTCGAATGGATTTACGTATATCTTCAACCTTAAAAACTATGAAACAAACCAGGTACATGGTAGAAGATTTAGGAGACCAATAGGTGACCAGAAAACTGCTTAAAATGTAGCTTTGCAGGCATTTTACAATAGCACATTTATTTCATACTAGATGGGAGCCCAATGCTATCGCATGGGGAGGGCATCACTTGCCACCTGTACTCTCTTTGTTCCCCCTTTGCTCTTTGCCCACCCTGCACTCTTTATGGCCCCCTGCACTCCCTTTGCCCACCCTGTGCTCTCTTTGCCCCCCTGTCCCTGCACTTTTACCCCCCCTGCCTTCTCTTTGCTCACCCTGAGTTCTGTTTGCCCTCCCTGCCCCATGCTATCTTTGCCACATGCCCTCTCTTTGGTCACTCTGCCCTTTCTTTGCCCCCCTGGCCTTCTCTTTGGCCACTTTGCGCTCTCTTTGGCCCCCTGCATTTTTGACCCCCCCCTCGGGCTCTGTTTGGCTACCTTGCCCGTCTTGGTTTTTCCCTCCTTCCATGTCTCAACCCCCTTCACTCTCTGCTCCAACCTTTTCCTCTCTGTTCCCCTGTTCTCCAATTGCCCACCCTGTGATGTATTTGCCACTCTTGTCCTTGTGCTCTCTTTGCCCACCCTGCGCTGTTTTTGGCCCCCTGCGCTCTTTGCCCCCGCCCTCTTTGCTCTCTTTGTCTCCCCTTTTCCCAACTTGTGGTCTTTTTGGCCCTCCTGCGCCCTCTTTGTTTCGTGCTCCTGGCTTCTCTTTGCCCACTCTGCACTGTGTTTGGCCACCCTGCGCTGTTGGGCCACCCTGAGCTCTGTTTGGCCACCCTGCCCCCTGTGCTTTTTTTGCCCCCCCTTGCTTTTTTTCCTGCTTCCCTCACTCTGCCCCCCTTCCTCCTACCCAGCTGTAACCGCTCCCTGTCATAGCTGGGAAGCAGAGAAGACTATAGAAGGTGGAGCTGCGGAGATGTGATGGTCAAGTGACTGATCACATGACTGTGACATCACCAAACATCCTGTCCTAATAAGTAAGTTGTCGGGGGTCTGCGGGCGCCAGAGGGGGGATGCGGGGTTGTGCAGGGGTCTGCGGGTGCCGGAGGGGGTGTGCAGGTTTTACAAATTTCTGAATTTTTTTCAACACTTAATAAAAAATATATACATGTTTGATATCTATGAACTCGTACCGACCTGAGATATCATACTGCCAGGCCAGTTTTCACAAACAGTGAACGGTGCCTGAGGGAGGGTGCAGGGGTGTGCAGTGGTCTTCGAGTGCCGGAGGGTGGGTACGGGGGTGCGCAGGGTTCTACAGGTGCCAGATGCAGGGTACAGGAGTCTGCAGGCACCGGAGGGGGTGTGCGGGCGCTGGAGAAAGGTGGTTCGGTGGTGTGCACGCGCCCAAGATGTGTGCGGGAGTCTGCGGCATCAAGAGAGGTGCTGTGGGAGGCATGAGGGGTCTGCAGGGGGCATGTGCAGCGTCGGCTTGTGTTGTCTGTGCCATATTAGCATACCTGTCACTTGGGTGTGCTAATATGGCATGGGTTCCGGTTGGCGGGGTGCATTCTGGGATTCATGGACATCGGGTCGGAAATTAATGTCATGATTAGGTAATTATATATAGATTGAAAATGAACTCAGAACACCCCTTTAAGTCAGCCAATATGTCATCATCGAACATCATCACAATCATCCCTTTAACAATGTCAGGAGAATGTCCCTAATAAACAGTGCCAACCAAATACTTCAATAAACACTATTACCTATATTGTATACTGCTTAAAACTAACTTCTTTGCTGGAAAATTTTTTCTTATCTTTTTGGAGCAGTAATGCTTAGCTCTTATTCTGACACAGATCTGCTTCCTTTGTATTTAATTTGCTATAGAGCAAAGATATGTGCAAAATGACTAAGCACTGCTGTTTCAGAAGGATAAGTACGATAAACTTTCCAATAAAAATAAATTTACCTTCAAAACAAAGTGATGGATGAGACTTTTTGATGCCTGTAAGGGCACATTCATACACTGATATAGTGCACAAGAGAGCTTCTCCATTATGGCAAACGTATATTTAATAGATTAGGTTGGCCCTTCTGCATGCTGGGCATAAGTATTAAGGGGAATGAAAGGTGTAAATTTTTTTTGTGAAGTTGTTTCTCTAAATTTGTCACACATTTTTGTGGCAACAAGCTAAATACAATTTATTGGTGAAGAAAATTAACAATTGATGGTCATTTTTATCACTTTCCCAAATGCTGTATTCTCAAATGTTTTTTGCAAATATATTGTAATCTTTACAGTTATATTAACAAATTGGACCAATTTTCCATTTAGCCCCACTTTGGACACATGGCACATTCTGTATATATCCTTTGAATGTTTTTCTTAAAATGGTAAATCCCTGCATGTATCTACAGTCGATGACCATGGTAAGGACCAATGCTGCAACAACATAACCATTTGGCTTTAAAAAGTTATCATATATTTTGTGAAATAGTTTTAGTTTACCGTATATACTCGCGTATAAGCGAGTTTTTCAGCCCAAAATTTGGGCTGAAAAGTCCCCCCTCGGCTTATACGCGAGTATTACAGTATATACAGCATCAGCCCCGGAGGTATACAGGCCCCCCATCAAGCTCCAGGGCCCCCCCCCTTGCGCGGCAGCCTGTATAAGTAAAATCATACTTATCAGTGTCCTGTCGCGCCGTCCCCGCTGCCGACATCACGATCCCGGGCTTCATTCCGCGTCTTCCGCCTTCCTGTGGTCGCGGGCAATGACGTCATTGCCTGCGACCACAGGAAGCCGGAAGCCGGAAGACGCGGATTGAAGCCCGGGATCGTGTGTCGGCAAGCGGCGGGACAGCGCGACAGGACACTGATAAGTAAGATTTTACTTTACAGGCTGCCGTGCAAGGGGGGGGGCCCTGGAGCATGATGGGGGGGCCTGTATACCTCCGGGGCTGCTGCTGTATACAGCCCTGGGGCTGCTGCTGTATACAGCCCTGGGGCTGCTGCTGTATACAGTTTTGGGGCTGCTGCTGTATACAGCCCTGGGGCTGCTGCTGTATACAGCCCTGGGGCTGCTGCTGTATACAGCTTTGGGGCTGCTGCTGTTGTATACACCACTGGGGCTGCTGTATACTACCGAAGGGCTGCTGTATACCTCTGGGGCTGCTGTATACACCACTAGGGCTGCTGTATATACCTCTGGGGCTGTATATACCTCTTGGGCTGCTGTATACTACCTCTGGGGCTGCTGTATACTACCACTGGGGCTGCTGTATACTACACTGGGGCTGCTGTATACTACCACTGGGGCTGTATATACCTCTGGGGCTGCTGAATACTACCACTGGGGCTGCTGTATACTACCACTGGGGCTGTTGTATACTACCACTGGGGCTGCTGTATAGTACCACTGGGGCTGTATATATCTCTGGGGCTGCTGTATACTACCACTGGGGCTGCTGTATATTACCACTGGGGCTGCTGTATACTACCACTGGGGCTGTATATACCTCTGGGGCTGCTGTATACTACCACTGGGGCTGCTGTATACATCTCTGGGGCTGCTGTATACTAACCACTGGGGCTGCTGCTGTATATACCACTGGGGCTGCTGCTGTATACTACCACTGGGGCTGCTGTATATACCTCTGGGGCTGCTGTATACCACACTGCTGGGGGCTGTATACCTGTGCTGGGGTCCACCCTCGGCTTATACACGAGTCAATAGGTTTTCCAGGTTTTGGGGGCAAAAGTAGGGGGGTCGGCTTATACACGAGTCGGCTTATACACGAGTATATACGGTATATAGTTTTGTGTATATTATTATTGCAAGTATTTATATTAATATAGTAATAATAATATTTATTCACTTATATAGTGCTATTAATTCCATAGCACTTTATATACCGTATATCAGTAATGCTGTCCCTACTGAGGCTCACAATCTAAATATCCTATCAGTAAGTCTTTGCAATGTGGGAGGAAACTGGAGTGCCAAGAGGAAACCCATGCAAACACGGGGAGAACATATAAACTCCTTGAAGATGTTGTCCTTGGTGGGAATTGAACACAGGCCCTTGGGACCTCAGTACTGCAAAGGCTGCAGTGCTAACCACTTGAGCCACCAAGCCGCCCGTATACAGAAAAATTGATTGTATAGTAATTACCGTATATACTCGCGTATAAGCCGAGTTTTTCAGCCCAAAAAATGGGCTGAAAAGTACCCCCCTCGGCTTATACGCGAGTCAGTGCGGGGGCTGCTGTATACAGCGGTATAAAGCAGCCCCGCATCCCCAGTAATGCAGGGCCCCCCCCTCATGCTCCGGTCACCTGTAAAGCAAATTATACTTATCATTGTCCTGCTGCCGTCCGCGCCCGCCGCTGCCGACATCGCGATCCTCCATCTTCATGCGTCTTCTTCTTCCTGTTTTTGTGCGCGTCGCAGGCAATGACGTCATTACCGGCGACGCGCACAGGAAACAGGAAGAAGAAGACGCATGAAGATGGAGGATCGGGATGTCAGCAGATGCGGGTGCGGACGGCAGCGGGACAATGATAAGTATAATTTGCTTTACAGGTGACCAGAGCATGAGGGGGGGGCCCTGCATTACTGGGGCTGCCTGTATACTACCACTGGGGCTGCTGTATATAGTGGCTGCTGTATACACCACTGGGGCTGCAATACACTGGGGCTGCTGTATATAGGGGCTGCTGTATACACCACTGGGGCTGCAATACCACTGGGGCTGCTGTATATAGGGGCTGCTGTATACACCACTGGGGCTGCAATACCACTGGGGCTGCTGTATATAGGGGCTGCTGTATACACCACTGGGGCTGCAATACCACTGGGGCTGCTGTATATAGGGGCTGCTGTATACACCACTGGGCTGCAATACCACTGGGGCTGCTGTATATAGGGGCTGCTGTATACACCACTGGGCTGCAATACCACTGGGGATGCTGTATATAGGGGCTGCTGTATACACCACTGGGGCTGCAATACCACTGGGGCTGCTGTATATAGGGGCTGCTGTATACACCACTGGGGCTGCAATACCACTGTGGCTGCTGTATATAGGGGCTGCTGTATACACCACTGGGGCTGCAATACCACTGTGGCTGCTGTATATAGGGGCTGCTGTATACACCACTGGGGCTGCAATACCACTGGGGCTGCTGTATATAGGGGCTGCTGTATACACCACTGGGGCTGCAATACCACTGGGGCTGCTGTATATAGGGGCTGCAATACCACTGGGGCTGCAATACCACTGGGGCTTCTGTATATAGGGGCTGCTGTATACACCACTGGGGCTGCAATACCACTGGGGCTGCTGTATATAGGGGCTGCAATACCACTGGGGCTGCAATACCACTGGGGCTGCTGTATTATAGGGGCTGCAATACCACTGGGGCTGCTGTATATACCACTGGGGCCTGCTGTATATCATACTGCTGGGGCCTGTATACCACTGCTGGGGGCTGTATACCTGTGCTGGGGTCCACCCTCGGCTTATACGCGAGTCAATAGATTTTCCCAGGTTTTGGGGGCAAAAGTAGGGGGGTCGGCTTATACACGGGTCGGCTTATACACGAGTATATACGGTAGCTCTTTTAATTAATTTTTTATAATAAATAGTTCATATAGAGGTTTAACCTTCTTCACAGCCTATGATGTATATGGTCATCATTGGTCGTGTCCCCTAGATACATGTAGGTTCACATGTTGAGTATGCATCTTTCCCTGCACATGTTGACTCATCTGATCACCTCACTGGTGACAATCACACCATTTCCCACTCAAATCGGCAGTCCTAGGACATGATTGCGGTGTGCCAATGGAATGTCATGACAGCTGATGTGTCAGTAATAATGTATTTCCTTTGGGTGCAAAAGCACGGCTCTGTACAGCACATGCGATCATACAATAGCAGCATCGAGTCAGGGGACTATTAAAAACAATAAAGTTTAAATAAATTGAAAAAAAAAACTCAACAGTTCAAATCATCACACTTTTGCCCCATTGAAAATAAGACAAAAATATATATTTCTAAAAAAAATACAGAAATTTGGCATGATTGCGTTCAGAAATGTCCCAATCTATCAACATAGAAAATAAATTTGTCCGATCAGTAAACTGGGTAACACAAAAAAAACTGAATAACGCCAGAATTAAGTTTTTTTGGTAGCTGCAACACTAAAGTAAAATGTAATAACATAACAGGTGATCAAAACATTGAATATCTACCAAAATGGTATAATTAAAACCGTCAGTTCAGTATGCAAAAAATAAACAACCACACTGCCCCAGATCCCAAAAAATGAGAACGATATGGGTATCAGAAAATGGGGACAAATGCACAATTATTAATTTATTTTTTACAAATTTCTGAATTTTTTCCACCACTTAATAAAAAATGTATACATGTTTGATATTTATGAACTCATACCGCCCTGAGATATCATACTGACAGGTCAGTTTTAAGAAACAGTGAACATAGAAAACACAATTAAAATATTGTGGAATTGCAATTTTTTTTGCAATTTTCTCGCACTTGGAATTTTTCCACATTTACCAGTATACTGTATGATAAAATTAATAATCTCATTCAAAAATACAACTCATCCCACAAAAAACAAGGCCTCATATGTCTATATTGATGGAGTAAAGTTATGGCTGTTAAAAGAAGGGGAAGAAAAAATAAAGACGAAGAATGGAAAATCACCCGGGGTGAAGGGGTTAAAAGAAATGGACAGTAATGACTATGGATAGAGGTTATCACTCCAAGTATTTTGTTTTGGTTATTGCTTGTGCCTCACAATGCTGGTGAAAAAAGCCATATTATAAGTATTGATCAAAGTGCTATTTTTGCATTATATTTATGCAGAAAATGAGTTTTTTTTAGATCTAAAAAAGTTTTCACCCTATTTGATGCTTTGAAAAACACACAAACAAAAAAAATGCACTTAAGGGCACAGAAATCCATCTCTATATAGACCCAGTTTGTTACAGACATTCGCATGGGATGTGCATTCACGCTTTATGCACAAAGTAAGACAACACTAGAAAGAAATTAGCCTAACCTGTAAACAATCATGAATACAGCCTACACATAGGCAATTAACTGCCTATACCCTTAATGATTCTATTCATTTACTATGCCCTCCTGCCTTCTCCTCAAGTGGCTGCACTTCTGACCTAAAATTGAACTTCTACGATTTACTGCTGCCTTGCATGGCATTTATATGCATCTACTTAAAAAATACAACAAAGCTTAAACATCTATCTACAATAGATATTAAACCACTAAAACTATAATATTCAATAAACATTCCTGCACGTGGAAATACAGCACAGTGCCAATATTTTAGACAAGTGTGGGAAAAATACAAGAATGTTTAAACAATAAATATGTTAAAGGAAATCTGTCAGCAGGGTTTTGATATGTAATCTGAGAACAGCAGAGACCCTGATTCAAGTGATTTGTCATTGATTATTGTAGGTTCAATAATGGGATACCACAGGGATCTGTTTTGGGACCAATACTTTTCAACCCTTAACGACTCCTGAAGGATATTTCCATCATGGAGAGTGTCAGCAACTTTGGAGAGGGAAGCAGAGTTCATTCCACAGAGGGCTGTTGTTGATTACGTTATATACCTGACACCTGCCTCTAACAGCAATAATTGGCAAGCTCACCGATTGCTGATATCAACTGCTTAAATGACGCTCTCATATGTATCTGCAACATTTAAAAGATGTGATTCGGCTCGGAAGTTAGTTTGGGCAGCCACTGGTTTCCTGCTTGACAGCAGAGGACCAGCTGAACCCCCACATGCCTGTTATATGATTGCTTCTGTGATATGCAGCCCATCTATACATCCATTGCATGACCGCCAAGACCAAAAACCAAGAACACCACTGTAGACCTCCACAAGGTTGGGATGGGCTACAGGACAACATGCAAGCAGCTTGGTGAGAAGGCAACAACTGTTGGTGAATTTATTAGAAAAAAGTAAGAAACACAAGGTGACTGTCAATCGTCCTATGTCTAGGGCTCCATGCAAGGTCTCGCCTCATGAAGTAAGGATGATTCTGAGAAAGGTCAGGAGTCAGCCCAGAACTACACAGGAGGACCTGATCAATTACTTGAAGAGAGCTAGGATCAAATTCTCAAAGATTACCATTAATAACACACTACTCTGTAATAGATTAAGATCCTGCAGGGCACGCAAGGTTCCCCTGCTAATACCAGCACATTTCCAGGCATCGGAGAAGATCATGTGGTCAGAGAGAACAAAATAGAACTTTTTGGTATCAACTCCACTCTGCATTTTTCAAGAAAGACAAAGGATGAGTACAACCCCAAGAATGCCGGCCCAACTGAGAAACATTGGGGTGGAAACATCATATTTAGGGGGTGCATTTCTGCAAAGGGGACAGGAAGACAGCACCATATTGAAGGGATGGGGTCACGTATAGTGAGATTTTAGCCAACAACCGCTTTCACTCATTTAAGATGGGTCAAGGCTGGGTCTTCCAGCATGACGATAACCCAAAACACACAGCCAGGGCAACTAAGGAGTGGCTCCACAAGAGGCATTTCAAGATCCTGGAGTGGCCTAAACAGTCTCCAGACCTGAACCCAACAGAATATCTTTGGAGGGAGCTGAAATTCTATGTTGTCCAGTGACAGCCCCAAAACCTAAAAAGATCTGGAGAAGATCTGCATGGAAAGGTGGGTCAAATTCCCTGCTGCAGTATGTGAAAACATGGACAAGAACTACAGGAAATGTCTAACTTCTGTAATGGCAAGTAAAGGTTTCTGTACCAAATATTTGTTTTCTATTGTATCAAATACTTATTTCATGCCATAAAATGAAAATCAAATATGTAAAAATCATACAATGGGATTTTCTGGATTTTTTTTAGATTATATTTCTCATAGTTGAAGTGCACCTACAAAGAAAATCACATACCTCTCTATTTTTTGTATGTGGGAAAACTTACAAAATTGTAAGTGTATTTTTCCCACTATATATACTTTATTAAATACTTATATTACACCCAGATTGTGCAATTATGGTAAATAATTTTACAAGATTATCATGCCACATTTCAAACTTTTTTTTATCTATCAAAACGTGCCTTTTTATACTCCTACTCCAGTAGAAATCTTATTGTTAGTGTAGTAATGACTTGACTGGTATGTAAAGATAGATAACATTAGAAAGTGCTCATGGCGATGAATTATTGGATGCATATCATTTCTCTTTACAATTTTTGCCTGGCATGATGGTAATTATTATTGAGAGAAAATGAAAAAGCAACAAAAATAAAATATGATTTCTATTCTCTTTATTCCTTAGTGTTTAGTCACACTTTTCTTCCGCTGCTATGTCAGAGTAGCTGGGTGCATGCGATAACCTAATCTATACTTGTATTAATGTTTAGAAAAAAACATGTCTTGCAATAGAATAATAGAAAGAGCAAACATTAAATTGTATTCTGATGCCCATACAGCCCTCTATAAATACCTATCTCTAATGGTACCTTTACACGCCGCTACAGGATGGTGGAAACAACTGAGTAGATGAGAGAAATGTATCTTGCACCGCCAAATCAACCCGAGGTAGCGGCGTGTAAAGACTGTTGTTTCCACTCGTCACTTGCGGCACCTGTTTCAGAGCAGTGCTCTAAAACAGGTTGATTTCAAGGTGATGGTAGCGGCCTGTATCGGCGTGTAAATAAGGAACAAGAGGGTTGTTTCGACACCTTGCTATCTACCTGGGGCATGACACAGGCTCCGGGAAACCGCCCCCCTTCAGCGATCATTGGAAAAAGCTCCTGCGTTACAATAGGTAGTCGCTGCATAGGGCGGCATATTTAAGGAGCTGACCAGTCACACTACACAATTGCTCGTGCGTCATGTATTAGTCAGCCTCCTGCGCTGGCTGGCCAATCATGATGCTATTGCGTTGTCCTATCAGCGTACGAAATTCTCGTAATCCACAATTCTGGCACGCCTATGTGTTGTTCCAGCTGCACCATGTCCTCCCATATTACCCTCTGTAGTGGCGTGTAAATGAGGTAAGGTGCTTTTCAGAAGATAACTTTAGGCACCCGGCGGTGCATCCAGAGATAGATGTAACCTACTGTAGCGCACCTTGTTGCGGCATGTAAAGGTGGTGCCGGTACCGTTTTCAACCGTTTGTGCGTGCTCGTGCACGTGAAGCACCCGGTTGTTTCCACCATCCTGTAGCGGCGTGTAAAGGTACCATTAGGGTACCTTTACACGCCGCTACAACAAGGTGGAAACAACCGGGTGCTTCACGTGTACGAGCACGCACCAACGGTTACAAACAGTACCCGCACTGCCTTTACACGCCGCTACAAGGTGCTCTACAGAAGGTTGAATCTATCTCTGGATGCACCGCCGGGTGCCTAAAGTTACCTTCTGTAGAGCACCTTACCTCATTTACACGCCACTACAACAAGGTAATATGGGAGGACCTGGTGCAGCAGGGACAACACATAGGCGTGCCAGAATTGTGGATTACGAGAATTTCATACGCTGATAATACAAAGCAATAGCATCATGATTTGCCAGCCAGCGCAGTAGGCTGACTAATACATGACGCTCGAGCAATTGTGTAGTGTGACTGGTCAGCTCCTTAAATATGCCGCCCTATGCAGCGACTACCAATCGTAACGCAGGAGCTTCCTCCAATGATCGCTGAAGGGGGGTGGTTTCACGGAGGCTGTGTCACACCCCAGGGAGTTATCGAGGTGACGAATAAACCTTACCCTACCGTATTTACACGCCGTTACCACTGGGTTGAAATCAACCTGTTTTAGAGCTGAAACAGTTGCCGCAAGTGACGGGTGGAAACAACCGCCTTTACACGCCGCTACCTCGGGTTCATTTGGCAGTGCAAGATACATTTGTCTCATCAACCCGGTTGTTTCCACCCTGTTGTAGTGGCGTGTAAAGGTACCCTAAGCTCTAACCACTTTTGTAATTAAATAGAAAAAAATTAACTGCAGCACTCAGATGTGGTACAGGGAGTGACAAGGAGGACAGGGATGTCAGCGTAGGACCCATCAGATCTAGGTCACCGTGTAGTGGTTGATGGGCAAACAGATATTGGCCAATATATGTACCAAGAACCTTAGTAAATAAAAGCAGGTGAGCATTGAGTTTTTTGAAAAACATAAGTTTTTCAATTTTTTCCTCAAATATAAACTGCTTGTTAGCATACCGTATATACTCGCGTATAAGCCGAGTTTTTCAGCCCAAAAATTGGGCTGAAAAGTACCCCCCTCGGCTTATACGCGAGTCAGTGCTGTATACCGATGTATACATCGGTACATACCGATGTATACATCGGTATACAGCAGCCCCCGCATCCCCAGTAATGCAGGGCCCCCCCAGCGTCTCTCCGGTCACCTGTAAAGGAAACTATACTTATCACAGTGCCGCTGTCTGCGCCCGCTTTCCGCGCCCGCTCGCAGCTGCCGACCGCGATCCTCCATCTTGCGTCTTCTTCCTGTTTCTGTGCTCGTCGCGGGCAATGACGTCATTCCCTGCGACGAGCACAGGAAACAGGAAGAAGACGCAAGATGGAGGATCGCGGTCGGCAGCTGCGAGCGGGTGCAAGCGGGCATGGACAGCGGCACTGTGATAAGTATAGTTTCCTTTACAGGTGACCGGAGAGACGCTGGGGGGGCCCTGCATTACTGGGGCTGCCTGTATACTACCGCTGGGGCTGCTATATACCTCTGGGGCCCTGTATACTACCACTGGGGCTGTATATACTACCACTGGGGCTGTATAAACCACTGGGGCTGTATATACTGCTGGGGCCCTGTATACTACCACTGGGGCTGTATATACTACCACTGGGGCTGTATATACTACCACTGGGGCTGTATATACTACCACTGGGGCTGCTATATACCTCTGGGGCCCTGTATACTACCACTGGGGCTGTATATACTACCACTGGGGCTGTATATACCTCTGGGGCCCTGTATACTACCACTGGGGCTGTATAAACCACTGGGGCTGTATATACTGCTGGGGCCCTGTATACTACCACTGGGGCTGTATATACTACCACTGGGGCTGTATATACTACCACTGGGGCTGTATATACTACCACTGGGGCTGCTATATACCTCTGGGGCCCTGTATACTACCACTGGGGCTGTATATACTACCACTGGGGCTGTATATACCTCTGCGGCCCTGTATACTACCACTGGGGCTGTATAAACCACTGGGGCTGTATATACTGCTGGGGCCCTGTATACTACCACTGGGGCTGTATATACTACCACTGGGGCTGTATATACTACCACTGGGGCTGCTATATACCTCTGGGGCCCTGTATACTACCACTGGGGCTGTATATACCTCTGGGGCCCTGTATACTACCACTGGGGCTGTATAAACCACTGGGGCTGTATATACTGCTGGGGCCCTGTATACTACCACTGGGGCTGTATATACTACCACTGGGGCTGTATATACTACCACTGGGGCTGCTATATACCTCTGGGGCCCTGTATACTACCACTGGGGCTGTATATACTACCACTGGGGCTGTATAAACCACTGGGGCTGTATATACTGCTGGGGCCCTGTATACTACCACTGGGGCTGTATATACTACCACTGGGGCTGTATATACTACCACTGGGGCTGTATATACTACCACTGGGGCTGCTATATACCTCTGGTGCCCTGTATACTACCACTGGGGCTGTATATACTACTACTGGGGCTGTATATACCTCTGGGGCCCTGTATACTACCACTGGGGCTGTATAAACCACTGGGGCTGTATATACTGCTGGGGCCCTGTATACTACCACTGGGGCTGTAATATACTACCACTGGGGCTGTATATACTACCACTGGGGCTGCTATATACCTCTGGGGCCCTGTATACTACCACTGGGGCTGTATATACTACCACTGGGGCTGTATAAACCACTGGGGCTGTATATACTGCTGGGGCCCTGTATACTACCACTGGGGCTGTATATACTACCACTGGGGCTGTATATACTACCACTGGGGCTGCTATATACCTCTGGGGCCCTGTATACTACCACTGGGGCTGTATATACCACCACTGGGGCTGTATATACCTCTGGGGCCCTGTATACTACCACTGGGGCTGTATAAACCACTGGGGCTGTATATACTGCTGGGGCCCTGTATACTACCACTGGGGCTGTATATACTACCACTGGGGCTGCTATATACCTCTGGGGCCCTGTATACTACCACTGGGGCTGTATATACTACCACTGGGGCTGTATAAACCACTGGGGCTGTATATACTGCTGGGGCCCTGTATACTACCACTGGGGCTGTATATACTACCACTGGGGCTGTATATACTACCACTGGGGCTGTATATACTACCACTGGGGCTGCTATATACCTCTGGGGCCCTGTGTACTACCACTGGGGCTGTATATACTACCACTGGGGCTGTATATACCTCTGGGGCCCTGTATACTACCACTGGGGCTGTATAAACCACTGGGGCTGTATATACTGCTGGGGCCCTGTATACTACCACTGGGGCTGTATATACTACCACTGGGGCTGTATATACTACCACTGGGGCTGCTATATACCTCTGGGGCCCTGTATACTACCACTGGGGCTGTATAAACCACTGGGGCTGTATATACTGCTGGGGCCCTGTATACTACCACATGGCTGTATATACTACCACTGGGGCTGTATATACTTCTAGGGCTGCGTCTATACTACCACTGGGGCTGTATATACCACTGGGGCTGTATATACTACTGGGGCTGCGTGTATACTACCACTGGGGCTGCTGTATCTACCTCTGGGACTGGTGTATACCACACTGCTGGGGGCTGTATACTTGTGCTAGGGTCCACCCTCGGCTTATACACGAGTCAATAGATTTTCCCAGGTTTTGGGGGCAAAAGTAGGGGGGTCGGCTTATACACGGGTCGGCTTATACACGAGTATATACGGTATGTGCTATTTGGTAGTAACTGAGTGCTGCAGTGAATTTTTTTCTATTTGTTTATTCCAGCATCACAGCTTGCATCAGTTCACCTTATATCTTGAGTGCTGCGCAGCTTTTTTTCTGTTTACACTTTTGTAATTAGATATATTACTAAATTCGCTACTTTTCCCTATTCTGCACCTTTCCTAGATGTTTATTTTTCATTTTATTTCCTTTCACATTTCTTTTAAGTGGAGTCTCAAATAGGACGTTAGAGGGGACTACACTTCCTTTTGGGCATCATTTATCAACCCCCTTGAAACAGGATGTCATCTGGGGATGGCGCTGTGATCACTGTCATTACCATCCCTTGCTGACATCCTTCCTCAGAGGAAGTGACTCATAAGTGACAAAATCCTCAGTTGTTCCCACCATTCTTCAAACACTGAAGCCTCCTTCCCTGAAAAGAATCATCTTCATAGGGTGGTGGTAGAAGCAGTTTAAACCAGTGCTAATTCACTTGAAGGCAATGATCAAAGCCATGGGTTGGTACTGTTGACACTCACTCTGCTTCCATCACCACCCCTGATGACAATTTGTTTCAGGTAAAGAGGCTGTGGTGTTAGAAGCAGTGACCATGACAGCAGCAGTGACTGCAGATGTGGTGGCTTCTTAAACACCTCTACTAAGTCAGGATTTCATCAGGGACAATGGTGATAGAAGCTGTGTTAAATGACACTCTGGTCAAACTCTGATCAGATGTTAATCCGAGTGTCAGTATAGCGTGATCTGATCCTTTCGGAAGAGAGAATTGCAGCTCCTTTCTCTTCCTCTCCCTTTCATTGTGTAGACATTTTTGGGCAGCATCTATGGTCTGATTCTTCCGTGGTCCTATAACCTTTCCTTACTGATGACAGATATTACCAGTGAATTGACAATGAATGAGGTTAGAGTAAGAAATGGAAGCATTTTTTGACACTAAGGCTATGTGCACACGGGGGCGGGTTAGGGGCGGCGGCGGCTGGGCGGGACCCGACAGGAAGCTCCGGAGCCGTCCACCGGCTTCCTGTCGGGTCCGTGCTGCGGAAGACGGGCGGGTGTGCGGCGGTGCACAGCGGGTTAGTGGCGTCGGTTCTGCAGCGGCTGGAAGCAGGACATGATTCTGCTTGCAGCCGCTGCAGAACCGGCCGGATTATTGAACATGCTCATTCTTTGCTAACCCGCTGGGAACCCAGCGGGTTAGCAACGGATGAGCATGTGGAAACCGCCGGTGTGTGCACACCGGGTGTCGGTTTCCATAGGTTTCTATGTTAATCCAAAAGCCGCTTTTGGATTAACATAAATTTGCATAAACCTGATGGAAACCGACCGGCGGTTTCCGCTGCTAAAACGGCCCTAAACCTCCCTGTGTGCACATACCCTAAGATTCTCATTTTTAGTTGTATTAATGATTTATGAAGAAAAATGAAATTGCTGATTCCTCTTTCTATTTGTTTGACAGCTGATGAGAAACTAAAGCTTATTGTTTGAATATGCTGATAAAATGACTGACACCAATTTCTGAGCAGCCTCCTCAAAAGTGACATCTACAGTGGCTGCATTCCTTTTTGTTAGGCTGCTTTCACATCAGCGGCAATCGCTGATCGCGGCAGTTGCGGTGAAAAAAACGCAACTACCGTGATTACCGCATAACGGCCGCACTTGCAGTTCACTTGCGGCAAGCCCCATGCAATGTCTATGGGGCTTGCGGTAAGTGTGCGGCCAGTGCAGTTTCGGCACTTGCAGCAGATGCGGTCGCGAGAAAACCGCAGCTGACTGCGTTTATTTCGTGGCCGCATCTGCCACAAGTGCCGAAACCGTAACTGTACCGCACTTGCCGCCCCTGTCGCAAGCCCCATAGACATTGTATGGGGCTTGCCGCAAGTGAACCGCAAGTGCGGCCGTTATGCGGTAATCATGGTAGTTGCGTTTTTTTCACCGCAACTGCTGCGGTCAGCGATTACCGCTGATGTGAAAGGGGCCTTACTTTTGCAAAATTAGCCATCTCAGCTGAACCGTAATAGGGCAATTATAACCTAAAAGAGACCTTAGTTTACAAATGTTGTCCGCTGCTCTATGTCATTAGTTATTGTTTGACATTTGACCAATCTTACATTTCGGTGTGATCGAGCTAGTATAGAGAATTTTACAGGCAGGAATTCTATAGGTAGAATTATTCAAATTGGCTTTAGTACATGGGTAGAAAAACTGTCTAAAGGCATTTAGGCTATGTTAACAATGGACGTTTTTGTAATCAGTTTTTGGTGCAGCTTTTTTTTTTTTCTTTTAAACTGCACCAAAAACTGACATCTGCAAACAAAGTGCATAGGATTTTCAATTTGCTGTACAGACGTCAGCGTTTTTGACTACTGTGTTAGTGGTGCATTAAGTGCATCCAGAAAATAATGAGTGTCAATTAGTGCTCCATTTATCTTTTGTGCTTTCTTCACCACTAACATCCAGTTACTTACCCTCCCTGGCGATCCCATAGGAAGTTCTGGTGATGTCATCTTTCTGTGCATCGCAGCACCTGTGGGTATTTATGTACGGTACTTACAGGACCTGCCCATGTTACTCAGCCTGAGAGTCACATGGTACGAGGTCCTGTAAGTACTCGTACTACTCACAGGTCCTGCTGGTGCCTGAAAGGAAGACATTATTGGAGCTGACCATGGGATCGCCAGGAAGGGTAAAAAAGTGTATGTGCCTCTGTCCATGCGTCTGTCTGTGTCACTCAGAAACAGAGCAAAAAAGCAGCACAAACAGGTGATGTGTTTGTGATGCTTTTCCAAAAAGAGGATCTGTTTTTGATGCAGAAACTGCACCAAAAACAGATCAACAAAAATCGGAGCACAAATGCACTGTCTACCTTACAGGTAGCTATTCTGTGAGGATTTAGGGTAACACTCCCTTTTAATCACTCTAAAACCAACAAATGAGACCAAAGCTGGGCATACTTTAAATAGCTATATAAAGCAATGTAACTGATATTTTACAAAATATGATTTGAAATCCTTTCTTAGGAACTATTTTATTTGAATACTGACATTTTACAACTTGAGGGCTTTTTGGTTCCAAAGTGATTCATTAGTAATGCCTTTGTACTATTGTCAAACACTGCATGATAATATTGCAGCATAATGCTATCAAGTTTCCAGCAGGGAAAGCAATGTGGTAAATTATGATATAAATAGATTCATAACTGCCGAAGAGAAATAGAGAACATTTGCTTTGCACGTGTTGTCTATTTTAGCCCAAAACTTTCAATGTGCGGATCTTCTAGGGGCATCTCTTGTATTAGGCCTCATTCAAATATCCATTTTTTTATTTGAAAAACCCAATTTATATTAGTGTTGTGGCTCAGATTTTCATCAGAGTGATTTTTTCTCATGTCCCCTCTCTGCCAAAGGCTTGTACGCTAAAGTGTTTAATACAGACAATCCATAGGGTCCAGATGACTGCCATGTGCCGCTTTTGGGTGATTTTCATACGTGACTTTGATCAAAAACTGACATAGCTCCATAATGTTTTGCGAACACACTGTCCACAAAAAAAAATTGATATGTGAAGGACCATACATGCTACAATTGGTACATGCTTTATACATGAAAGACACTGATATGATTTATTAATGAAAAGGAATGACTTAGTGAGGCCTTAGAGCAAGCTGTATGCCTTTACTCTGGAGGGTCATTGATGTCTACAAAAACAAAAAATACCTAATTACTTAAGGGAGAGGACCAGTTAAGAAAATTCATTTCCATATACCCAATGAGGAGATTCTGAGTTACTTTAAGGTACCTTTACACGCTGCAACTTTTGGCGGCAATCGGAGGCAACCGAACGTGTGCGTGCACATTTTTCATGGTTGCCTCCAAACGCTGAAGGCGCATTTACTGGCCACAATTGCGCCCTCAACCTAAGGTGATGTGTCGTCCCGGAAGTACCCACACCAACATTGGGAAACATCTGGTTGACTCCTGATGCTGCTTCACACGCCGCAATCCCCAAAGGAATGTAGGCGTACATGTTCAGCGCCGCAATAAGATAGGCGTGACAGACTTGTGTATTCCGCGCCCTAAACACGCTGATTAGACAACGCAATAGTGTCTTGATTGGCCAGCCTGCGCAAGAAGACTGGCTAATACATGACGCTATTGCAATTGTGTAGTGTGAATGGACAGCTCTTTAAATATGTAGTCACCACCAATCATCGCCGGGAGGGGCAGTATCCAGAACGCTGTGACACGCCTCTGGGAAATCAGTAGGCGACCAGGGAAATTCACCTTCAGGGTTGCGTCTGGTTTTTGAACAATGCCCTGAAATTGCAACCGGGATCAACTTTCAAAATCACTACCGGGTTCCACAAATACACGCCGCAATTTCATAGCAATTTCATGGCAACGGTGACGGAAATCCGGATTGCTTCTCAGTTGCCACACCGTAGTTGCGGCGTGTAAAGGTGCCTTAAGAGAGTAAGGGGTCATTCATTCAGGACCTCAATCTCATGAGAAGATAGTGGTTGAAAAGAGCAACTTGCCCTAAATGACCTGTCCTATCTGACATACCGTATTTTCCGGCGTATAAGACGACTTTTTAACCCCTCAAAATCTACTCTGAAGTTGGGGGTCGTCTTATACGCCGGGTACATAAGCCTGACAGTACATACTAGCCTGACAGAAGGTCTTTAACAGTTGTTGTGCCTCTGCATAGTGTTAAGTGCAAGGAACACTAAGCGTTGCTGTTATTGTGGCCCCTGACAACCCGATGTTTACATTAACAACTGATCCCAGACATCCGACTCCACACCGCTCCTGCAGCCCAACTGCATGGAAGGACGCATCACCGCCCTATACATGAGGTGCGTGGAGCAGGGGGACACTAATCACCCGCAGGCATCGGAGAGAAAGCGGCGGCAGAGATATTTATGAGGCACCTCTCCCAGTAGCCCAATCCCAAGGCAGATGCCATTGTGCTCTCCCCCTTAATACCTTGCTAACTGTCTCTATTCAAAGCTCCCGGAAAAGTTAGGACAGCACACAGGAAACCGCTGCAGACTGCGTTTCCTGTGCACTGTCAAAAGCTGTCTTCGGGAACTTTGAATAGATACAGTTGGGAAGCCTCACTGTACTCACCGATGGTGGGTGCCGCAGGTCAGGTAGAGAAGAAAGTGAAAGTGCCTTTTTGTTCTTTGCTTCTCAGATGTGGTAGGGGCGGGCTGGGTGGAGAGGGTGTGCCAGATGGGTGAAAAAGGCATGTTTTTCTGGGCACAGCTCTGCTGGTGGGATACAAGGGCGCGGCCAGGGGATGCACTACTACTCTGATAGACAGGAAGGGCTGGGCAGGGAGACCAATCCAATTTGTATGCAATAAACAACCAACCAATCACTGGTGAGGTACATTACTGGGTACTACATACGGTACCACAGTAGATCACCAGTACTGTATCTGTACCTGTTCATACAATATACAGTACAAATGTCCAACAATCAAACCCCCATCATGGCTGCATCAGCAAGAAGAAAGAAATATGAAGCCAGTTTCAAACTTAAAGTTGTAAACTTTGCCGTGGAACATAATAACTGCGCTGCTGCAAGACAATATGGAGTAACGGAAAAGATGGTTCGGGACTGGAAAGCAAATGAAAAAGCACTAAAGAGTATGCCAAGGGGTAAGTGTGCATTAAGAAGAGGCACCCCCACATTGGCCAGAACTTGAAAAACATGTAGCCGATATGGTGAATGAGCATCGCCACAACGGTTATGTAGTGACACGAAACAAAATACGTTTATTTGCACTTCAGTGGGCCAAATCTAACCCAGAGCACAGCAACAGATTTAAGGCCACTGTATCCTGGTGTAGCAGATTTATGGCAAAGCATAATATGGTACTGAGGCAAAAGACAAAAATTGCCCAAAAGTTGCCTGCAGATCTTGATAGCAAAGTAACAAGTTTCCATCGATACATAATACAACAGCGCACCAAACATGGCTATGCATTAAGTGGTATTGGAAATATGAATGAGACGCCAATGAATTTTGATATGGCTGGAAATAAAACTGTCCATCAAAAAGGTGAAAAAACTATTTTATTGAAAACAGGACACGAGAAGTCCAGTTTTACAGTGGTATTGGGATGCACAGCTGATGGCGCCAAACTGAGACCAATGATTATTTTTAAATGAAAAACAATGCCGAAACTCAAGTTCCCAGTTGGTTGTTTTGTACATGTGAATGAAAAAGGCTGGATGGATGAAGAAGGGGTAAAGCTATGGCTTTATAATGTATGGAGCAGGCGACCAGGTGGACATATTCAAAAACCTAGTCTACTGGTGTGGGATATGTTCAGGGCTCATTTAACTCCCAGCACCAAGGAAAGGCTTGCAAGACTTAACACACATATGGCAGTTATTCCTGCAGGATTGACGTCATTTGATACAGCCACTGGATGTGTGCCTAAACAAGCCTTTTAAAGATCGCATTCAAGAACAGTGGAATGAATGGATGGTTAGCGGCAAAAAGTCATTCACAAAAGGAGGAAATATGCGTGCTCCACAGTTGGATGTTTTATGCAATTTTGTCATAAAAGCCTGGAATGATATTGATGCAGAAACAGTAATCAAGTCTTTCAAGAAGTGTGGCATATCAAATTCATTAGATGGTATGGAGCACGACTACTTGTGGCAAGATGAAGAGGAAGCTGAAGCTGAGACCACAGCATCTGATACGGAATTTGATCCATATGATGATTACCTTACCAATGTATCACAAGATACGGTACAAGATATGATATCAGATGACGAACAGGAGGACTTTGAAGGCTTTTATAGGGAAACTGCCATGCAATCAAAATCTGTAAAAATACTGTAGCTTGCAGTTATGATGGGCGTTGCTAACTCGCCGGGGACTTGACTGACACTTGTTCTCTCTCTATTGTTTGTTTCTTCCTCCTACCTTCCTTTATTTAGAGCCAATACGGAAACATTTAATCCACTTGCACTGTTTTATATTTACATGTGTGATGACAAACAACCTTATTTTTATAAGTGACAGTTTTCATGCTAAGTACCTGTATGTCATAAGCATTTGAATTAATATTACCATACTGAAATCCATTCTGATGTTTTTTTACGTTTTACCATAGTGGGTTGGAAGAGGGGTAGTCTTATACGGCGAGTATATCCCAAACTCCATATTTTAAGTGGAAAAGTTGGGGGTCGTCTTATACGCCCAGTCGTCTTATACGCCGGAAAATACGGTAATGTAGAAGGTCTCATTAGATGAAGCAGTATGTAATGCTTAGACTCTCTATGGTGGCTGAGGGAAACAGAACCCTTGCTGCTAGGCTTCCCAAAAGATCAAAGGTGATCACTGGGGTCCCAGCAAACAAGCAGGGGTCACTCAATATTGTACTTATTGTCAAAGGAACCTTCTAACAAATAGTGATTTAAAAAAAAAACAATTCTGAATTTTTGCATTTTTGCAGCATATTGGAGGTTTACAATTTTTATATAAAGTTCATGTAAATATTCATTGTCCAATGAAAAATAATTTAATTTGTTTACTTTCCCTCTCTAATTTAGAAAATTGTGATAGCAGTCTGTGAATTTATGCTTTCTTGTTTGCATTTTGTCAAACATGCATGCCTGGTACATTTCAGATCAAGCACTAATACACTTAGAGTGGATGTGTCACCAGGGTATGCTGCTCTGTTCAGGGGTGACATAATATGTGAACATATCTGCTTTTCTATCATAGTAAATAGCAGGATAAATATCACGTTTGGCTAATAGTAGTTATACCATGATAAGGTCTATAGAAGTAGATGTGCAGCAGCTTGTCAATCACTGCTGATAGGGTCAGAACGAGGCAGGGAGAATGTTCCCCTACGAATAAAGCAGATTTTGCAACCATATGTCCAATGTATTTTTGTTGAGCTCTATTAGTCAAACAACACAAAGTGTTTTTTTGTTTCATTTGATCTAACATTGCACCAAAGCTGTCTACATACTATGCTGCTTTTAGACAGTCACCTTAAGGAGTCATGTGTGGCAGTGGAAACACTCAGGACATGTATTTATCAGTGAGTATAACCTATGTGAGATGCGTCTGCTGAGAAGGGGCTTTCTGTATATTGTAGCGGCTTTCCACTGCATCATTAAACATTAATTGCTAATGGCTTGCCTATTTTCAATAGCAATGTGGTTTCTCTAATATCTGTTCTGCCATTAAAAATAGGCAATCCATTAGCAATTTATTTATAATGAGGCAGCTAAAAGCTGCTGCGATATTTAGGAAGCCACTTGGAGTGGGCAAGTGCTACTCGTTCATCAAACACCATGTGTGACCTCAACCTCAAGCTGTGGAAACAGTTACTAAGCATGGTGTCAAATTAAGAACATATCTGGAGACAAATAAATATGCTCAATATTTAATTGATATAGACCAAACAACCAGAAATTACAAGTCATGTTTTCTCACAATGAAGGTTTCTATTAAAATGTTACAACACTTAGGGTTTTTTTCACATGTCCATGCAATTCGGTCTGATATCGGTTCATAATGCACAGTGTTGCCGTGGTCCTCCAACCTTAGCATGACAGCCTCATAGAAATATATTCAGCTTTCACACCCAGATTGGGAGAACCAGTCCATGTATTGCGATCCGGTATCAAACCAAATTTCACATACCTGTAAAAGAGCCCTTGGGTTAAACTCACGAAAGTTTATGAAACTTCTTCCAGGAGGATTAAAATTACCCACTCATCGCGTCCTCGCAATGGGTGGGTCACGTGCTGCAGGCCCCGCGTCACTGGTACACCCAGGCCGGCTTCAGAGCATGCGCAGATGGCATGCTGACCCAGCGACGCGGCAGGCGGAAGTGACGCGGGGCCTGCAGCACTTGACCCGCCCATTGCGAGGACGTGATGGGCGGGTAATTTGAATCCTGGAAAGAAGATGGACAGCAGGAGGCGGGTGCGAGCGCGGGCTGAAGACCCTGCCTATCCGTCAAAGACCCTGGAGGAACGCCCATCAGACAAGGATTTGGTAAGTATAAAAAGTGATTTATTGTACATCTATTTAGGTAGATTTAGTCAGTCAGGGATGGTTAGAATAGTAATTTTAGGCTCCAGGGACAGATATTTATAGGTTAGATAGGTATTTTTAGGTGGTTGGTTCCCTTTAAGCTCAGCTCTGCTGTGCATGCAGGAAAGAACATGGTGAACCTCTGAAGATATGTCATCCATCCCCATAATAATGAATATTGCTCAAATAGTAGGTAACAGCCACTTCATTCAAAACTATCAATGGGTACCTCATCCAAGAGAAATACAAATTGCACATTAAGATATATCTGTTCCTATTAAGGTACCTTCACACACAGCAATTTTGCTAGGCAATTTCACTGGCAATTTGCTGGTTGCATTTAAATCATGGACACATTGTTCTATTTTGTTGCTGTATACAAATGGAACAATGTGTCCATGAATTCACTGCAACCAGCAAATTGCCAGTGAAATTGCCTAGTGAAATTGCCTAGTAAAATTGCTGTGTGTGAAAGTACCTTTAGGAAATACAAAGGAGAGCATAGGGAGAGAACTGCAGCACAAGGAGAAGCAGTGTGCTGCTAAGAAATGTAGTTTTAACATATAAGAATAGGACTATCCCATTCAGTTCTGTGAAGCTGGATGTACAGTCTACAGACAGAGATGAAATGAGACAAAATGGTACAAAAAAGAAACTTTAAGTAAGGATTGATGTATGTAGTCTAACAATAGTCCCGCAAATACAGGACTTTGTAAAGAAATTAAAAAAAAAAAAAAAAAATATAATATATATATATATATATATATATATATATATATATAGCGCCCCTGCGGACTGGTGGCCACAGTATGGTACTGCAGCTGGGTCAGGTAAGCTAAGCACCCCACACCAACACCCACCACATCCCCAATCCCAGACCTAGTACTCCATGTCAGGCAGGGGATAATGGGGGGGCTGAGTGGTGGGTGGAGTGGAGTGAAAGAAACCCGGGAAAAGGGGTGGAGGAACCAGAATAAAACTTGGGAACACAAAGTTGGGGGAGCTCGGAGAGTTCTGGTTGAAGTTCCTGGCGAGAGTGAGAGGGTAAGGAACAATACCCCTTAGCAGAGACACCCATGCAGCCCAGGCACTGACACACTTCCCGGGAAGAACACGGACCTGGCGGCCAGTGTCACTATATGGCCAGTCCGGGTCCAGGGCTACTGACTGGACGCAGAAGCAGAAGGGGTCTAAGGTGGACCTAGGAGTCAGGTACACCGAAGGACCGGTCGACACCAGGTGGCCGGCCCTGTAGATGTGGTCAGGGAAGCTTCAAGCCCCTAGCCACGAATTAACTGGCTGGGTGCGGGGTCTTCATGTCCCGTACCCCACCCCTAGCACAACGAAGGAAAGGGAGTCACAGAGGGCTAGGAGTCCTGAGCGGGACATCCACCGGAAAGTCAGCGATTGCTGGCCCAGAGTATGTGCGGTGGATTGAAGAGGCCGAAAGTCACAAAAGAGGGTGTGCCTCTAGCAATCTGGCCCAGCTGCTGACCGGCTACCGTGAACAGGAAACACTGTTGTACCGTGTGAACTAAGTCTGACTGTGTAAAACTAAGAACTGGGCAGTGGAGTAAAGTACCCGGTCAAACTCAGACTTTGTGTACAAGACTTGTTGTGTGGTGTCAGCCGGGGCTTGCCAGCACCTGCGAAGCTGCCGACTTGAAGCTAAAGCACAGGCAGAGACAGCCTGCATGAGAAGAAGCAGAGACACTAACCCTACGGAAGAAGTAGGAATCCCGCTGATGTCAGTAAGGCTGGGGTCAGACTTGCGTCTGCCCCAGCTCCTGAAGGGTCGCTGAACACTTAAAAGTTTTCAGCAGAAGTGCCCAGCATTAACAGGAAGCCCTGGCTGCCGACGCTGCCCCATAGAAACCCGCAGTGTACCTTGATAGCGGTCGCACATAGAGCTGCAGGAGGTCCGCTTTCAGGAGCGCATAGGAAACGTTGCCTGCAGCGTTTTCCTGTGCGCTCCTGAAAAGCGCACATCGTGCAGCTCTGTATGCAGCCGCTGCCAAGGTACACTGCGGGTTGCTATGGGGCAGCGTTGTCAGTCAGGGCTTCCCGTTAATGCTGGCCGCTTCTGCTGAAAATTCTAAGTTTTCAGCGGAGACCTCAGGAGCTGGACACACGCAAGTCTGACCCCAGCCTAAGTCATCCTATGATGCACACACACATAGACTATATACCGGCCCAGGGGATAACCAGCTCTGCTCGTGGAGGGCTTATCACCTCGCTGCCCATCGCCATCATCCCCGGGACCATGACTAGCAGTGATGGCTCAAATTGGCCACAAACCACGGGTGGCGTCACATCCATGACAAACACTTTCAATGTTCCCCTTTCATTAACATCGCACAGGGCTATGGAACCGGTCTGCAGCCACCACCGTGACATTCCCCCAGGCAACAGAGACTGAAGGGGACCGGTTCTGAGTACTCCACAGCCCTGTCGGGCAACTTATACATATTTCCAATGTGGGAATAACCCTTTAACATGTTTGTGGGTCTAGGAAAGACATTAGAACTATATCTGCCTACTAAACTGTGGCTTGTTCTAAAAATTTCAGTCAAAATATTGTTAAATACAATACAAAGGTAGTGGCAATAATACATTGACTTTATTGCTTTATGGAAACAGTGCATTTAGTGTAATTAATATATGATACATATTCTTTTCAAAGACCAAGGGGTCTATTTATTAAGACTGGAGTTGCATACACCAATCTTAATGAAGACGCTTGGTACAGTATAATGCACCCAATTCACTAAGTGGAGTATTCCGAAAATGAAACAGGTGCATGGTGGTTAATGAAAAAGGTGTGTGTTAACTAGTATAACTTACTATGAATTTGATAAGCAGATGAACAAACTTCTGGCATATTTCTTAAGATGTTTAAAAATATTGCAACTTATTAAGGTGTGTTACAACAGAATTTGTTTGTAAACACCGTAATAAATTGCCCCCATAGACTTTAAGAAAACAAAATTCCAATTAATTATGGCTCAGTAATATGGGGAAGGAACGGTGTTCACCAGTCCGCGCTGCCAAGATCCACTTATTCCAAGGAAAAACTCACGATCAGATGTAGTATATCCAAATTCTTTATTGCATCCTACGCGTTTCAGTGCCCTCCTGGCACCTTCGTCAGGGAACCAACTGAAATAGGTGAGTGGTTACTTTATACCACCGTACTTTTGAGTGTCTAAGTGATAAGGCACTATTGCGCCTCTTGTTCACCTCCCCCTTTTCTTTCATTTAATTAATTATGGCTGGCTTTTTAAAAACCAGACTCAATAAGGGGTATGTGAGAATAACATGCAGCAAACTCCTTAGGAGGTCCACGGCACTCAGGCTCTTGTCTACAACCTGCAGTGAGCCTCAGTCCACTATACCACTGCAGGATAAGCTCTACCCTCTCCTAGTGTATCCTCGCCCATCCCTTGTAGACTGTGAGCCCTCATGGGCAGGGTCCTCTTTCCTCGCCTACTGTATTCTCATCCATCCCTTGTAGACTGTGAGCCTTCGTGGGCAGGGTCCTCTCTCCTCACCTACTTTATCCTCACTCATCCCTTGTAGACAGTGAGCTGTCGAAGGCAGGATCCTCTCTCTCCTCACCTACTGTATCCTCACCAATCCCTTGTAGACTGTGAGCCCTCGCGAGCAAGGTCCTCTCTCCTCCTGTACTTGTCTGTGCCTTGTATTGCTCATAATTATTGTACTTTTTTATTTATGCCCCTTTTTTTTACATGTAAAGTGCCATGACATAAATGGAACAATATCAAAATGATAATAATTTAATCAGTGCATCACCAGAATTGTCACTCCAGTCTATAACTGGAGTACCATGTCTGGTGAAAGGAACACTATCACTATTGATGAATTTTCAAGTGCGTGGTCCAAAACTGGTATGAAATCACCAAAAGTCACAATATTTTTGCGTGACTCCACGCTGTACACAAATAGTGCAACTTCTTAAAGAATTTTATTCCAGGTTTCTGGTTTGAAACATTTTGCTTTTATTTTGAAAAGCATTAAGTCAATAATATAACCCTGCATTATTAAGACGATTAATACTACAATATTTTTAAGTAAAAAAAGAACATTCCTAACTGTATCATCATTCTAAAAGCATCCAATGAAAAAGTATTTAAGAAAGATATATTCAGGTCTTCCTATTGCTGCTGTGTGAATACACAATACCAGCTATTGTCTAAAAGGCTGGGGAACGCAGGTTGTTTCGGGAAGACCCTTACCAACATGAATATCTCTCTTCTGCAAAGATCTATTGACATGACTCTTTTAGTAGATTTGTGCTCAAGTGTAATGCCTAATGAAGTGTGATATGAATGTAATAACACAATGAACATACACTAGAAAGAAGATTCACTGACCAAGGTATAACTTGAGCCCAACACAAAACTTTTACAGTGATCTGAAATATTTAAACATTCTTTTTTTCTTATGTGGCAGGTAGCCCCTCAAACACCAGGCCCCAGATGTGATTGCTACTTTGCACCCACTATAGCTACATCCAGTGCACTGATATGCTTGTAGCACAAAGTATATCACTTTCAAAGGACTATAGATAGAGATGACTGCTTTACAAGTATGAACTGTGTTGTAGTTTTTTGTCATAGCCAAAGTAAATCCATTTGTTAAATGTAGTATGCAGAGTTTCTGTCAAGTTGACAATTGTCAGAAGTTACTAAATAAGATTGTGGTTCAAGACAATCATATTTGACAAAAAACATATTATATATAAAAGCAGACCGTCATTTAGCCATGCACAACAAAGGTTAAGATGTATAATTAGCAGAAATGATACAAAATAAGAATATATAATTCATACATAGACTAGCTTTAACGTCCTCATTCTTTATGTATTTGTTTTTTACTCTTTTTGTTGTCAACCATAGCATTAATAGCAAAAGTAACATTTGGTATTGATTAACATGTTGACTAAAGTTAAAAAAAAATAGTAAAAAAATTATCTGCAGCTATGTATAACTTCAACCTACTGCATAAGGGCTAATTTATGATGACTACTTTTGCTTGTGTAGGATGCCCAACAATGCTGTTGAGACAAACTGATATTAGGAATATTATCACAAAGTTATAATGTAGTGATAGGCTTGAGGTTGATATAACTCATTAGATTGATTCTCTTTACTATCTTATTTTTAGGAATTTATCCTAGGCTATATTTGTAAAAGTTGAAAACCACATTATATACATCCACATACTATATAAAACGTAATATATATTTAAAATAATCAAGTATAAGTACCTCCTGCAAGGATCCTTTCTTCAAGGTCAGCCATTTCTTTCTTGTATGCCTTCAGGGCAGCCTCCTTAAAACTTGGACGAATGCGTTTTTTCTTTGGAACCTCAAATGCTTTCTCAGGTATGTTTTTGTTCTCATCATCGTTCTTAGCATCCTCTGTCATATCGCACACAATTTCACATTCAGGTTCTATTATATCCTCTGGAGCCAAGTCATCATATGGAATGTTGTATTCATCCATTTGTAAACAAGCAAATTCTGTGTCATAGGCATTGTCATCATATTCTTGATATTCTTGCATTTGTTCAAGATTTTCATTTGTATTTGTTCTGTTTTCAAGTTTGGCAAGAACTTGTTCCATCACTTCCACATAATCACCTCCATTGTCATTACCCTCTATTGATTTATCATACTCAGTGTCATCATCTGCTTTGTAATAGTATGGTTCTGTGTACACATCAGAATCTAGAGTAGTACTGGATTCATTAGCTGTCGACTGTGATAAAGTGCGAAATCTGCCCATAAATGAGGAGCCACTTTCATCATTGCCACTTAAACTCTGTGTGCTTTTATTCCATACGACTTCCAGAGCTGATTTTGCACGCTGAAGAGTGGAGCCAAACTTTGGAAAGCTAAAGGATTTATCTGAAAGATCAATGCTCAAGCGACTATGCCATGATTTTGGAGGCGCGTCCTCTGAGTCATCACTTTGCAGTTCACTCTGACTGCGGTACATCATAGGCAATCTTTCCTGGCCCTGGTAAAGTTCATTGTCATTTGCCTCAATGTAAGATTCATATTCACTAGTCCACTGATTTTGTGACATGTTGGAGATTTCAGGACAAGATGGAGAATTGGTCTCTAAAGTGTAATTGTAGTTTTCTGTGTTATATGGAAGATCTGTACTTTGGCACTTTTCATAGTTGTTTGCATATATTTCCATTTGTTGATCTGTAGGACAATTGACATTATAGGCAAAGCCATGTTGTGTTGATGTATCAAGTCCAGAATCTGTACCTTGTTCTAAATGGTGCCATTCTTTCCATGGTGACAAGTCACCATGTAAGGAAAGTTGAGAGTCACTATAGTGACTGCGGTCTCCTGACGCACAAAGTATCCCATTGCTGACACCACTGTCAACTGTCTCTGTGTTCTCTATTTCATTTTCTTCATGGTAAGGCTCTGCGTCATTACTGAAAGCTTGCTCTTGTGAGCTTGCATACCAGTTTGATGAATTATCTTCCTGTCTTCTCTGCCAGAGTTCTCGATCAGAAGACGATAACAAAGAACTTCCATTGGTTCTTATGAAATATTGGTTTTCAGAAAAATCCTCAGAGTAAGACTGACATAACTTTGAAAAATCAGATTCTGACCGACTCAGTTTTGGTGTAGAAAAATCAGTCTGTGAATGCCACAAAGGAGTTGAATCACTGTAATATATTTTATTTTTGTCCAAGCTATCAGATACAGGTGACTGAAAATTAAGGTCTCCGTAATCATCTTTACTTTTATAAGTGGCATCTTCAGATGTTCTGTGAGGTTTTTTACTTTGAGATGAATGCCCACTTCTTTTACTACCATTTGATTTCGTCTGAGCTTCAGACTTGGAAACTGTTGCATAACTGTTTCTGTTTATGTCTGGTTCCAATTCTTTGTCACTGTCTTCATGGGATTCCCATTCATCATGATTAATCTTTGGCTCCACAGCTGAAAATTTCATGTCCATACTCTCATATGTCTGAGACAAAGGAAGTGGCTTTTCTTTTTTAACTTTTAGTTCATGGGAAATAATGTCTGTGGAAATCCCAATTCCAGTTCCCTTCAGCTTATAACACTTTTTTAAAACTAAATCTCTGTCTTGTTGTGTAGCAAAATAGACAAGAATTGGTCTGGGTTTTGCATTCGGGCACTCTCTTTGTTGCCCTAGTCTATGAGCAATTTCAATTTTCATACTGTTTTGTGCATCTGAAAACCCCATTTTTTCTATTAAAATTCTATAAACAACATGTTCACAAAGTTCGTTTTTTTCTTCAGGCACATTTAAAAACCTAAGACTAAGTTTACTGCTGTGATGACCTAGCTGCTTAATGTAGTCATGGATATCTCTGGTTTCTCTTCTTGACTGTACAAACCCTGATCGCAGCTGCTCAATTTCACTTTGCACAACCTCAACACTGCTAGAAATTTCATCAATTGATTGCTTCAAAGAATTAACATGACCTCTTAATTCTGACAGTTCAGTTTCAATTTGACTTATACCTTGAAGTTCTTTAAAGATCATTTCCATGACATCATGAGTTTGACTTATGCAACCTGTGGAGCTAAATCCAGGTTCAATTGCATTGGTTTTCTGCTGACGGACTGTTCTGTCTAAAGACTTGCTTCGTAATCCCCAGGTTTTTTTCCATGTGCTTACTTCAGAATCTGAGGAAACACACTCCTGACTCTTCTTCCATTTTCTAAGTTTACGTAAAGCACCCATTTTTAGGCTGTGCAATGTACGTTCCCCATCTGAGCTTCCGTCAGAAGGAGCTAAACTGCTCATGCTTTTTCTGTTTCGCCTTACAGGCATGGTTTGTGATGAGTATTCCTTGGTTGTACTACCAGCCCTTGTTTCACTTAAAGATTCTGAATATGAACTATCAAGAGAAGATATTTCGTGAAATGCATCCTCATTATTATTGCCAGTTAGAATAATATTCTTTTGAAGCCCATTGGCAATTGCTACTCTATAACTGAATGTCGGAGAGAGTGAAAATTCCTTCTTAGAAGTATCTTCTTCGGTTGATAGGTTGCAAGATGAAGAACACCTGGCAATTTTTTTTACTTTACTTTTGATGGTAGTTGAAATATTTGGATTCTTGATTAGGCCAAATTGAGAAATATCCTGTTCCTTTTTGCTTGGACTTTCTTTCTTTTTTGTAGGATTCCCCAATTTCTTTGCAAACATTCCTTTGCAAAGCTTATATATATAAGAGAAGATCAGGCTCTTCAATAGGGCAGAAACCATCAGGGGAACTTTATATTAACTATCTTTGCAAAAAAAAAAAGTATCTCTAGCTCCTGAGCAAAATTTGTATGTCCACACAACATTAAGCTGTAGCTGAAAGAAATGCACGTGAACTTGTGTAAGAATGTATGTCCTACGGAAGGACCAGAAACCGTCTGCTTCTCATGACTTCTGGAGGTCTCTGCAACAAAGGCATTTTAAGCATCACTGATTCATACAGTACAAATTACACTTGTGAATAATAAAGCCATACAGTAAGCATAGCATGCAGCACAATCATCTCAATAGCTAACATGTAAAGCAGAGATTGGTGGATGCCGTAAGGTCTACATTTTTTAACTATAATTCTGTAACATGATGTTGATACTGCTATCCAAATGTGTCACAATACTATTACACTTTTTTAAGAAGAAAGACAGCAGAACTATTCACTATTAAATCCTCAGCCAATTATGTGTCAAGAGGTGAGCTAAGGAATACAACATGCATGAAGTATCTTGTTTGAGTTTTCACAGCATTTGACCTTACAACATCTTCCTTTATAATACTTAAAGGGGGAACACAGTGGAGTGTAGAAATCAGCCAAATGTACCTATATAATATTGGTTGTAATGTAATCGAAATGAACTAAAAAAAACAACTAAAACACTACATAAAACAGGAAGTGTACTTGCAAAGCTCATTCAACAATAACACTTCTAATTGGATTTTGTGCTATAACTGAATTATTTCACAACAGTGATATAGATAGATTAGTTAGATTCGAATTCCAGGTGCACCGTAGTCCTAAGTGATCACTATTTCTATTTTTATACTATTGACTAACATGGTAAAAAGAAATATTGCTTTTCAAGTAACTCACAGTAATTTTAATTACCGGTAGCTGTTTTGAGGAAGTAATGGTGTTTGTTAAACTCACTTGTAAAAATAATTTTAGCAGCAGTTCAATCAATTAGCAATAATCTCTTATGACTCATGTCATTGTACTTAAAGCAAGTCCAGCATTTTCTTTTCTCCAGTGCTGGGGTGGTGATTTAAATATACGTCCTCTGCCCCCTATCATATACTCCCCTTCTGGAAGCTTCACCCTTTTACTGACGCCATTCCGGTCTTGAGGTGCTGTCTCATGACTGTAACTGCTAATGGTGCTGTCACACGCATCAATCTGAAGAACGATATTGTTAGCGATCACATGCATGTGCGATCGCTAACAATATCGTTCAGATCGCTGGTGAGTCGTCACACAGGCAGACTCACCAGCGATCAATGGACCAGAGACATCGTGGAAAAGATTTAAATATAATTTCCAAGATGTCTTGCTCCCGCTGCCAGGCTGCGGTAAGCGAGAGCAGGCTGGTCTCCAAGGTAAACTGCGGGTATCTAGTTACCCGCTGTGTACCTTGGATACCAGCCGGTGAGCGGAGAAGGCTGGTAACCAAGGTATACTTCGGGTATCTAGGCAGCGCGCGCTGCCTAGATACCTGCAGTATATCTTGGATACCAGCTCCCAGCGCTTGCTGGGAGCTGGCTTATCGGTTGTCTGTCATGCTGCGTGTCCACCGGGCGACCAACAATAGATTTGAGGTCCTGTCCTCAAATCAAACGATGAACGATCAGCCGACTGATCGTTCATCGTTTGTAGTGTCACTTCGACATCGTTTAAGCATCACAGAACACTTGACTTTTGAACGATATCGGCAACGATATCGTTACGTGTGACGTGGCCTTAAGGCTGCATGCACATCAGCGTTTCCTGCCGATCGTGGCAGATCTGGCAGCTTTGCCGCATCTGCCACGTAACAGCTGACTTGTGGCAAGCCCGATTCAATCCCTATTGGACTTGCACTCAGGTGTGGCAGTTGCAGTTTTGTCGGATCCAGCAGATCTGACACTTGCTTCAACGGAAAAAAAAAAATTGCTAGCAGCGTTTTTTTTGCGCTGCTGCAAGTGCTGAATTGCAAAGCTGCACCTGCCATACCTGACCCAAGTCCCATAGAGAATGAATGGGGGTTGCCACAAGTCAGCTGTTACATGGCAGATCACGGCAGATGAGGCAACCTGCTGGATCATCCGCAAATTTCATATAAAACTGAGGTAAAGGGTGCCTATCTGGCTGTAAAATCAGACGTTACATCACAAGGTCTCAATGCATCTCTATGAGAGCCAGAGCCAGGCCAGAATGAAGCACCCATAGAGATGTATTGAGTTGTGATTTCTGGAACACTCCATGAAACAATGGATCTGCCTAGCAGGTCCCAAATCACAGGAGGCTGACCAGATGGGCAGTGAAAACAGATGAAGACAATGAAAGGTGAGTGTAATACAGAAGAGAGGGGACTTATACTTAAAGCACAATTCCAGAGGTCCAATATTTAAAGCACCACTCCAGCAGTTCAATAAAAAAAAGCTGTAGTGGTTCTTTACCAAAGATAGTATAACACTGCAACTCAATGAATCACTGTGATGTACAGTAGGTCATCTTTTACTAAGTGTAAGATAATTTCTAAGTAAATATGACTTTAATATTTAGCTATCTTCTCATTGTCTTTCCAAGTTTGACTCTCTGCTCAATATCAGAGTTAGAGCTTTGCAAATAGACTTCTATATATTATACAACAATCTATAGAACTTCCAAATGAAGCTATGAGAACGACAATACAATGACTTCACTTATTGGACATTACCAGTTTATATATGAGTTTACACAAATCGTTCAGACACAAGACACCATAATTTAACATAGTTGGTAATGTAAGCAATACATTTCTTCAACTGGAACATGAACATGTTAGTGAAAAAATATACGTACATGTGAAAGCTTAACCAATATGACCACCTGAAAGCCAGACAACACAAAGATTGATTATTTAGCAAATCCAACTGATATAGAAGTGTCAAGCATACATTAGTCCCAAACTGAAACCAAAACAGCCCTATGCATTCATAAAACTATTTGTAAGTTGGTATATTGCTTGACATCATGTTACTTGCACTTTTTCACATGTCTCTATAAATACTCTATGGAAGCATTATATAAGGAATGTGAAAGATTTGTGGTAAGTGGAGATGTGTTAGTAATTATTGTTTTTAACAAAATTACTACAAGAGTAAATTAAGGTTCCATGTGAGCCTGAACAAGGATAATAAGCTGGTTTACGCCAGTATTTTGTCTGTGCCACATACCTTAAACAAAACTAATTAGTTTAAAGAAGAAATCTCATAGAAACAAAAATAGTTTGTGAAATGTTGAACTCTTGTATCTCTAATGCATTCCATCATGTTCTATAGTAACTTCAGTATAGCACATGTAATGGGGGTGGTGCATGGGTGGGGCAACAGTAGTATGACCTGAACTGACTTCAACCATGGAGTCCCCCATTTGAAGACATTCAAAGAACATTTACTTCCTCATTTATATTTTCATCACTCTATATCTTCAATGACTATAAAAACATAGTGAAATAAAGATATTTGGGCCCGACATGTGTTTAGAAATGTATTTGATTTTAAAATGCTGATTTCTATTAAACAGAATGCATCTTGTGCTATTCCCTTCCATTTCATTTAGCCTTATCCTGATTGTTTCTCAATGGCTAAAGTAAGACTTTGGATCAAATCTACTGAATTAAGTAGTTTATGTTTTGAAGCTTTTGCCTACTATGGCGTGGGAAGTTTGAGAACACCGAGCATTTGAGCATGAAGTGCGGTTGTCAAAGTAGTCAACTACTGTAAGATTCGATAGGTAAAGGACGATGGATGAATAAAGAACAATCTTGCACCTGATCTTAGTTGACTTTTTTGATTATATTGCATTTTATTCTTATACCACGGTTAGATCTTTGGATTTATCTAATGTTTTCTTTCAAATGCATTTGACAGGTCTGGTTGATAAACCTGACAAGTCTTATCTACAGTACAATACAATACACTTTATTGATCTGGAGGGAAATTATGGTCTGTAGCTTCAATGCAACTGAAATTGACTCTAGTCCTTTGTTAACATTTAGGGTACACGTTACAACGTCATACTGACTAACATTTAGTCATAAAGTATCTTATAGAATATCCTATTGTATTAATTGTCTGTATTTGTGCTGTATTGACCTTAATGAACATTTCATTATTCAGTGAAGTATTTCAGCAGAAAACCTCACACTAACCCATATACAGTAGTTCTGAGACCACTGTTTTCTATTTCTGTAGGCTCTGCTATAGAAATTCATTCCACAACAGTATATCAATCACTTCTCATTATCAGGGAGATTGCTGGGATTCCCACTTTCTGATAGGTTAGTGTAGGGACAGCACAGTCACATTAACGCCTGCAAGTCATATTACATCAGGCAAATCCAATCTGTATTCTTGGCTAGCTGAATACAGATGAGTATAGGAAGATTGGATTTTCAGATCAAAAGAAGTCAAAGAAGCATATTAATTTTTAAGCAGACCAGTGGCATCAGCATCCCATGAGACAGGAGTCCCACTCTAAATAATGGCTATGCCTAATGCTGGACTCAGGTGTTTGCTTTTTTTGAGCAACCAAACATATGATTAGTATTAGCAGCTTGCTGGCAGCCAAACAGCATTAACCCTTTAGTTTGCTAGAGTCTGAAGAAATCAGGTTCTGGTAAGCTTACTTCCGATTTTTCGAACAATTTTGCGAATAATTTTGCATAAGGATATTGGATAACAAATAAAACTTGGAAGGGTCAGTGTTAGTAAACAATTAACATGAATGTACCAAAATGCTATTATTTCCAGTGAACTGAAATTAGTATGCGTTTTCTCCTTTAAATTGACTTTGCAATGGTCTAGTGGAGCTTGCTTCCACTTCAAAGTGCTAATTGTTTTCAGTTTTCTTATCATGTTCGGCACAAATCACAATTTAATCTGAATGACAATTGCTCAGGAGAATAATCTACAGGGTACTGGCACTGATATTTTCAGATAAACTGCAGGGTGTTCATCTTGAAAGATTAATCAAGAAGCAGAAATGCATAAGCATCTGTAAATCTCAATTTAATACTAATCCTTTGGTGAACTAGAAAAAAAAAGTATTTCACATCATCAGCAGCAGCAGCTCCACCAAACGATCCCTGCTTGACATGATGCTCAGCCATAGGCAACAGCTCTATGTGTGTAGTAGAGATAGTGTGCAGAGCATCGCACTTCTACACTCTCCCATGAGTGCTCGATTCTTAAATTCTGTGCTGTCCTTAAGGTGTGCTACTTCGTGTAAACGATGACCTAGATATCTCCACATTGTGCGCTATGTGACCGGTGGAACCAGGCAGGAATCATTTATACAAAATCCCTAACATTTCTAAAAATACAGTTATACAGAATCTTCATCCATCGACTCATCATATTTAGACAATTTTAGTTTTTTTTCCGCTATGAACTTTGCATGCTAATGTGGATCTACATGTTATGCAAACATTACTATAATAGTACTTTCCCCCTGATATTAGTGGCCGTGCAATAAACTGCAGACCCCTGGCTGGGAATTGCTGGGTACATTCTACAAATGTTAAGTATCTTACATAATAGAAATGTATGAAACATACAAGTTCAACAAATAGATATTTGGGAAATAGTAATACATACCTGTCACCAATCTCTTCTCAAAAGAAAGAAAATTACATACCACTGGTTCTAGAGCACGAGCACATTTTTTTTCCTTTTTTCCATTGCTACATTCCCATTTTCCATTCATCCACAGCACGTTACAATACAATATGAAGCTGCTTCACAGTGATTTGACTCAAGTGCAGTCAGGCATGTTGCTAGTCTGCAATGGTATCTGTTCCTCTAAATTCCGCCGCGCTCTCCTGGCTCCATCGTCAAATGCATTTTTATAACTCCTCCTGCTATTTCTATCAATAACTGAGGCTTTATTTATACTGCGTGTCTGAGATAACAAAACAGGAGTCAGAATCCCACTTCTGCGAAAAGAGAGAAGGGACCGATGATAGTAGGCATCCTGGTGGTTTCTGATCTGGGAACTTCACACATCGCTGTTCCTTCTGCCTGTGGTTCTGAATGCAGCATTCACTGCAATAGCCACAGCCCACCTCTGTTGGAAGCAGCCCCTCCACTTCCCAGAAAAAAAAAAGAGAGAGTGAAAGAGAGAGACACACAGAGGCTTAGAGAAAGTCCTCGCTCACACATCAAACACATACGATGCTCTGTGAAAGCCAGCAGGTGCATCACTGGCCCCAGCACGGAGAGCTGGCTCAAGTACCGCCTCTAGCTTGTAGAGGAAATCTGGTTGCTAGGGCCATGTCTCAGCTAACCTTTCATTTATCACAATAACGTGACCAGGAGTGACAAGTGTGCAGCCATTTCTTTCAGCAGAGTCCTTTCAATGTGTCTGGATACTTCAATATAGAAGCTGATAGATGCTTCACAGATTGTTGAGGCATGACTGCTGAAATGATTATCAGAATCTCCCAGTCTGCTGGTTAGCTTATTTTCCCCTACTTTTATATAGGACACTATGCCTTTAAAAGAATGTTTAGCTTTTAAAATGAACAATTAAATTATAATTTGGAATTGAATATCATAGAATGGTGAACTTGGAAACATTTTGAAATTTATTTTTTCCAGTTAGCTTTGAAAACATAATAACTTGATATACTAACCCTTTCGAAATGCAAAAAATTATTATTATATATTATTATAGCACCATATATTCCATGGTGCTTTACATGTGAAAAGGGGCATACATTGACAAGTACAATAAGTATGAGCAATACCAAGCACACACAGATACATGAGGAGAGAGGACCCTACCTGCGAGGGCTCATAGTCTACAAGGAATGGGTGAGGATACATTAGGTAAGGAGAGAAGACCCTGCCCACAAGGGTTTAAAGTCTACAAGGGATGGGTGAGGATACACTAGGTGAGTAAAGAGGACCTGCCCGCGAGAGCTCACAGTCTACAAGGATGTGTGGGGCCCACTGGGACGGGTACTCGGTACCAGACCGGGGTATCACGGCGGTCTTGGTCCAGACCGTGTCCCAAGGCCACAAGTAATGGGGGGCATTTACAAGGGAGAAAGTCATGATGCCACCCGTGGTATGTGGTCAGGGTGACCACCGCTGCTGCAGAACCTCCAGGGATGATGCTTGGCAGCCGGTGATGAAACGGCTCTACACGGGCAGAGCCTGGTCCACAGGGCAGTAGTGATGATAACAGTTTATGAGGGAGAACAGGGTTTGCAAGGATTACACAGACTCATGGTTTTGTAGTTTTCCAAGTCTTTTACTGAAGATGTTACATCAGCTGAGTACTGTCCACGGAGTCTGTATAGGGGCCAGGCTGCTCCCACCCTGACCGGGTCCTTGGCTTCCTACTCCTGCGCTGTGTGTGTGTGTGGCCCTGCTGACGCTTTAGCTAAGCTGCCGGCCCTGTCTCCCCTCACGGGTACCAACTTGCTAGGCAACTTGAGTCTTATTCTGTGTTCCTGACCCCGCCGTGTTGCTTCGCTGTGGCACAGTGAAGATGTTGGACCTTCACTATTCCGGTGTTCACTGTGCTGTTTGTGTCAAGCACAGCATCGGATCCGGTATCCGTTCTATGCGCTTCTCTGGGGTGAGTCTCAGGGAACTCAGTCTCCCAGGTGTGTTCCTCTCTACTCCTCCTTTCCTCAGACCTTGGCCGGCCTGGAACTGGACAGTGGCCTGTGGGGTGAGCCTAACGCAGCTCCTTTACACCCAGGTCCTTTTCCTCAGTACTCTCAGGAACTGAACTATCCACTTCCTCTCCACACCAGAATATATAGGGAAGCAGCTTTAGCTCCCCCTTCTGACCTGGAGGCGCTAGTGTAGTGTTGTAGATTGTGTGGGGAATTAACCTTAGGTGTTGTTTCTGTGGCACATTAACCCCTGGGGTGCCACAAATGAGCGAGGATACAGTAGGTGAGGAAAGAGGACCCTTGTCTGTGAGGGCTCACAGTCTACAAGGGATGGGTGAGTATACACTAGGTGAGGAGAGAGGACCCCATCCATGAGCACTCACAGTCTATAAGGGATGAGTGAGAATGCAGTTGTCATGATGTAGTGAGAATACTGATGAGGGAATGGCAGTTACGGGCAGGGTGACTAGGAAAGACTAGTCTGACCCTAGTCTAGGAACCCTGAATGGCCCTGATCCCGAAGGTATCTCTGATGGCGAGAAGGTTCGGGCCTCCAGCCTCCCCCTAACCTCCTCCACCAGCCCTGCGCTACTCCCCCTCACCTCCCTCCACAGAACTGGATACAGCAACTCCAAAGGAAAGGACTTCAGCAACACAAACACACAGGTCAGCACAGCACAGCTTCCAGGCATAGAAAGAAACTCTATCAGCAGCACCACCTGGTGGAAGGAGAGGCTATTTAAAGACTAGGGAGAGGGGAGTTCAGGTGAGTCACACATTAACCCCTCAACCAGCAGTTGAACCTAATAGTGAATGCAGTTCGGGAGCACAACACAGGAGACCAGGACTTTCACAACTATCAACCATGCAGCTCTTAAAGAGAAACAACATACACAACAGCATCCAGCTATGTCAGTGCCATCTAAGTGCGTGACAGTACCCCCTCTTTAAAGAGAGTCCTCCGGAGTGACGAGATAAGGAAGACATTACGGGTTGCCAAACCTGGGGGTAGGTCAAGGCGGTACAGCACAGGATTACAAATGGCCGATATCCAAAACGTTGCTATAACTCCAGAACCAGGAGCCCCAGCAGCACACCTCCACCTGATGTGTTTGGACAACACCCACACATACTCATTAATTCTCAGGTCTGGACCTGCACGTTTATTTCTAAATCTGCAGTCACAGTTAGAGGACACACATCCTGGATGGTAAACTGCAGCAGTGTCTCCTCGGGGCCAAGGGCTCCTTTCCCTGGAGTGCACAGCAGGAAACACCGTCCCTCCCCGGCCCCTCCTCTTGGAACAACACCTAGACCCACCATTAATCTGAGGCATAGTATGGACTCCACCCCCGTTTCCAGGCTCACTCCCATTCACTTCTGGAAGTGGGGTAGGACTTGGTACAACCAGTACGGTAGAAATATTTGTAGCAACGCAATTACTCACACAGAAATCCCCCCGTTACAACCCTTCTAGCCCACCAGTCAATCATTGGGTTGTGTTTCTCCAGCCAGGGAAGGCCCAATACAATGGGAGAGGGCAGGTCTCCAAGAAGTGACAGGGCAGAACCTCCTGGTAGAGAGTTCCTGTGCTCAGGTTCACATTACGCACCACTTGGGAGAGGACCTTCTGGCTGAGTGGAACTGAGTCGATCGAGGCGATGGGAATGGTTCTCACTAAAGCACTGCTGGTGAGACCATGAGCCTAAGCAAAGCGAGAATCCATCAAATTGACCACAGCTCCGCTATCGACCAGAACTGACACAGTCTCGGTTTTACCATCCACCACCACCCTGGCAGACAGTGTGAATGGAGACTTAGTGAGGAAGGAAAGATAAACTCTCTAGTCGTCTCCTTCTAAACGACCCGAGGTAGGCTGCTTCTGAGACTGCGTTGTCTTGGAGCGAAGTGGACAAACCTTAATAAAATGGTCAGATTTTCCACAGAAAAAACATGCTCCGCCCACTTAGAAAACAGTATCCACAGAAGGTTTAACACGAGAACCTACTGCCCTTAAATGCATGGGTTCATCGGGTATAGTCTCCTTAGCAGGGATAGGTACAGGAGACATAGAAGGTTTCGGTCTCTCCCTCAGGCGTCTGTCAACCCGTATGGCTAGGGACATCGCAGCCTCCAATGACTCAGGTGTGGCATACTGAACCAGGGTGTCTTGCAGTCTAGTTGACAAACCCAAGCAGAACTGACTCCGGAGGGCAGGGTCATTCCACTGGGTGTCAGTCGCCCATCTCCGAAACTCCGAGCAGTACTCCTCCACTGCTCATGTGCCCTGCTTGAGTTTACAGAGATTAGACTCAGCAAAGTGGTTCGCCATACACCTGAGCCAGAGCAGCAAAAAACCTGTCCACCTACCGCAATGATGGTGAGTCAGTCGGGAGGGAAAAGGCCCAGGTTTGGGTGTCCCCTTTAAGAAGGGAGACTATAATCCCCACGCGCTGTTCCTCACTTCCCAATAAACGGGGCCAGAGCCTGAAATAAAGCTTACAGGCTTCACGGAACACAAAAAATGCGTCTCTTCCCCCAGAAAACCTATCTGTAAGAGAGACCTTGGGTTCTGGCACAGCCTGAGCATGAGCCGACGCCAGGTAACCTATGACTTGCTGCAGCTGTTGCATTACCTGAGTCTGCAGACCAGTTACCTCTTCAGAGATGGTCTGCATCAGGCGGGAAAATGCATCAGCTGATTCAGTCTGAGACATAGTGTCTCAAGGTAAAAGGTATGGGCTGCTGATAATGTCACGTTGTAGTGAGAATACTGATGAGGGAATGGCAGTTACAGGCAGGGTGACCAGGGAAGACAAGTCTGAGCCTAGTCTAGGAACCCTGAATGGCACTGATCCCGAAGGTATCTTTGATGGCGAGAAGGTTCGGGCCTCCAGCCTCTCCCTAACCTCCTCCGCCAGCCCTGCGCTATTTCCCCTCACCTCCCTGAACAGAACTGGGATTTTATGATAATCTCAGTTGACTGATAACAAAAAAGTGTAATTTTACTTCAACTTTGTAGTCCAGCCAACATCCAGGCACTTTTTTATTTTAGGGTATGTTCACATGTTCAGTTTTTGGTCCGTTTTTCACTTAATTACTTAAATACTGACGTGGTGATGTGTTTCTATTACTTTCTATTAGGGTCATGGTTCACATGTTCAGTATTTGGTCACTTTTTTACATCAGTATTTACAAGCCAAACCCAGAACTGGGGCCAATCAGAGGAAAAGTATAAAAGAAACATGTCACCACTTATGTGTAGCCTAAATCACTGTGAGTCAAGCAGTTGGCAGGAATGTAGCAATCTGTTAGTAAATAATTAAATAAATGAGGTTTATTTAATTAATTTATTTAACGAGAGAGAAGGAGGTTGAGAGTGATTGGAGCGTTGGTATTTTGCACCTGTGTTGCCTTTTTCTATATTACTGAGGCTTACTGCATCCTGTTGAGTGCATATGGTTATAGACCATATACCTGCTCTTGGTGAGTTTTTTGAATTTATGTTCCTTCTTTTACTAATTATTATTATTCATGAATGTAGTGTTTAGGGACTTCGTAAGCGTGTGGACCCTTGATGCGGGTTACAAGCTTACATTTTACGTTCCAAAATACCTACCAATACCTCACATTTTATTCATGTTTGTATTGTATCTCTTTTTGCTGTTTATTTTTTATGCGAGGTGCAGTCGGGCCATATAGGGCATCTGTCTTGATGCAGTGCATTGATATAGTGCCTAACAACCTATCTAAAATTAATAATAAGGGTGTAAGTAACAGGCTGGGCACACTTTGCATGACGCGTATGACTGGTGCCCTATGGGAACCTCATTCTGTGTGCATAAAAAATTACCAGAGATCACTCCCTCTAAGAGAAGGAGGTTGTGAGTGATTGGAGTGCATGTATTTTGCACCTCTGATGTCTTTTCTTATATTACTGAGACTTACTGCATCCTGCTGAATGCATTTGGTTATAGACGATATAGATGCTCTAGGCCTTTTCTTAATCCTTTCAAGGCTGCAGTTATCCCGATTGCTTGTGGACCTTTTTCTACCACACATTTTCCTTCCCCTCAACTTTTTACTAATATGCTTGGATACAGCACTCTGAAAAACAGGCAGCTTGTTTAGCTTGTGAAGTTTGTCAGTTACTACCTTCTGGACATGTCAATTTAGCAGTCTTCCCTATGATTGTGTAGGCTACTGAACAAGACTAATGCTAGTTTCACACTAGTGGCATGGCCAGGTCAGAAAGAAAACAAGTTCATCCTGATCTGGCCGTGCGTCTGCCAGGAAAAAGTTGAGAAAAAATCTGATAAAATGTATTGTGAACATTATTATAATATGTAGGCTCCTGGGAAGGGGCTGCGTGAGTGGAGAAAACCACTACTTTATTACAATCAATGTTTGAAATGCCATTGGGTTTTGTCAGCGCAGTGGGACTTCTATGCCACTTTTACACCCAGGTCTGTCAGAAGTGGCATAGGAACAGGATATACGCCACTTCTGACAGTTCTGTGTGTAGAAGTGGCATAGAAATCCAGCTTCGTTGGCAACACTCAATGGCACTTCAAACAGTGATTGTAATAAAGTAGTGGTTTTAAACCACTCGTGCAGCCCCTCACCAGGTGCCCACAGAATCATGTGCACAATACACTTTCTTAACATTTTTGCATAATAACATAGGGTACAAGCCGTTTTCCTGAGGCAGGGGTAGATACTTGTGAGGTAAGGAACTACTCTGGGCATGCTCAGTGGAGTAAAACGGACCGGATGGACAGATTCATAAACCTGCGGTCCCATTTTAAGTATAGGGATCAGGATGCTTCAGGATTTGGATGGATTACAAAGCAAGACAAAAAATGCAAGTTTAAAACCACTCAAAGGGATAATTTTAAAAGCTTTGTAATAGTGATGGGTGAACCCCCCAATGCTCAGGATCGGGAGACACACCCAGACATTTTTGTAAAGTCAGAGTTCGGGGAAGGGAGTAACACAAACTTGCGTCCAAACCCTGAGCTTCGACTTTACAGTTATCTGATGGAGCAGGGAAGTGGGGGCTGTAAAATAAAGCATATAGTTAATAAACATCCTGCAGTCCTGCTGTCCCAGCCGATTCTACTTCGGTTGCCGCTCATTAACTTCTGGGGATATTCACTGCACTACTAAGAACTCAGAGGTTTTTAGCTGTTTTCCGCTGTGTTCACAGTGACATCAGAGTTCACTAGTGTTCATGGCTAAGCCATGAACTCAATTGAACTTTGACTGTCACTGTCAGTCTGAGCCTGCATGTCACTCTGTACAGACATTTGTATGTACAGAGCGATGAAGCAGAGCTGACATTGCTCTGCCTATGGACTATGTCAGGCTGAGGGTTTTTTTCTGATAAAGATGGAGTCTCTAAATGTATTTTTTGTTTTACTTCTAATTAAAAAAAAGTCTCTGTTGCTTATTTTTTACTGTTTACTAGAAATTCATGGTGGCCATGTCTAATTTGGCATGACACCATGAATTTCAGGCTTAGTACCAGCTGAGAATACAAAGAAGCCATCCTTCTCTACACTCATTACCTGAATTATTGGTACCTGTTTGGACTCATTACCTGCATAAAAGACACCTGTCAACACAAGCAATCACACTGCAACCTCTTCACCATGGCCAAGACCAAAGAGCTGTTTCAAGACACCACGTATATAATTGTAGCAAATCATGAGAACAGGGAAAGAACATGCTCAGCATGACTTTAGAGACTGTCGGTGAGCATGGTCAATGACTGGTCTCCATGATTCAAACAATGAAAATAAAGCATAAATCCAACACCAGACTTGTTTCTTGTTAAAAGGTTTTTCAGGTCTTTATTGTATCATCATAGGCGTAAAAACATCAAACCGGGCTACGCAGCTCCCTCCATGACTGATGATTCAATAAAAACCTTTTAACAAGAAACAAGTCTGGTGCCGGATTTATCCTTTGTTTTGATTGTTTGAACCATAAAATTGAAGACCTGCACAGGGCACAAGGTTGGGATGGGCTACAGGACAATATGCAAGCAGCTTGGTGAACAGTCAAGAACTTTTGACATAAATATTAGAAAATGGAAGAAACACAAGATGACTGTCAATCTTTCTCTGTCTGGGGCTCCATTCAAGATTGCCTTGCGGGGTAAAGATGGTTCTGAAATGTCAGAAATCTGCCCAGAACTACACCAAAAGACGTGGCCAATTATCTGAAGAGAGCTAAGACAACTGCCTCAACATTTACCATTAAAATCTACTCTGTTATGGATTAAAATCCAGCAGGACACACAAAGTCCCCTGCTCAAACCAGCACATGCCCAGACCGTTTAACGTTCACCAATGATTATCTGGATGATACTGAGGAGGCATGGGAGAAGGTAATGTGGTGAGATGAGACTAAATAAAACTTTGGTATCAACTCCATTCAGTGTATTTGGAGGAAGAAGAATGAGGACAACCTCAAGAACACCGTCTCAACTATCTAGCATGGGGGTGGAATCATTATACTTGGGGATGCTTTTCTGCAAATGGGACAGGATAACCACACCGTATTGAAGGAAGGATGGATGGGGTCATGCATCTTAAGATTTTAGCTAACAACCTCCTTCACTCTGTAAGAGAATTGAAGATCGGCTGTGGCTGGGTCTTACAGCATGACAGTGACCCTAAACACCCAGCCATGGCAACTAAGGAGTGGCTCTGTAAGAAGTATTTCAAGGTCCTGGAGTGGCCTAGTCTTCTGCTTTGGTGGGAGCTGAAATGTAATGCCCAGTGACAGCCCTGAAACCTGAAAGCTCTTGAGAAGATCTGGATGGAGGAGTGGGTGAAAATCCCTGCTGCAGTGTTTGCAATACAGAGGTCAGGCATTTGCTGGAGATCTTGACCATGTTTGCAAACAAAGGTGTCTGTACCAAGTATTAAGCTGTTTTTCTAATGTATTAAATACTTGTTCCATGCAATAAAATGCTAATTATGTAAAAAAAAATAATTCTATGTGATTTTCTGTATGTGGTCTGTATATATATATATATATATATATATACATATATATATATATATATATATATATATACACATATATATATATATACATACATAACAAGAAAGGAGGGTCTAGATGGTGTCTGCCCACTTAGTAGTGGGGAAGCGGACAAGGAGGATAAGGATATCAGCGTAGGACTCATCAGACCCTGAAGTCACTTTGTCGCAGTTGATGAGCAAACAGACATTGGCCAATGTATGTACCAAGAACTTCAGAATTAAATAAAAAAAATTGGAGATTTTTGAGTTTTTTGAAAAAAACGTAAGTTTTTAAACTTTTTCCTCAAATATATATAGCTAGTAGCTTATGTACATCATTGGTAGTAGCTGTGTGCTGCAAGGATCTTTTTCATATTATACATACATATATATATATATAAATATATACACAAGAATAATATAAGGACCAATAACTCATCATAATGCACAATTCCATCTGCTTTGGAGATGGATCTGACCCCCTTACTATTTGGGCCCCTGTGTGCTGATATGTCCACGCCTAGTAAAAACTGCATTGGGGATCCCTTTAAGACTTTTCATCAGCATTTGTGTAACTTTTAACAGTAGGAATCATAGCAAATACAGAGCTCTATTTGATGTCAAAATGAGAAAAACCAAGACAGAACTTTCAACAGAATGCATAATAACCAATAAATTCAGGGTTGCGGCTTCTGTTATGAGTACAAGTCACAAGCATCAGTGTCATTTTTTTTGCCTTTTTATTGTTCTAGCCCAGCTCTAGGGTAACATGGACTTCATGTTGGATTTGAGATAGGCCAGTCTGTGCTAGTGGAGCGTCAGTATAAAGCAATACAGTAGCTAAAGGCTATGACGAGACTAGGTGGATTTCAGGAGGTAAATATTGAAGACACGGTCTCCACCATGCACATGTGCTTTACATACCAATGAGGATTCTAATAGGGACAATGATACACAAGACAGATAAAAGGTCAAACTGACAAGTAGTGCTGGAGCACCATTTCACATGCAGAAATCATATGTTATTGCTTTAGTGGTGCAGTTGCTATTTCCTAAGCCAATAGATAGCCAGTTGTCCCTTTTCATATTCTTGAATTGTACCATGGAAATTACAGGAATTTTACTTCATTTTTGCACAGCAATCTATATTCGCCATGCAATATACTGTAGTTGTAGAGCGATGGTAAATGTTTTGGGTGGGTTACTGAAAGACTCCTTGTGTTTTGAAAAGTGTCTGTCATATTGCTCATTATTGATTCATAAAGCTGCTCTCTCCTGATCTACTGTTCACCATCTGTTTTGTCTTGCCAAATTAAGTAATGTGCTTAGTATGACTATAGGCTGCAAATATTCATGTAGTAGGCAACCCTCTGTTGTAAAGGCCAGAACCCCACTCCTATCATCCAACATCTTATCATCCATCTCCATTTACTGTCATACCTCTTTGGCATTATATTTACTATGTATATGCTCACTCTGTATATATATATATATATATATATATATTTTATATATCCACTGGCGATTAAAATTAGAGAACACCGTATGATCAGTTGATTTTTTTTAAGACAGAATGTAGCCTAGATTGATCAACATTTGAAGGTTTTTGTGTAAGGGGTTCACCACACCACTACAACAGTGTTTCCCAAAATAACCAAAGTTTATCAACTTAAAACCTTTATTTTACACAAAACGTGATGATCATAATTAGAGAACAGCAATGACTGAAGCACAGAGAAAGATTAAAACTAATTTCTGTAAAGGCTGCGACAGTCACCAATCAGTAGAAAATGTACAGTACAGGCCTTTGCTTTGTACAGGAATTTGCTTTGAATGACCTCAGCACATCTGTGGCCACAGGACATCACTGGTCTCTCTTACTGCTCTGCTGTGATTTTGCTTCACTTTTCTCCCAGTCTCTTCCACAGTTCTGTGATTGTTGTGGATTTCTTGGCCATAACTTTGTCAACAAGGATTTTCCAAAGGTTTTCTATTGGGTTTAGATCCGGACTCTGGGCAGCCATCTCACTGTTTCAATGTTTTCTGTTTCAAGGACCTGCTTTACTCATTTTGCTGTGTGACAGGGGGCATTGCCCTACATAAAAATTGCTGACTGATTGAGTGCTTATCACAAGTAAGGAACCACATGTTGTTGAAGAAGATTCTGATGCACACTTGCATTCACTCTTCCATGTAGCAGTATGAGAGGTACAACCCCTGCAGCAGAAAACATTCCCCAAACCATGAAACTTCCTCCACCTCCTTTCACTGACTTCTTTACACACTTTAGGTTCAGTCTTTCCCCAGTTTGTTCCCATGAAAACAAAATAAATTAAACTTGCTTTCATCACTAAAATAAACTGTGGGCCACTTCTCCTCTGTCCACACAAAATGCTCCTCACCAAAGGTGAGTCTAGCCTTTTGCTAATGAGAGGTTTGATCACTGCAGAGTGGGCTTTCAGTTCAATTGCTCTTAAACATTGTGACACAGTATGAGGAGACAGATCCTCACCCTGTTCAGTGCTGAACCTGCGAGCTATTTCAGCTGCAGTGTTGAAACGATTACCTATGGAGATTATCCTGTTCTCTCTTGCATTTGTCTTTTGAGGGCGACCAGCTGTCCTGGGGGACTTGAGTTTGTGATGTTGTAAAGATGCAATATTTTAGTAATCACAGACTTGGAACAACCAACTTCTGTTGTTATTGCTGATAGGGTGACCTCTTTGGTGATTATCTGAACAACATGCTTCTGGAGGTTTCAGTCACTTTGGAACGGCACACCATTTTTGCAAAGTGAGTGCAAACTGGAAGCCGACTTCCACTTAAATAGGGTTTGCCAGATAATTAAGGAAATTAGCACAAGGTGCCAGATTAAGAACAAAACTTGCAGGTATCTAACAGTGTTCTCTAATTTTGTTCAGTGCTATTTTTCATTTATCTCATTTACATGTTTATGCTGTGCTTTAGAGTATATTGAATTTATGAAATAAGCTTAAATACTACTATTTTACTCATGTTAGGATATTTTAACATAAAACACAATGACCTTAATATTAAGGAGATTGTGTGTTTTTCTCTAATTTTGGTCGCCAATGTATTTAAGGAAAAAGGAGGAATTCCCTGGGAATAATGCCGACATAATTGAAACTGAAGAAAGTGCTGCCTCTATTTTTCATGATTCTATGATGCCGGTTTTGTGGTAGGGGGGGCTCTGCACTCGACAAATAACTGTTGTGCTGTTTTGTTTTTTCTTATATATATGTATAAAATATATATATATATATATATATATATATATATATATATAAAAAGTGAAAAAATAGAATCAGCACAAACTTAATATAAATGTCCTGTAAACGGTGCTCAGCCGTCAGCCATGTAAAATCAAAAAATCAGGCAGCACTCTTTGAAGTAGTGAAATGGACTCTTTATTCCATGTGATGCGACGTTTCGGAGCTACAACTCCTTCCTCAAGCATGCTTGAGGAAGGAGTTATAGCTCCGAAACGTCGCATCACATGGAATAAAGAGTCCATTTCACTACTTGAAGGAGTGCTGCCTGATTTTTTGATTATATATATATATATATATATATATATTCTATATATATATAGTGGAGTGAAAAACTGTTTCTGCCCCCTTCCTGAATTCTTATTAAGTGGAGAAAAGTCCGAATCTACCGGGCCCTGTTTGAAAAACTGACTGCCCCCCCCTCTTAAAACAAAACTTTATTGCATTTCCCTAGCCATATCTAAGTATGATTATTGCCACACCTGTTCTCAATCAAGATATCACTTAAATAGGACCTGCCTGACAAACTGAAGAGGGCCAAAAGATGTAAGCTAGACGTTATGATGCAATCCAGACAAATTCAGGAACAAATGAGAAACAAAGTAATTGAGATCTATCAGTCTGGAAAAGGTTATAAAGCCATTTTAAAGCTTTGGGACTCCAGCGAACCAGTGAGACCTGTTATGCACAAATGGTGAAAGCATGGAACAGTGGTGAACCTTTCTAAAACTGGCCGGCTGACCATAATTTCCCCAAGAGCACAATGAAGACTCATCCAAGAGGTCATAAAAAAACACAACAACATTCAAATAACTGCAGGCCACAGTTGCCTTATTGTCATGATCAATGTTCATGATTCCACCATTAGAAAGAGACGGGGCAAAAATGGCCTGCATGGCAGAGTTTCAAGACAAAAACCACTGCTCAGCAAAAATAACATGAAGGCTTGTCTCGGTTTTGCCAGTAAGCATCTTGATAAAATCAAAGACTTTTGGGAGAATACTCTGGAGTGATGAGCAAAAGCTGAACTTTTTGAAAGTTGTATGTCTCATTACATCTAGCGTAGAAGTAACACAGCATTTCAGAAAAGGAACATCATACCAACCAAAAAAAATGATGGTGATAGTGTGATGGTTTAGAGCTGTTTTGCTGCTTCAGGACCTGCAAGATTTAAACCATCAAATTGCTACATTATTCAGATATCCAGTGGCATTGAGGTTTCCACAAATGAAGAATGGCCCCACTGTCTTTGTACCCCATATACCACACCATACCATCAATCTTTTTGTTCCAACAGTCTGGTAGGGATCTATTCACTGTGGGTTAGTGTCAGACCAATAGTAGTGGTTTTGTTTGTTAACTTCACCATTCACAAAAAAGTTTGCTTCATCACTCATTTAAAGGCAATTGTCTATGCTGTGAAGATACAAGATGTGCAGCATCTGAAACAATGGATACTGGAATCCTGTGCTAGAATTTCTTCTGCGGTGTTGCTATCAGTGTGTCAAGAGTGGGAGAACATTAACAATCCAACACAATGGGCAGCATTTTGAACACATTTTATAAATGGTCATAAACTTGTAAATAACTCATGAAAGAATAAAGCTACATTAAAACAAAGCACACCATTGTTTTTCTTATGAAATTCTCGATATGTTTGATGTGTCAAATGGCCTGCTTCCCATTGAAAAAAAAAAAAGTTGGATCCAAAATGGCCGACTTCAAAATGGCCACCATGGTCACCACCCATCTGGAAAAGTTTTCCCCCTCCTAATGTGCCACAAAGAGGAAGTTGATATCACCAACCATTCCCATTTTATTTAGGTGCATTCATATAAATGACAATATGGTATCACGGTGGCTCAAGTGGTTAGCACTGTAGCCTTTGCAGCACTGGGGTCCTGAGGTCCTGGGTTCAATTCCCACCAAGGACACTAAGGACAACATCTGCAAGTAGTTTGTATGTTCTCCCCGTGTTTGCGTGGGTTTCCTCCGGCACTCCGGTTTCCTCCCACATTGTAAAGATATATTGATAGGATGTTTAGATTGTGAGCTCCAAGAGAGACAGCATTACTGATGTATGTAAAGTGCTATGGAATTAATTGCGCTATATAAATGAATAAATATTATTATTATATCATATATATATTTTCTTTCCTTCTTTTGTATGTATGTTTTCACAGAAATACACAAATGAAGATATAAGCTAGAAGACTCATCCATCCATATATATGTATTTATTAATTTAGCATATTATGATGTTTTAATACTGAGAAATATGTAGGTGGCTCACCAATAGATAGTGAAGTAAGGTATTATAAATTGACAGTGTTATAAAGTTGGCATTTAGGCATGTATTGACCAGGGTGTGGACAAGTTCCCAGTGATTGGTCCTTCATTGCCTGGACGGTGATTGCAGGGTGTATGGTGAAATGCACACTGTGATTGTCCAAGGGAATTGCCTTCGGTCTGATGTTACCTGGAGGGGTGACGGATCCGAACAAGGGATCATAGGGAAAGACATTTGCGCCTAATAGTGTCATAATGAAGTGCTTTGCCATAAAAGAATAAAAATATGAGTAAAGAGCAAAGTAGTTATAAGATATGGGCAAACCGTTCCTTAACAAAGATGGAGGACGGCGAGTAACACTGGAGTGCGCATGCCAGTGACGTCACAAGAGGGCACGGTGTGAGGCCATTTAAACGCAACCCGGAAGTGGGCTGACTTTAGTGGTGACGTCACTGTGCGAAGTGGAGCTGGGCCCTCTGATTGGTGTACTACTGAGCATGCTCAGTAATACCAGGAGGACGCCATGTCACCGGGAGATTTAGCTACTAAGTCGAATATTAGTAATAAAAGATTTACACCTGGTATAATGTGAAACACTTGAAGCATCAGATTAAGTAATTAGAATGAAAACACTGTATACACTTTATCAATATGAAAGATGAAGCACTAGTCACCTTAGAGGATATATGATATATAAGATAATGTGAAAAAATTATATGGAGCACTTTATTGTAACACTGTAATGAGAGAAATTGTGTATAGTAAAGTGTTGTAATCACTAGAACACTATATAAACTTCTCACTGTTGGTATAACACACACTACTTGAAGAAGGTACTGTGTGAACCAAAACATTCAGTTGGTATGGGCCAATAAAGTGAAGTAAGTACCATCTGCTGAGTGCTGTCCTATTTTTGGTAACTATACATTGGCGATAGAATATACAGTTGTGGCCAAAAGTATTGACACCCTGCAATTCTGTCAGATAATACTCAGTTTCTTCCTGAAAATGATTGCAATCACAAATTTTTTGGTATTATTATCTTCATTTAATTTGTCTTCAATGAAAAAACACAAAAAGAAGTGTCCTACAGCCAAATTGGATATAATTCCACACCAAACATAAAAAAGGGGGTGGACAAAAGTATTGGCACTGTTAGAAAAATCATGTGATGCTTCTCTAATTTGTGTAATTAACAGCACCTGTAACTTACCTGTGGCACCTAATAGGTGTTGGCAATAGCTAAATCACACTTGCAGCCAGTTGACATGGATTAAAGTTGATTCAACCTCTATCCTGTGTCCTTGTGTGTACCACATTGAGCATGGAGAAAAGAAAGAAGACCAAAGAACTGTCTGAGGACTTGAGAAACCAAATTGTGAGGAAGTATGAGCAATCTCAAGGCTACATGTCCATCTCCAAAGACCTGAATGTTCCTGTGTCTACCATGCGCAGTGTCATCAAGAAGTTTAAAGCCCATGCCACTGTGGCTAACCTCCCTAGATGTGGACGGAAAAGAAAAATTGACGAGAGATTTCAACGCAAGATTGTGCAGATGGTGGATAAAGAACCTCGACTAACATCCAAAGAAATTCAAGCTGCCCTGCAGTCCGAGGGTACAACAGTGTCAACCCGTACTATCTGTCAGCGTCTGAATGAAAAGGGACTGTATGGTAGGATACCCAGGAAAACCCCACTTCTTACCCTGAGACATAAAAAAGCCAGGCTGGAGTTTGCCAAAACTCACCTGAGAAAACCTAAAACGTTTTGGAAGAATGTTCTCTGGTCAGATGAGACAAAGTACAAAAGTAGAGCTTTTTGCGCAAAGGCATCAACATAGAGGTTACAGGAGAAAAAAAAAAGGCATTCAAAGAAAAGAACACGGTCCCTACAGTCAAACATGGTGGAGGTTCCCTGATGTTTTGGGGTTACTTTGCTGCCTCTGGCACTTGACTGCTTGACCGTGTGCATGGCACTATGACGTCTGAAGACTACCAACAAATTTTGCAGCATAATGTAGGGCCCAGTGTGAGAAAGCTGGGTCTCCCTCAGAGGTCATGGGTCTTCCAGCAGGACAATGACCCAAAACACACTTCAAAAAGCACTAGATAATGGTTTGAGAGAAAGCACTGGAGACTTCTAAGGTGGCCAGCAATGAGTCCAGACCTGAATCCCATAGAACACCTGTGGAGAGATCTAAAAATGGCAGTTTGGAGAAGGCACCCTTCAAAAATCAGGGACCTGGAGCAGTTTGCTAAAGAAGAATGGTCTAAAATTCCAGCAGAGCATTGAAAGAAACTCATTGATGGTTACCGGAGGCAGTTGATCGCAGTTATTTTGGCTAAAGGTTGTGCAACCAAGTATTAGGCTGAGGGTGCCAATACTTTTGTCTGGCCCATTTTTGGAGTTTTGTGTGAAATGATCAATGTTTTGCTTTTTGCTTCATTCTCTTTTGTGTTTTTTCATTGAAGACAAATTAAATGAAGATAATACCAAAGAATTTGTGATTGCAATCATTTTCAGGAAGTAACTGAGCATTATCTGACAGAATTGCAGGGGTGTCAATACTTTTGGCCACAACTGTATATATATATATATATATGTATATACACTGTGTGCAGAATTATTAGGCAAGTTGTATTGTAGAGGATCATTTTTATTATTCATCAACAACTATGTTCTCAATCAACCCAAAATACTCAAATATCAAAGCTCAATATTTTTGGAAATTGGAGTGTTTTTATAGATTTGGCTATCTCAGGAGGATATCTGTTTCTGCAGGTAACTATTACTGTGCAGAATTATTAGAAAACTTAATAAAAAACCAAATATATTCCCATCTCACTTGTTTATTTTCACCAGGTAAACTAATATAACTGCACAAAATTTAGGAAAAAACATTTCTGACATGCAAAAACAAAAAAACAAAAAAAATGAGTGATCAATATAGCCACCTTTCTTTATGATGACACTCAACAGCCTTCCATCCATAGATTCTGTCAGTTGCTTGATCTATTTACGATCAACATTGCGTGCAGCAGCCACCATAGCCTCCCAGACATTGTTCCAAGAGGTGTACTGTTTTCCCTCCCTGTAGATCCCACATTTTAGGAGGGACCACAGGTTCTCTATGGAGTTCAGATCAGGTGAACAAGGGGGCCATGTCATTATTTTTTCTTCTTTTAGACCTTTACTGGCCAGCCACACTGTGGAGTAGTTGGATGCATGTGATGGAGCATTGACCTGCATGAAAATCATGCTTTTCTTGAATGATACCGACTTCTTCCTGTACCACTGCTTGAAGAAGTTGTCTTCCAGAAACTGGCAGTAGGTCTGGGAGTTGAGCTTCACTCCATCCTCAACCCAAAAAGGTCCCACAAGTTCATCTTTGATGATACCAGCCTATACCACTACTCCATCTCCACCTTGCTGGCATATGAGTGGAGCTCTCTGCCCTTTACTGATCCAGCCTCTGGCCCATTCATCTGGCCCATCAAGAGTCACTCTTATTTCATCAGTCCATGAAACATGTGAAAAATCAGTCTTAAGATATTTCATGGCCCAGTCTTGATGTTTTATCTTATGTTTCTTGTTCAAAAGTGGTCGTTTTTCACTTTTATTACCTTGGCCATGTCCATGAGTATAGCACACCTTGTGCTTTTTGATATCCAGTAACGTTGCAGCTCTGAAATATTGCAAAACTGGTGGCAAATGGCACCTTGGCAGCTTCACGCTTGATTTTCCTCAATTCATTGGCAGTTATTTTGCGCCTTTTTTGCCCAACACGCTTCTTGTGACCCTGTAGGTTATTTGCCATAAAACGCTTGATTATTCGGTGATCACGCTTCAAAAGTTTGGCAATTTCAAGAGTGCTGCATCCCTCTGCAAGACATCTCACAATTTTGGACTTTTCAGAGCCCGTCAAATCTCTCTTCTGACCCATTTTGCCAAAGGAAAGGAAGTTGCCTAATAATTAAGCACACCTTATATAGGGTGTTGATGTTATTAGACCACACCCCTCCTCATTACAGAGATGCACATCACTTGATTTACTTAATTGGTAGTTGGTTCTCAAGCCTATACATTTTGGAGTAGGACAACATGTATAAAAAGTATCATGTGAACAAAATACTCATTTGGCTAATAATTCTGCACACAGTGTATATATACACCCATATATATATATATATATAGCGGTAACCTCTATGGCCACATTCAATTTATTCAGGGCTGTTTAATTAGAGGATTCCTTACCAACTCGAGACTGAGTATTTTATATGGCAGCTTGAGCCCAGAGGCATAATGGATAAATAGATAAAAAATTGTGTGTGTCAGCTCTTTACAGTGGGTGTAGAGTCCAGAGCCTCAAGAGACATTTCACAGAATAAATCAGGGTATTCTGTAAATAAAGATCAGGAATAATCCAGCATGGAGAAAATGTTCGAAAGTAGATAAAACTTAATACGTTAAATCCTGGGCCCAAGACAGAGGACATATACACCAGGATGGAACCAGGATAAGTAACACACAATGTTGTAGCGGGGCCCATTCTACTCCAGTTACACCGCTGTTAAAAATCTCCAGATAACATAAATGGTAAACAGTGCAAGTAAAATAAAAGTAAGATACCTTTGCATTTTGGCCAAAAGCCAACTCATGGTCTGACCATCAATAAGACTTTTAGCCAAAATGCATAAGTCTGCTACAAGAAACTATTGCTACTAGAAACTTGAACTAGTTGCACTCCTTACCAGTGATACCATCTGGAGCTTTTTAACATGTATCAACAAATGTTAGGTTTTATCTACTTTTGAACAATTTCTCCATGCTGGATTATCCTTGATTAAAGAGAACCATCCACCTAATTTTCCTATCCTACTTCTACCAGAGCAAAATAGTATATTCTATGATTTGACCTAAATAATACCATTTATACTATATGTTTCAGCATTATACATACCGTATATACTCGTGTATAAGCCGACCCGTGTATAAGCCGACCCCCCTACTTTTGCCCCCAAAACCTGGGAAAATCTATTGACTCGTGTATAAGCCGAGGGTGGACCCCAGCACAGGTATACAGCCCCCAGCAGTGTGGTATACAGCAGCCCCAGAGGTATATACAGCAGCCCCAGTGGTAGTATACAGCAGCAGCCCCAGTGGTATATACAGCAGCAGCCCCAGTGGTATATACAGCCCCAGTGGTAGTATACAGGCAGCCCCAGTAGTATATATAGCCCCAGTGGTAGTATACAGGCAGCCCCAGTAGTATATACAGCCCCAGTGGTAGTATACAGGCAGCCCCAGTATTATATACAGCCCCAGTGGTAGTATACAGGCAGCCCCAGTAGTATATACAGCCCCAGTGGTAGTATACAGGCTGCCCCAGTATTATATACAGCCCCAGTGGTAGTTTACAGGCAGCCCCAGTAGTATATACAGCCCCAGTGGTAGTATACAGGCAGCCCCAGTATTATATACAGCCCCAGTGGTAGTTTACAGGCAGCCCCAGTATTATATACAGCCCCAGTGGTAGTATACAGGCAGCCCCAGTAATGCAGGGCCCCCCCAGCCTGACTCCGGTCACCTGTAAAGCAAATTATACTTATCACTGTCCCGCTGTCCGCGCCCACCGCTGCTGACATCCGCGATCCTCCATCTTCATGCGTCTTCTTCCTGTTCTCTGTGTTCGGCGCCGGTAATGACGTCATTCCCTGCGACGAACACAGGAAACAGGAAGAAGACGCATGAAGATGGAGGATCGCGGATGTCAGCAGCGGCGGGCACGGACAGCGGGACAGTGATAAGTATAATTTGCTTTACAGGTGACCGGAGTCAGGCTGGGGGGCCCTGCATTACTGGGGATGCTGGGGCTGCTGGGGCTGCTAGGGCTGCCGTCACTGACTCGCGTATAAGCCGAGGGGGGTACTTTTCAGCCCAATTTTTGGGCTGAAAAACTCGGCTTATACGCGAGTATATACGGTAAATACATCTAAAAAGAAAAATCACACTGGCAGTGAAATCAGGAATCACGTCTCATGAACCTTCTGGCTCGAATGTCTTTACACAGCCCAAAATACGTAATGCCAAGCCAACTCTGGCAACACCCACTATAGTTCATTTAGATTTATAAAATCATAGAATGGTAGAGTCGAAAGGGACCTCTGGGGTCATCTGGTCCAAGCCCCTGCTCAAAGCAGGATTCACTAAATCATCTCAGAGAGATTTCTGTCCAGCGTCTGTTTGAAGACTTCCATTGAAGGGGAACTCACCCCCTCTCATGGCAGCCTGTTCTAGTTGTTGCATGTGACATCATGTCAGATGTTTAGGACAAGGTATTGCTGCTTGCGTGAGGTCAGTCAGGCAAAAAGCTTGTTTAGGAGCACCTTGCTCTTAGCCTCAACAGCACTAACCAGATGGCTCCTGAGCGTTACAATTACATTTTCTACACAATCCTAACATCCAGAATTTACAAGGTACATGATGAGAAAATTATTGCAAATTAGTACTCCCTATTGCAGGGATTTAGGCTAGGAAAATCAAGTGAATCTTAGGAACAAATGTGTTGAAAATAGGCTGTAAGGGCATGTGACATGCACCACTGCAGCACAATAGTCAATGTCTGGTATATTTTAGAAATCTGTTATGTTTAATGTAAAGTGGGGCACAGAAAGCAATTTACGAACAAAATGTGTATTATGTAATGTGTAATGAAATAAGTGAGGTCCTAAGTATGGTACTTTTCATTTTATTCTAATGTTGGAAAGAAGTTGAAAGCAAACGTGTGATGCTATTCTAGGCACCTTCATTGTTCTTCAATTGGTTTTCAATAAATCATAATCTTTTGTATCATTGCAGTTATGCCAGTTATCCGTGGAAAGTCACTTGAAAACACAGCGCTTGTTATGAACTCTACGGGGGATGTTTTAATTCAACTCAAAACTATTGTAGCTGTAAGCTCTAGCAAAAATGCTACTAAGTATTGTGTTTCAAAACTGGGCAAACTGAAAACACAGGAACCAAGATCCATGGATATTAGATCTTCGATGCTACTAAATGATGTAGGTCCAGAGCAAATACTAAATACAATGGTGATTTATTCTATGCTTTCCGAAGCATATTCTCACTTCTTCCTTAAGAAATTCACCGATCTGTGTGAAAGTGGGCAAAACAATTCATGCTGTGCACAACAAAATGAGAGAAATGGGCATGGTCAGATTGAAAGGGGGCATGGTCTGTATGTTACTAACAAATTATTAAGTGAATAGTTATATCCGCTTATTGCGAGCGCACAGGGAAACGCTGCACACTATGCAGGCTGCTGTTTGAACTGGTTACCACGATACACATCGGGTAACCAGGGACAGCGTCTGCTGAAAGTGGCCGCATACACGCACCTGCGCTTCTCGGCCAAAAACTAAGTATTTATTATTATTATTATTATTTATTTATTTATATAGCGCCATTAGCTTCCATGGCGCTTTACATGAGGATGAGGGAGACAAGAACAAGTACACTAAATCTAGTCGATCAGGACGTACAGGTACAGGAGGGGCAGGGACCCTGTCCACGAGGGCTCACAGTCTATGAGGGTGGGTTAGGATACAGTAGGAAGGGGGAATAGCGCAAGAAGCGCTAAATACTGAAGCGCAGGTGTGTGGACAGGCCCTAAGATTCACATTTGCCAACATGGTCATTTTAGTTCCACAAGGTGTTGCTAATCCTAAACTTATTTTGTAATGTGGTAAATTTGTAAAATCAAGAAACTATGCAGTGAACTCATTAGTAAATTTGGCGCCGATCTCCCAATATGTTTGTTTCTTTACTACATGGTTTAATGCTGGTTGCCAAAGGGACCAGCCATCAGTCGCTAAATATGCTCACTGCTACAAGTTCTTCCATAGTGAGCTTATACAGCAAGTGAAATAAGTATTGAAAATGTCTCTAATTTTCCAAGTAAATATATTTATGAAGGTGCTATTGACATGAAATTCTCACCAGATGTCAGTAACAACATTTAGTCCACAGAGGAAAAGAAATTAATCTATAGATGTCCATAAATTAAGTTATGTGCAATAATGAGAAATGATACAGGGAATAAGTATTGCACACATAAAGAAAGGTGAAAAAAGCCATAGGAAATCATGACACCAGCGAATATCTACCAGTAATTAGAAAGCAATCCTGACACTCAGTGAAAAACAATATCAGATGCTTCAACTGATGGCTTATAAAGTTGTCTTATTACCAAATTGCCACACAAGAAACATCTCATGATGGGTAAAACTAGTAAGCTGTCACATGATCTTTGCAAACTTGTTGTTGCAAAACATACTTGCGTCACTGATTATAGAAGAATTTCTAAATTACTCAAGATTCCAGTGCCATAATCCAGAAGTGGAAAAAACATCATTTAACCATGAACTGGAAATGACCATGTGCTCCCTGCAAGATTTCAGACAGACGAGTGAGAGTTGTGTAAGATCCAAGATCTATCTGTGGAGAGCTACAAAAAGAACTATATTCAGAAGGTACACATTTTTAAACAATACAATAAATAATGCAGGCAAGACTCCATTGTGGAACAAAAAGCATGTTTACACATGTTTAAAGTTTGTCCACAAAATTTAGACAATCTTGTGAAATACTAGAAGAAAATGTTGTAGACTATTCAGATGAGACCAAAATCGAACTCTTTGAATTCCACGATACACAATATGTTTGAAGGCCAAAAGGCACTATATATGCCCCCCAAAACACCATACCAACAGTGAAGATTGGAAGCGAGAACAACATGGTGTCAGACGTTTTTTCAGCAAACAGCTCTGCCAAATTTCATGTTATTGAAGGAAGGATGAATTGACGAACATTCAGAGGCATACAGAGACATTCTTGATTAAAATTTGCTGCCATCTTCCAGGATGACGAAGATAAAACGAGGGTGGACATAATCCCAAACACACAGCCAAGAAAGCTTTCCATTGCTTTCAGAGAAAGAAAATAAAGTTGCTATAATGGCCCAGCCAAACACCTGACTTGAATCTATAGGAGACCACGGGACCGTCAGGATTTAAAGACTGCAACAATGGGCTAAAATCACCATGAGCAATGCATGCAACTAGGTTCTCCATACAGGAGTCACGCTGAAGCTGACATCACCAAGCTGTACGAAGTACTAAATAAATTTCAGCAAGCATGTTCAATACTTTTCCCATTACTACACATCAGTAGGTTTATGGACATCTATGGTTTGATTTCTTTGTGTGGATTTGATGGCTTGATTCAGATATCGGGAAAAAAATTCACGTCAGTAGTTCCTGTAGAAATATATTTACTTAGAATTTTGGTGACGTATTCAATACTTATTCACCCGCAGTAGGCAGTGTGATCACGTGTGGGATTGCTGTTCCGTGATTAGCTACTGATCCCATCCAGCTTGAGTTCCAGTGTGCTTCCAAACCTCAGAGGCAAATTCTCCTCACATAATAGCACTGAGCATGCAGAGCTTGGGACAGTAAAGCAACGAATCTGCTGACCTGAATTGTTAATCAGGCACCAAATCCCAAGCAATCGTGAAGTCAGAAGGCTGGTGAGCTATGCACTTCTGAGAAAAGAAGACACCAATCCCTTAATAAATTTAGCCCTTTTGTATATGAAGTCCCCTTAAAACCCTGCACAATGCGTACTTAAACTCTTTATTCAGAGATATGTATTAATCTATTTGAGACATTCTGCTTTACTGATATCTAGGAAAAAAAAACAATGCCATATAGAAATTACTATTAAAAAAATTGGCAAAATATTAATTGAACATTTTTATGTATCAGTGAATAGGAAGTAATTTTTCTTTCTTACTATTAAACAGAATTAAGGTTTAGTGCGTTCTTTCAGGAAATGTTCTTTTACCACCCTCTGCTGGCAATTCACAGCATTTCTTTTGTCACGCCTGCTTAAACAAAGTGGACTTTTCTAAAAATAGTCCAGAACCATAGGAAAAGGATTTCATATTATAATTTACATGTTTATGGTGTAAACATCTATTAATCTAGTTAGACGTGGACGAAAAATTGTTTAAGAATCAATTTCTTATTATCTATCTATCTATCTATCTATCTATCTATCTATCTATCTATCTATCTATCTATCCATGTATCTCTGCATCTATCTATCTATCTATCTATCTATCTATCTATCTATCTATCTATCTATCTATCTATCTATCCATGTATCTCTGCATCTATCTATCTATCTATCTATCTATCTATCTATCTATCTGTCCCATCCATCACATCTGTATGTCTAGCTTTCTACAGTGCCTTGAAATATCATAATTGTGGCCACATTCATGGTGTTCTAAAAAAAAAATGTAACCCCTTCAGAATTGGGCTAATTTCTATTTTTATGTTTTCATTTTTTTCCTCCCCCTTTTCCCAGAGAAATAACTTTTTTATGTTTCTGTCCACATAGACATATCAGGGCTTGTTTTTTGTGGGACATCATTTACAGTGGTTAGCACTGCAGCCTTTGCAGCGCTGGGGTCCTGAGGTCCTGGGTTCAATTCCCACCAAGGACACTAAGGACAACATCTGAAAGGAGTTTGTATGTTCTCCCTGTGTTTGTGTGGGTTTCCTCCGGGCACTCCAATTTCCTCCACATTGTAAAGACATACTGATAGGATGTTTAGATTGTGAATTAATAGTGCTATATAAATGAATAAATATTATTATTATTATTACTTTTGAATGACACCATTCAGTTTACCACAAAGTGTACTGGAAAGCTTGAAAAAGATTCCAAGTGGGGAGAAATTGTGAAAAAATGAAATGCTGACATTTTTGGGTGAACTGTTTTTACAGAATATATTTTGTGTTAAAAATGACTTTGCAGCAAAGAGAGACATCTCCATGATATCTGGAGGTATTTGCACGCCACGGAGAGGGACTACACATTTTACACCACCAGACATAAATCTTATTCTAGACTTGATTACTTTTTGGTGGATAGTGTGGCCCTTCCGGCCTGCTTCTCTGCAGAAATTGGTCTGATCTCATGGTCTGATCATGCTCGGGTCACATTGGTTATCTCCGTGGCGTGTAGACCAGTTCCCCAGGGCAGATGGAGACTGAATCTGAATCTGCTGGCTACTCGATGGGTGGTAGAGGAGATTTCAGGTGAGCTATCTGCTTACGTTGGAATCAACGATAATTCTGAAGTCTCAGATGAAGTTTTGTGGGAATCATATAAGGCCTATATTCAGGGAATATTCTTACAAAAAGCTTATCGCCTTAAGAGAGAACAGGACAATGTGCGGACGGAACTGATCGCCCACCTTCAAAACTTAGAAAGGATGCATAAGAGCAATTCCTCTCCTGCTATTGCTGCCCAATTAACACAGACCCGCATACAACTCAGAGCTTTTCTCTTTGCTCAACATGAAAAAAATCTGCGGAAATCAAAATCCAAGTTTTATGCGTTGGGAGATAGAGCCGGAGCATTACTTTCAAGAGGCGAGAAGCCCAATCACAAATAGAAGCCCTTTGCGATAGCGCTGGCATATTGGAGCGTAATCCTATGACCATTGCGGACACGTTCACACCCAATTTTATGCCCAGTTGTACAATATCAAAGATGATTCTTCCACCCCATCCCCTGACATAGATGTAATCCAGACATTTCTTGCTAATCTAGCACTTCCAAATCTGACTACCGCTCAATTAGCTACACTAAACTCCCCTTTTACGCTGTTCGAAATAAATCCATTATTAAATCGACTAAACTTCACTTGGCACGTGGACCAGATGATTTTCCAAATGACTACTATCGCCAATTCTCCTCGGCGCTGACCCCCTTTCTCCTTCGTGCTTGCGAACACTAGCGGACTTGGGGCTCCATCTCCCCATGAATTCTTGAAGCCACGATAGTCACCATACCAAAACCTGGTAATCCGGCAGAGGAACCTGGCAGTTACCGCCCTATATCACTACTCAACTGTGATGTGAAAATTTACTCTAAATTGTTAGCGGCACGGCTCCAACTTATTACTCCTTCCTTGGTTTACCCGGAGCAGGTTGGATTTGTGGCGGGACGACAGACCAAGGACAGCATGAGGCGGTTTTTGAACGTCATTCGAGTAGCAGAGAGAGCAAGGATTCCCAGTGTACTCTAGTCTCTGGATGCAGAGAAAGCTTTTGACAGGGTACACTGGGGATACTTGGGAGCTGTCTTGGAGAACTTTGGGTTCTCTGGCCCTATACTCTCTGCCATTTTTGCTCTCTACTCGAATCCCAATGCCAGAGTGCTCTCCTCGGGCTTCCTGTCCTCCACATTCAAAATCACCAATGGGACCCGTCAGGGCTGCCTGCTGTCCCCTGTGGTTTTCTCATTGGCTGTTGAGCCACTGGCGGAGGCCATGAGATCCCACCCGGACATTTCAGGTATAAAAGTTGGTCCTGACACACATACTATAAGTTTATATGCCGATGATATAATAATAGCATGCACAAACGTAGAAACATCTCTTGATGCGATTATGGCAACTCTTTCCCTATTCTCAAAACTTTCGTACTACAAACTTTACGTGCGTAAACTGCTAATCTTTCCCATTTTGGTTCCCTCACAAGCTAGGAAAAAATTAGAATCCATCTTCCCTTTTAAATGGGAACCGGCTGGTGTGCCTTATTTAGGTAATATCTCAACCCTTACGCATTCTCTTGTCCCTACGAACATAGAGGCTCTTTTGAGCTCCCTTAATAAAGAAATATCGAAACATGTCCTTTCAAATTTATCTTGGGTGGCCCGTGTCCACGCTTTTAAGATGCGGCTATTACCAAAAATGTTACCGTATATACTCGTGTATAAGCCGACCCTGTATAAGCCGACCCCCCTACTTTTGCCCCCAAAACCTGGGAAAACCTATTGACTCGTGTATAAGCCGAGGGTGGACTCCAGCACAGGTATACAGCCCCCAGCAGTGTGGTATATACAGGCAGCAGCCCCCAGCAGTGTGGTATATACAGGCAGCAGCCCCCAGCAGTGTGGTATATACAGGCAGCAGCCCCCAGCAGTGTGGTATATACAGGCAGCAGCCCCCAGCAGTGAGGTATATACAGGCAGCAGCCCCCAGCAGTGTGGTATATACAGGCAGCAGCCCCCAGCAGTGTGGTATATACAGGCAGCAGCCCCAGCAGTGTGGTATATACAGGCAGCAGCCCCCAGCAGTGTGGTATATACAGGCAGCAGCCCCCAGCAGTGTGGTATATACAGGCAGCAGCCCCCAGCAGTGTGGTATATACAGGCAGCAGCCCCCAGCAGTGTGGTATATACAGGCAGCAGCCCCCAGCAGTGTGGTATATACAGGCAGCAGCCCCCAGCAGTGAGGTATATACAGGCAGCAGCCCCCAGCAGTGTGGTATATACAGGCAGCAGCCCCCAGCAGTGTGGTATATACAGGCAGCAGCCCCCAGCAGTGTGGTATATACAGGCAGCAGCCCCCATCAGTGTGGTATATACAGGCAGCAGCCCCAAGCAGTGTGGTATATACAGGCAGCAGCCCCCAGCAGTGTGGTATATACAGGCAGCAGCCCCCAGCAGTGTGGTATATACAGGCAGCAGCCCCCAGCAGTGAGGTATATACAGGCAGCAGCCCCCAGCAGTGTGGTATATACAGGCAGCAGCCCCCAGCAGTGTGGTATATACAGGCAGCAGCCCCCAGCAGTGTGGTATATACAGGCAGCAGCCCCCAGCAGTGTGGTATATACAGGCAGCAGCCCCCAGCAGTGAGGTATATACAGGCAGCAGCCCCCAGCAGTGAGGTATATACAGGCCCCCCGATTACCCACCCCTGTAGTTTATACAGGCCCCCCAATCCCCACCGCCCCGTAGTATATACAGGCCCCCCGTAGTTTATGCAGGCCACCCGATCCCCCCCGCCCCGTAGTATATACAGGCCCCCCGTAGTTTATGCAGGCCACCCGATCCCCCCCCCCCCCGTAGTATATACAGGCCCCCCGATTCCCACCCTCCCTGTAGTATATACAGGCCCCCCGCGCTCTATATACAGGCCCCCGGTTGCAGCCACAGACCTGTAAGAGAATCGCTTTCATACTTACCCTCCTCACTGTCATCGCGCGTCCTCGTCTCCTTACAGCTTCTTCCCGGCGCGTCCACAATGACGTCATTGTGGACGCGCCGGGTACAAGCGGGAAGGAGACCGGAGGAGCGCGGGTAACAGCGAGGAGGGTAAGTATGAAAGCGATTCTCTTACAGGTCTGTGGCTGCAACCGGGGGCCTGTATATAGAGCGCGGGGGGCCTGTATATACTACAGGGAGGGTGGGAATCGGGGGGCCTGTATATACTACGGGGGGGGGGGGGATCGGGTGGCCTGCATAAACTACGGGGGCCTGTATATACTACGGGGCGGGGGGGATCGGGGGGCCTGTATAAACTACGGGGGGAGAGCAATGTAATATGCACGGCTCCCCCTGCCGCTGATGGACAGGGGGATGCCGTGCATATTGCATTGCACTAATGAGCGGCCCCACGTGACCGGCCGCTCATAGTGCAGCCTCCCCCTGCCTCCTCCAGCCCCCGGACACCGGCCCCCCCCTACTCAGCTGTATAGTGACTCGTGTATAAGCCGAGGGGGGCACTTTTCAGCACAATTTTTGTGCTGAAAAACTCGGCTTATACACGAGTATATACGGTATATTTATTTAGAAAGCTCCCCATAGTGATTCCACTGAAATGGCTAGCTAGACTCCAAACGGTTGTTAATAAATATATATGGGCTAATAGAAGGGCTAGGGTTCCTGGAAATATTATGTTTTTATCTTATGCCAAGGGAGGGATGGGTGTCCCCAATTTTGTGGCCTACCACAAAGCTGCGCTCCTGCAGGAAACCAAACTCTGGTGGTCTCCGGAACACGCCTTGAGATGGCTGAGGATTGAGTCCTCTCTGGTTGGTGGTGGCTTTCTTCATCATCTTCTAGAGGCGGAGTCGCTTTGTCCAACGAAGTCTAGAGTAGTCTTGCCAACAATGCAGTCAACTATAGAAATATGGCGGGAGGCTCTGGCGAGGTGGGTTGCCCTCTCCCCTGGGGACGTTAGTATAGGTGCCCTTGTATTCCACATTCCTAATTTGAATCTTAGGGTGTGGGAACGGGCTGGTATTTCCACACTTGCTGACCTCCTTAGGGGGGGAGGTGGTCCCCTTTGCTGAGCTCTGTACATCCTTTCCCAAGGTCAGGAGCACTCAGTTCCAATACACGCAGGTCCGACATTTTCTCACTTCAAGAGAGTGTAGAGTGCTTGGGGGCTCCCCGCGATCCCTTCGGCCTTTCAGAAATTTATTTTATCCTCGTCAAATCCTAAAGGGTTTTCCCAAATCTATAAAGACTTTAACGCTCTTCTATTCCACTCCAGACCCGGGTATATGAACCGTTGGGAGGAAGATCTGCACTTTCGGGCTTCGCTGACGGACTGGCTAGCTGGGATTGCTGCAGTCAGGAGAGCCTCAAGGTGTATTAATCATCTGGAGGTTTTAAAGAAAATTAATTTGAGATGGTATTGTCCTCCGGCTCCCCTGGCCCGCTTCTCTCCTGACCAGTCAGGACTCTGTTGGTGACAATGTGGGAGTAGAGGCAAATTAGCTTATGTATGGTGGCACTGCCCGAAGCTGACCCCATTTTGGTCGGTGGTGGCAAGCCTCCTGAGGACACTCACTGGCCTAAATATCCGACTGACACCTCAATTGGCGATTTTGAACATTGGTGGTGAGCACTACCCATGAGATTTCAGTGCATTAGTAACCAATGTTCTAACAGCTTCAAGGATTTGTATTGCATCTAAATGGCACTCACATCTCCCGCCCGTCATGTGTGATTTGGTGGACAGATTGGACAGGATTTTCCACCAAGAGTATTACTTGTCCTTGGACACATCTATGAGAGACCGTGTTGTGAACTCCTGGTCTCCTTGGTCAGCTCATCCTTTAGCTACTCCTATTAATGGTTCTATATGAGTCAGCAATTTCCAGAACATACAAGTGATGTCATCTGATCTGATAATTAAATTTGAAGCTCACCCCTCTCCCTAACCCTCCCCATGTTTTTGGGTTGAAATGTTTGTATTGTATTTTCAACTTGTCCATGTTTGCCATATTCTGGCATGTGTTTGTATCTAATTGTAATTTCAATAAATATCATTGGAACAAATAAAATGACTTTGCAATATGATTCCACTCACCATTATAATTGCAGCGATACCAAACATGCACAGTTCATTATTTTTGTGGTGAAAAAAGAATCAGATGTTTGCAAAAAGAAAAATGTTGAGGGTTGTGTTGCTGCTTTCCACAACCCATAACATTTTTTATCTATTGGTCAAAGGAGCTGTATAATTGATTTTTTTTTTGCTGGGTGAGATTGTTCTCACTGATAACATTTTGGGATAGATATGAAGTTTCCATAGCTTAAAATATTTTTGGGGTTATAGAGGTGACTAAAAATACTTAATTTTGTTCTTTTTTTTTATTACCAATTATTTTTATATTTTGATAGATCAAACTTTTCTGAATTTGGTAATACCACATATGTGTATTTTGTTTTACATTTTTTATCTTTGTTTTGGATGGGGCAAAAAGAGTGATTAGGACTGTTATGTTTTTATTTTATATATTTTTTTATTTATTTTTTACATTTCATTGTTCTTAATAGTACCCTTAGGAGACTTGAAACTTTGATCCCCCGATCGCTTGGGCTATATACAGGAATGCCACAGTATTACTGCATATAATGAAAATTACTGTCTCTTTTGAAGACCATCCACATGCAGCGTTTCAAGGGAATGATACTATGACAAGCGCAGAGGTTTTAACAGATCCTCTCCTGTCACAACAACCCATCGATCATGTGCTTTCAATAAGGTCGGGACTTTGAATGGGCCATTCAAGCACATAAGTATACCTTGAACTAGACTACTACATTGTAGATCTGCCAGTATATTTAGGGTCGTTGTCCAGCTGCAACTTGAACCTACACCCTCTGTCTCAAATACAGTGCTGAGCAAATTAATTGGGACAAAGCATTTTTTAAGTAAAATCGTAAGTTGGGGTTACCAGTCAGTGATTCAAACCAGTTTTAATTGCTTTGAACAGGTGTGAGTGTACAACTTTGAGTAACAAATGTGGTTTGACTGGTTTTAGGCAGAAAATAACAGCTAGCTGCCCCTCAGCTTCAGTTGAGAGCTTGTTTCTGTGAGGAGTCGATTAGTGTACTTTTTCTCTCAGTGTGATTCGTGCCTGTAAAAATGGATGTTACTCCACAGAAGAGGTCTAGAATTATTACTCATAATGAACATACAAGTCTGACTGTAAGTCTTCCACCATTGGTATTGGAAAATCTACAGTTTCAAGAATAATTCACACACACAATGAAACTGGATCGTTTTCTCCAAAACGAAAAGGGAAATTTGGAAGAAAAAGGAAAACGACACCAAGAACTGATAAAACACTTATCAGCAATAGTAAAACTAATGCAAGAAAAACAAGTAAAGACTTGCTTTGTCCCAATTAATTTGCACAGCACTGTATTTTACAGCCTCTAAAAGGTTTTCCATCATGATTTCCATTTGATTAGCTCCATCCATCTTCACATCAATTCTTATTAGCATAATGCTGCCACCATGTTTGATGATGGGGATGGTATTTACAGTGTGATTTGCAGAGTTACTTTTCCACCACACACATTTTTCATTTAGCCCCAAACATTCTACTTTGTTGTCATCTGACTAGCGCACCTTGTCCAAACGCTAGCTGTGTCCCCTACTTGGTTTTTTGCAAAATGCCAATGGGGCCTCTTATGGCTTGCTTTTGAAAATGGCTTTCTTCTTGCAACTCTTTAATAAAGGCCAGATTTGTGGAGTGTATGACTTAGGCCTCGGTTCCACTTGCGTTTTCAAGAGATGAATGCAATCCGATTAAACATCAGATTGCACTCGCACTGTTGTGAAACAATGAGGCAGTGTCCATCTGCTATTTTTTCCTCAGCCAAAATTGTGCTGAGGAAAAATTCACAGCATGCTGTTTTTGGCAATGAGTCTTGGATCACATGCATCCATACAAGTCTAAAGGTGCGTGTGAAACATCGCACTGCAGTCAGATGTCACCCTACTGTAGTGTGATATACGATAAACCTGGCTATACAGGAGATGGAGAAATTAATCTCTTCCTCTCCCTGCACCTCTGATCTGATCACAGGACTGGATCACAGTTACACGACACTCGGTTCACTCTAGCAGCATATCAGGAGCCGAGGGTCATTAGCATATTGCATGTGATACTCATGTATTGGATGCTATACATAAGTGGAACTCCAGCCTAATAGTTGTTGATAGGTGCCTGGCTGGTATCTATGAGGTAGAGAGACCAGTGCCCTACATGCAGCATCCATCCATCTGCCCATACCTCTGCCGCATGCTTTCTATGGTTAACTCACTCAGTCCGCGGTCCTGTGCAGTCTGCCTCCTCTCCCTGTGTGCTTTCTATGTGTGTGGCGGCCACACTGTCCTCAGTCTTCTCTCCAGCATCCTGAGAACTGCCTCTTACCTCCCAATATCGAAGGCTCTTCTTTTCATTAACATGGTGCAATACTACATATGCATCATACTACATTGATGTTGGCGCAAGATTGGCTCATCAGAAGAAGAACCATAGGTGTCTGGAAAAAGGAGATGGTTTTTAGTGCTTCTGTCCAGGGACCACAAATTGTCTAATGGGCAGCGTCCTGTGAAACAATTAACATCAACTCTACTTCTGTAGCGTTCCCTTTCCTGTAATGCATGGACTCAGAACAACCAGTCTTATCATGTTATCCCTACTAAACTATAGATGTAGGTAAAAAGCTAGATTTTTCATTACATTGGATAGCTCATGAAACCAGAGACATGAATTGAAAATTAACTAAAAACTTTTAATAGGATCCTGCACACTTAATATTTTTGCTAGAGCAAATTAATATTACCATCTTCGAAATAGGTAGGCTACATCAGTATTACATTAGTACTGTACATGACAAATCATTATTATTATTATTTACTTTGTTAGTAACAAAGCTTTGCAAGTTGTAAGGGCCTAGAATATCTATAATTTCCTCAAACCTAACACATTGAATTTATATACTGTTCCTAACCTAACATCACAGCTACAACCTATGATATTCAGCTCAGATCACCATCTTTGCCAGGAATCTATCAGCTACATTTCTTTAAACAGATATATTTCACAGAAAATAGACCGTTCTGGTTTAAAGAGGAGCATGGAATTTTCTAAATGTCACTCCAATTTGCCTTTTACTCATTTATTCTGGAATATAAAGTACCGTATATACTCGCGTATAAGCCGAGTTTTTCAGCCCAAAATTTGGGCTGAAAAGTCCCCCCTCGGCTTATACGCGAGTATCAAAAAAAAAAAAAAAATACAGCCGCAGCCCCGGAGGTATACAGGCCCCCCATCAAGTTCCAGGGCCCCCCCCACTTGCGCGCCAGCCTGTAAGGTAAATTCATACTTACCGGTGTCCAGTCGCGCCGCCCGCAGCTGCCGACATGACGATTCCGGGCTCCATTCAGCGTGTCTTCCCGCGGCTTCCTGTAGTCGCGGGCAATGACGTCATTGCCCGCGACTACAGGAAGCCGCGGGAAGACACGCTGAATGGAGCCCGGAATCGTCATGTCGGCAGCTGCGGGCGGCGCGACTGGACACCGGTAAGTATGAATTTACCTTACAGGCTGGCGCGCAAGTGGGGGGGGGCCCTGGAACTTGATGGGGGGCCTGTATACCTCCGGGGCTGCGGCTGTATACAGCCCTGGGGCTGCGGCTGTATACAGCCCTGGGGCTGCTGCTGTATAAAGCCCTGGGGCTGCGGCTGTATACAGCCCTGGGGCTGCGGCTGTATACAGCCCTGGGGCTGCGGCTGTATACAGCCCTGGGGCTGCGGCTGTATACAGCCCTGGGGCTGCTGCTGTATACAGCCCTGGGGCTGGGGCTGCTGCTGCTGTATACAGCCCTGGGGCTGGGGCTGCTGCTGCTGTATATACCTCTGGGGCTGCATATGGGGCTGCATATACCTCTGGGGCTGCATATACCTCTGGGGCTGCATATACCTCTGGGGCTGCATATACCTCTGGGGCTGCATATACCTCTGGGGCTGCATATGGGGCTGCATATACCTCTGGGGCTGCATATACCTCTGGGGCTGCATATACCTCTGGGGCTGCATATGGGGCTGCATATACCTCTGGGGCTGCATATGGGGCTGCATATACCTCTGGGGCTGCATATACCTCTGGGGCTGCATATGGGGCTGCATATACCTCTGGGGCTGCATATGGGGCTGCATATACCTCTGGGGCTGCATATGGGGCTGCATATACCTCTGGGGCTGCATATGGGGCTGCATATACCTCTGGGGCTGCATATGGGGCTGCATATACCTCTGGGGCTGCATATGGGGCTGCATATACCTCTGGGGCTGCATATGGGGCTGCATATACCTCTGGGGCTGCATATGGGGCTGCATATACCTCTGGGGCTGCATATGGGGCTGTATATACCTCTGGGGCTGCTGTATACTACCACTGGGGCTGCTGCTGTATACTACCACTGGGGAGGCTGCTGTATACCTCACTGCTGGGGGTTGTATACCTGTGCTGGAGTCCACCCTCGGCTTATACGCGAGTCAATACGTTTTCCCAGTTTTTGGGGGCAAAAGTAGGGGGGTCGGCTTATACACGGGTCGGCTTATACACGAGTATATACGGTATATTGCTTAGTGTGAAACTCTAACTGGTTGAGTAATTATAGAAAATTAATAATGTTAAATATAAGCTTGATGTGCTTCTGTTACAGCACAACTGGGAAAATGCAGTTATCACAATGCTGACCTTTGGAGGTGCTGTTTTCTGCATCACAATCTAAGTCAAATACATATTTTCAACAATTGGATATTGTATGTGTGATAAAGCGATAGACACAGTCTGTGATTGATATCCAAAATAGCAATGCATTACAGTTGCTAGGTTTTACAATTTGTCTCCAAAATTTTGATTAATAGTAATATACTATGATTTGTAAGTACTGCTAATTCTTTAATAGCTCAGGAAATATGTGTAACATTCTGAGGTCACATAGGACTTTACTGAATCCCTTTGGGGCTCCGTAAACCAAGTATAGCCTTAAAACTATCAAAGTGATCTCACTGTATAAACAGAAAGTAACTGCTTATAACCAATTGGCTGTGTAACAGCACACAGCAGTAACAAACTTTGTAGGCTTTTATAATTATAATGTTAATTTCAGTTGACACTGGAGCTGGCTATTTTAGTTTATTCCAAGGGGCTATAATAAGTTTATATCCCCTTATTGCTGCTAGTAAACGATATTCCCATAAAAAATGTAAAATAGGTTATATAAAAGAATGGTTCCTCTATGGAACTATAGGTAATTTTATTCAGTCACGGACTTCAAACTGGCTTCCAGGATCTCTTATGGGACGGATTTTTGGAGTAGGGTATTGATGCAAGTGTTTGCTGTTCCAGTAGACCTTTACATTATAGAAGGTGATTGTAGATGTATCTAGGATTATGAGAGGTATGGAATTTGTTACCAAGATATTATATCTCTGGAGGATACTATCAGAAAAGGAGATTAAGATCTTATGGAAATGAACTTTGAATGGTTCTAAGTTGTCAATTTCTTCAACTCTAAGATAAATTAGTTATAATTCTCAGATTAAAATCGACAAAGATTTATTTATTTAATGTAATAATGGATGGATCTATTTACCTGTACCGTGGCTTGGGTAGGTATGACCGACACACTTTGTCCTGGAATAGGCTTAGAGTAGGCACAGGACAACTACTACTGATCCTGTCTGGTTTTACAGACAGTGTGTCTCTGTTTCCTGAAGTGTGTAAGGGACCTCTCACATCAGCGTTTTTCGCTGAATGCGGCAGATCCGGCAGATTTACCGCATCTGCCGCCTAGTGGCCAACTTGTAGTACACCTACGTCAAGCCCCCATTCATTCTCTATAGAGCTTGCGGTTTTGCCGCGATCCGGGTCTTGTGGCTGTACAAAAAAAACGCAGCTAACCGTGGTTTTTGCCCGGCTGCAAATGCCAGATTTGCCAGATCGCAGCAAAACCGCACTTGCCGCACCTGCAAGAAGCCCCATAGAGACTGAATGGGGGCTTGCAGCAGGTGTACTGCAAGTCAGCTGTTAGGCGGCAGACCTGGCAGATGCTGTAAATCTGCTGGATCTGCCGCATTCAGCGAAAAACACTGATGTGAAAGGATCCTAAGGTTGGCGTAGCAGCAGCTAAGACATCTGGCCCATCATTTCCAAACAGTACAACAATCCTAGTCCCAGATTTATGGTGTGGAGTGGTACAATTTATATTAGCTGAACCCTATAGTCTTCATTCAAGGCATATTAACAGTTTGAATTAAGTTTGGTTGTGGACCTAAATGTATTCTCCATTGTGCCAGGTGCTGTTTTTCAACATGACACTGTCAGGCCACAAGTTGCTTCTGGTACTGTGAGTGTCTTGCTTGATCTAAACATACTATCATGGCCTTCAGATTTTCTGGACTTGTCTTCCATTGAGCACATCAAAGACATCATTAGTCAGCAATTGCAAAGGCAGCTATTGGCAGAAAATCTTGCTGATTGGCATGCCCAAGTATATTTAGTGTGGCAGAATATTCCTCAGACAGCTATTAATAGCCTCATTGATAGCATGCCAAGGGTTTTAAATCCACATTTTTCTGAATATAATGCTCGTACTTGTTACTCCAAAATTATTATTATTTAACCCTAGAACACAAACCTGATGCCTCGCAGGTCTGCTAGGTTACTTGTTTTGTTTTCTATTTTCTGCAATATTACTTTAGTTAGAATTTTGAAACTCTAGGTATTCCTCAGGTATATAATTGTAGTAATTTCCAGTTGTTCATATATTTTTATGTTATAGGCATTTCGGTAAAACAACTCTTTTTTGGGACAACCCATATTCACATACCTGGGGTATTTTAGGCCTGTACTTGGTTTACATGTGATTCTCAGTTCTTTTGTCTGTAGTGTTGCTGGAGAAGACTTTGTCTTTATTACTCAGTCTTTATGACTCTGCTGTTGCTGGGAAGAGTGTGGATTCTGCCTGACTACATGGTCATGTGATCTTGGGAAGGAGGCTCCCTCACAAAGTCATGTGTCTCTGATATCATCGCAGGTCATAAACACACAGGAACAGGAGGACAGACAACATCCTGCTCATTGTGTGTTACTTGCGAAGAGACTTTGAGGAAGAAGTCAGCTTTCTTGTTTCTGAAAAATAAACTTTCTGAGCTTCAAAATCCAGAGGCTGTACTATAGCAGTAATCTATGTAATTTCTTTATTTGGATTGCTAATAAACTTTGATTTAACAAAAAAAAAATCCAGAGGCTTCTACTGCACCTAAAAGAAAGTGGTGACCTGCTGAAGGTAAGAGGAGGGGGGCTGCACTTTACCTTTAGCACAAACGCTAACAAAGAGTGCACAACCCTGATTGTGATCACTTTTTTTTTCATTTTAGTTTACTGACATCTAAGGTTACAATGGCACAGTATACATCCAGGGGCTTGGCTGACCAAGAAATCAAGGCAATCATTTTTGATAGTGATGAAGATAGTGAAATTTCTTTGTCCGATGAAGAGTACATGCCACCAGCTGTCTCTACTTCATCGTCTAGTGATTCTTCAGATGATGAAGAAGTAGTGGATCCAGCAGAACGTACAAATAGAACATCAAAAACTGCTGGGGTTCTTGGATGCACCCCATCACATAATATTATAAGAGTTGCTGAAGGCGCTGTAGGAATTCCCCAATTCTTGTCCAAAACAGATGTTTTCTGTAAATTTTTTTCTGATGATATTGCAGATGAGGTAGTTTTGTGTACTAACTTAGAAGGAAAACATATCGCTTCAGGAAGAAAAAAAACATGGAAAAATATAACAAAAGAAGAACTATATGGTTATATTGCCCTTACTCTTCTGGCAGGGTGTACAAAATCATACGATGTTCCAATCAGAGAATTATTTCTGAACCCTTTTTCAGATCCACACTACAAAGCTACAATGTCAGTCAATAGATAAATAAGTTGGTATCCCCTGGTTTTGATAAACATTATAGTCTGTTACCTCCTATAAATATTAATTTTGGTTAATTGAATATTCAGGGAAGCCTTCGTTTTGATGATAAGAGAACTCGTCCTGTGAGGTTGGAAACAGATAAATTAGCCCCTATTAGCTACATCTGGAATCTTTTCATCAAAAACTGTACAAAGCTTTACCATTCTAATGACAATGTCACAGTGGATGAGCAACTTCTTGCCTTTAGGGGACATTGCAAATTCATTCAGTATATGCCCAGTAAACCTGCCAAGTATGGCATAAAAATTTTCTGGATGTTGATTCTTCAAGCTATTATGGCATGAATGGTCTGATTTACTGTGACAAAGAAGCTGATGCTCCAGTCCAGAAAGACCTATGTTCTGACATAGTAAAACCACTTGCAGTACCAATTTTCAATTCTGGAAAAAATATAACAATGGACAACTACTTAACCAATCTGGAACTGGGCAAATCTTTGCTTCAGAAAAAACTCACACTTGTTGGTACTATGATGCCAAACCGCCGCGAAATTCCTCCAATCATGAAGCACAATCCAAGCGACCACTTTATGAGAGTGTCTTTGGTTTCTGCAATCAAGCGACAATGGAATCTTATAAAACAAAGAAAGAAAAATCTGTGATATTACTGAGTACAATGCATCATGATGGAAGTATTGACACCGATGACAGGAAACAGAAACCTGAAATCATACTGCATTATAATAAAACAAAAGGAGGTGTGGACAAGATGGGTGAAATGATTGGAGAGTATTAATGCAAGAGGCAGACAAAACGTTGGCCTGTAGTCATTTTTTATAATATCCTTGATGTGTCAGCCCTCAATAGCTATATATCCAGAATTCCATGGCAATAGGAAGGACAAGAGACGTCTATTCTTGACAGAACTTTGCTATGAACTTTTGATGCCTAGCATGATGGAGCGAAGCAATACGAAATGCTTGTCAAGGCAAATTACGGAAGCTATGATCTGATGTGGTATACATTTTCAGGAACATCCAGAGCCAAGAGAAAAAAAAACAAAGTGCTGTTATATTTGTCCAGCAAAGAAGGAAAGGAAAATCTAAGCGTTTCTGCACTACTTGTGGACAAAATGTCTGCAAGAAACATTCTTCCAAAAAAATAATATGTGAAAATTGTTGGGGTAATCAGTAAAGTTGAAAAGGAAAGTTTTTGAAAAGAAATATTCCTGCACCATGTTTACTACAACTTTTATATAAAAAACTTTTAGACAAAAAAATCGTTATATATAATATATATATATATATATATATATATATATATATATATATATACATATATATATAAATTGATATAGAATGCATATATTGGGCGCCTTAAGCCGGTGTAATTACTTTATTTTGCCTTATGCACATAATTATAATGTTTTGAAATATTCACATCTCAAATAAACTTTGAAAAGTATTTCAATTTGAGTTACTCCATGTTATTTGCACACAGGCCTAAAAGGCCCAGGTATGTGAAAGTGTAGATTTCTATGGTTGCGCGTTCCGAATAGCCTTCAGTTTGATCTCAAGCCACAGCGACCTGATGGATGAACATCTGTTAGAATATCAATCTTGTGCAAGCCTAGATAGATCCACCAAGGTTTTCTCCGTAATTATCTTAATTGTATAAATCTATAGAGTTCCTGATCTTCGTCTTTGCCTTGTTCCTTCTATTTTTCTGACTTTTATGTCTCTTTCCAGAGACTGCTCTTTGAATGACGTGTCCAAAGTATGCAAATCATAGCTTAGTGATCCTCACTTCGAGTGACATGTCTGGATTGATTTATTCCAAAATAGATTTTTTTTGTTCTTCTTGCCATCCATGGTATTAATAACATTCTTCTCCAGGGTCACATTTCAAAGGTCTTGATTCTTCTTCTGCCTTGTTTCTTTATCGTCCAGATTTTGCATTAATATGTTACTACAAAAAAGATCAGACTATATACGAGCTGTGTCTTCATTGCCAGTGAAATATTCTTCAATTTGAACACCTTTCCAGTGACATCATCATTGATTTGCTCATAGCTATTCTATTGACTTCTGCTGTTGTTGCTGCATCTTGAGTGATCATTAATCCAAGTAGGTTGAAGTCCTTTACAACTTTCAGTTCATTGCTCTCCATCTCAAATGCATCCCGGTCATATCTGGCAATAGTCAATATCTTTGTTTTCTTTGTACTGAGTAGGAGTACCATGTTTGGGCATTCTATCTTGACACCATGGAATAAGTCGTTATTTCCATCTACGTTTGCTGCTGTCAATGTTGCATCATCTGCTTATTTAAGATTGTTGATGATTCGTCCAGCAATTTTGATTCCTTATCCTTTTTTGCAATGTCCAGTATTCCTGAAAATAGCATCTGCATGTAAATTGAAGGTAAATGGTGACAGGATGCAGGCTTATTTGATGTTTTCCTCTACTTTGAACCATGCCATGTCAAAGTGTTTTGTTTGGACTGTTTATTCTAGGTCAATATAAAGGTTCCTAATAAGGTTGATCAGATGGTTCAGCACTGTGTTGATCACCAGAAACTTTGGAATACCATGAAGGATATGGATATCCATCATGGTATTCCACAGTCTCTAGCAATCAACCCAGTCAAAGGCTTTGCTGTAGTCAATGAATCAAAAATAGATCTTTGTTGTTTTCTTTGGTCTTTTCTATTATCTTTCTAATGGTAGCAATTGCATCTCTTGTTTCTCTGCCATTTATGAATCCTGATTGTTCTTCTGGCAGCTCTTTGTCAAAATAAGGCTGCAGCCATCTTTCTAGGATCTTTATTAGTATTTGCTGGCATGAGGTATGAGCACAAAAGTTAAAAATTGTTATTATTATTATTAATAAAATTTTCAGTAGCATCTCCCTTCTTCAGTATAGAAATACACATTGATTTTGTCTAGTCCTTGGGCCATTTACCAGTTGTCCATATCTGTTGACAGAAGAATGTTGTGATATGAACTGTTGTTTCAGAAGAAGACTTTATAAGCTATATTGGAATATTATCACATATAGGTACTTTGTTTTTTGACAGAAGCTTTATGGTAGCAAAGACTCTATCCTGATGTTTGGTTCACTATCATTTCCAGTCTGTTTCTTCTGCATCAATGAGTCAGTCTTGTAGTGGTACTCTTTCTATCTTTTCTTGATGGGTTTCTGACTCTTATCTCCTTGAGCGTCTGATATGCTTTCCTGGTTTTGCCCTTCAGATGTTTGTTTTCTATCTGTGTATATATCTTTTGGCAATAAAGTTCTTTGTTCAAATAGCTCTCTTTAGTCTTTTACTGATTTTGTCCGAGTCCTGCTTGTAACCATTTGCCATTGGTCTTTTTTTGATTATCTTTAGAGTCTCTTCTATTAAAAATAGCTGCAAGATTCTCTACTGATTGTTTATTGTCTTTCTGGCTTTTTCATTAATAATAGTCATTAAATGTGTCCATAATTCTTCAGACTTTCTTTAATATGTGTCCAGTGATATAAATCAGTTGTACAGTTTGTACAGATTGTTGCAAGAAACTTCAGGTATTTTGGTTAAATTGAAGTAATTGCCTGTTGTCTAGTCCTTTTGCACAGCTTGACTCTAATCTTTTCTATAAAAAGTTCATGATCAAGTTCCTCAGTCAGCTCTTGGCCTTGATATTGATCAACAACCGCCATCTTTGGTGAACACATATGTAGTCAATTTGATTCTTTTAGGTCCCATTCGGTGATGTCCACGTGTAGAGTTTAGAACTGTGATATTGGAAGAATGCATTCATTACGGACAATTGATTTGTTGTATAGAAAGGAAGAAGTGCTGAGGTAGAAAAGGATCCCAGAGTGAGTAACAACAAACCATGAAAAACTAAAGAGGGTATAAGGTAAATACTGCTAGAGCTACTTCCTACCCAGAAACCGATGACAAGTGCAGGGTGGAAAGTATAAACAGCAGAGAGATAAACCCTTTACTGGTCTTTCACTGACTGGCATAAAGCAATGGCAGTATGGTTGGATATCCAATTGAAAATATCAGCAGAAGGAAATACCAGCAGTGTGAAGGAATTTATAGCCATGCCCAAAAGGTGACAGGATATGCACATAAATAGTTGAAAAAAACCTGTTAAGTTTATCCACTGTATCTCAATGAACAGACAAGACGACCACCAAACAAAGCCTCAAGGGTTTGCAATCCAACATATGACACCTAAAAAAGTATTTTCAGGGTGATTAAAGGCTTTGTAGTATATTTGACCCCTGAATTTAACCATTAAGTTCTTAATTAAGAATGATGTGCAAAACACTAGTGTTGATGGATTGGGGCTATAATGCTTTGATTAATAAAAAACTTTTATAAAACAAAGAAATCATGCCAATTGTGTTGTGCCTGCAATGTAAGGCTTTCCTGATTCCCCTGATAATGGATCCTCAAATGATACTTTTTTTTTGCATTGTAAAAATACCAATGTCTATTCCATATTAAAGCAGTATAAGTAGGAATTAGATGTCTTCATTGAGGTGAGATATCATTTTTAATCAATAGCTTGAAAAGCGAGAGCTGTTCATAATAGGAACAGGTATACCCATGAGACCCATATAAGAGCAATGCCACAGCAGTGCCCTTCCTTCTAGATGACACACTGTACTAGTAATCTTATACAATTATTATACAAATCTAAAAAAACAAGGAGAGAAATAGCATTGTGACACTAATGCCAAAAATGATTTGGAAGTGTTGTTTCATTTCTTTCATAAAAACTGGAAAATAAGTATACTATAAAGCCTAGACTATACTAAGCAGATTAAAATCATTTTAACACAAGCAAATGTTGATGAAATGATCCCACCTACTCCTGAAAATACACAGACATCCGCAGACTTTGTAAAAACAAGCCATTTTCAGTTCATACTTCATACTTTGCAAACTATCATCTTTTAGGGGATTCAGCCGCAGAATACAAATGCATGTGATAGTTCTGTCACTTTCAATAGTTCGTTGGAGAGACAGCATCCAGCTCGGAAAAGCCATAAATTATCTCTCAGCAGTGCAATTTTCCCCAACCTTAAAAGTAATAAATGATGATGCATCTGCATTCTGCCTGGCTCTTCACCAACTCCATACAAAATATTCATGCACAAACTAATTTGCCTTAAATTGCATTACCTTCCAGAAAAATATACAACCATTAAAACGGAAGAAAAGTGCAGCATGAATAAAATACAATTTAGAAGAGGAAGAAATGTCAGACTGTGGGGTTCTCAACTTGTCAGCTTCTGTTAGTGTTACTGTAATTGTTTTTGCATCTGTACAGGGCTACCTTCGGGTAGTAGGTGGCATGTGGTACAATGTTTGTGTGGGCTTTGGACTTAATATACATTGAAATACATTGCTGTTTCCAAGCACTTTGAAACATCTTCATATTCCAAGGGTGAAACATGCCTGGATACTGTTATATGGCTCTGTAAGCCTGTAATAGCAGCCATGACTATTGGGTAGGAAACACTTCATCTGTTATGACAGCTATGTCAGAACAAGTTTAAATTTTGACATTTACAGTGATTCTTCAATCACTATAATGGTCCGCTTCTCCTCTAATCAGGTTTCCTTATTGCTGAACATGCCATCTTACTTTTCTGTTGAAGTTGAATTTGCCCAATTGCACATCCATTTAAGGACTACTTGTTTAATTAGATAAATGGAGAGCTGTACATGTTATTAAGCCGATCTCGCCTTTTACCTGCAAGAAAAAGTATTGAATTTTATGAGAAAATCTATCCTATCCAATTACATTATTTGCTAATAGCATAATAGACAAAGTCTACAAACTAACTCAGCAACCAAGTTACCATCCACTCTGTCATTCCAAATGAAGACGTTTATTCAAGGTTAAATTCCCAGCATGTTTTACAAACACAACTATATATTTCCTGTCTCTAAACATCAGCAAAGAGAGGATTTGAAAAGCGTTGCTCTTTTTTACCCCAGAAACATTGTCACTCTTAACTTTAGGCAGGAGTCACACTGTCATATGACTCGCACAAGTGCGCTGCCCAATGTTAGGCAATGAAACAGCTCTGCCTGTGAATTTTTCCTCAGTCCTAATTGGACCTAATCTCTCCTTCTACTCCACAACTGTGATCCGATTGCAGGATTGGATCACTGTTGCTTGACACTAGTATCACTATTGCAGCAGAGCCTGAGCCATTAGCATATCACATCTGATGCAATACGCTGGTATGACACTGGCTTTAGACTGTCTAAGGCCGGTTTCACACTTGCATTCTTTTGTCTTGCATCTCAATCCATCCAAATCCTGGACCATTCTGAACAGCTGATCAGACATGTGTCCCTATACTTAACATAGGACCACAGGGACGGACATCAGGTGGCATCAGGTTTTCGATGAATCCTGACGACTGCATCATTTTGAGCTCTTCCTTGGCTGCACGATGCTGCGAATCTGAGGATCAGTAAAAATCCTGATGCGCTTTGATGCAGCACAATGGGTCAAAATGACGCATGGCTTTCAAAAAGGCTGCATCTATCCTCGGGAAGGATGAGGCCAAGCCAGATCGGTATCTGACACCTAGAATGCCCAGAATAGTTCCTGAACCTCACCTCTGCGTCAGAAAAAAGGCTTGTGCCCTATGTATTCTTCAAAAATGTTAATAAAATGTAATTACCGTATATACTCGTGTATAAGCCGACCCGTGTATAAGCCGACCCCCCTACTTTTGCCCCCAAAATCTGGGAAAACCTATTGACTCGTGTATAAGCCGAGGGTGGACCCCAGCACAGGTATACAGCCCCCAGCAGTGTGGTATACAGGCCCCCGCAGTGGTATACAGGCCTCCCCAGTGGTAGTATACAGCCCCCAGAAGTGTGGTATACAGCAGCCTCCCCAGTGGTACATACAGGCCCCAGCAGTGTTACAGCAGCCTCCCCAGTGGTATATACAGCAGCAGCCCCAGTGGTAGTATACAGCAGCCCCAGAGATATATACAGCAGCCCCAGTGGTAGTATACAGCAGCCCCAGAGGTATATACAGCAGCCTCCCCAGTGGTATATACAGCAGCAGCCCCAGTGGTAGTATACAGCAGCCCCAGAGATATATACAGCAGCCCCAGTGGTAGTATACAGCAGCCCCAGAGGTATATACAGCAGCCCCAGTGGTAGTATACAGAAGCCCCAGAGGTAGTATACAGAAGCCCCAGTAGTAGTATACAGCAGCCTCAGTGGTATATACAGCAGCAGCCCCAGTAGTAGTATACAGAAGCCCCAGTAGTAGTATACAGCAGCCCCAGTAGTAGTATACAGCAGCAGCCCCAGGGGGTATATACAGCAGCAGCCCCACGGGGTATATACAGCAGCAGCCCCAGTGGTAGTATACAGAAGCCCCAGTAGTAGTACACAGCAGCCCCAGTAGTAGTATACAGCAGCAGCCCCAGTGGTAGTATACAGCAGCAGCCCCAGGGGGTATATACAGCAGCAGCCCCAGGGGGTATATACAGCAGCAGCCCCAGTGGTAGTATACAGCAGCAGCCCCAGGGGGTATATACAGCAGCAGCCCCAGGGGGTATATACAGCAGCAGCCCCAGTGGTAGTATACAGCAGCAGCCCCAGGGGGTATATACAGCAGCAGCCCCAGGGGGTATATACAGCAGCAGCCCCAGGGGGTATATACAGCAGCAGCCCCAGGGGGGGTATATACAGCAGCAGCCCCAGGGGGTATATACAGCAGCAGCCCCAGGGGTATACAGACCCCCCCCCATTAGTATACAGGGGCCCCAGCTGTATACAGCAGCCCCAGCTGTATACAGCCCCCCGTGGTATCCAGGGCCCCCCTTGCTGCACCTGTAAGGGAAGATGTCAGTATGCTTATCGCTGCCGCCGCCGCCGCTCCGCTTCTCGGTCACCGCGCTGCTCCGGGTCTTCATGTTTCCTGTTCCTTCTCCGACGCTCGAACAATGACGTCATTTCCTGAGCGCCGGAGAAGGAACAGGAAACATGAAGACCCGGCCGGAGCAGCGCGGTGACCGAGAAGCGGAGCGGCGGCGGCAGCGATAAGTATACTGATATCTTCCTTTACAGGTGCAGCAAGGGGGGGCCCTGGATACCACGGGGGGGGCTGTATATACGGGGGGGGCGGGATACCACGGGGGGGCTGTATATACGGGGGGGCGGGATACCACGGGGGGGGCTATATATACGGGGGGGGGCGGGATACCACGGGGGGGGCTGTATATACGGGGGGGCGGGATACCACGGGGGGGGGGGGGCGCTGTAAAGCTATTACCGTATATACCCGTGTATAAGCCGAGGGGGGACTTTTCAGCACATTTTATGTGCTGAAAAACTCGGCTTATACACGAGTATATACGGTAGGTATACTGTATGTACATGCTATGCGGACACCTGGGGAGGGGCTGCAGGAGTGGTTTAAAATCACTACTTTATTGCTAACAGTGTTTGAAGTCCCGTTGGCTTTTGCCAGCAGAGCGGGATTTCTACGCACAGAACTGCCAAATGCGGCATAGAAGTGCGATCAACGCCTATTCTAAAATTTCTCTACACATAGCTGTGGTAACATGCGTTTGCAGATGCATGGCCAGATCAGGATAAACCCATTTTAATTCTGAACTGGCCACGCCGCTAATGTGAAACCAGTCTAAGGTATTACAGCTCAGTGTTGACTTAGCATGAATTCCTAGCACCCAGGGGCAAGGCAAGGATTTTGCACCACCTAACCCAGAGATTGTCAGCATTCCATGAGTTCAGTATTAGACCCCTTATCCCCAAGAACATATATAGTATTTTATGAAGATACTGATGATATAATTATAAGTTTCTCTTTGGGAAATTAATTTTGTTTTTTTGCTGAAATACAACATAAACATGTGAAAGAAAAAAATGTATACATTGTTATTATATTTTCTTTATTATTTTGTTTATGTAACTATCTTATTGCCATAGCCTGAAACCTAACCCTAGATATAAAACTTGAAGTAAACTTAACTCTAACCCTAGTGCCAACTTAAGTCTCAGCATTACCACTGCTTAAAGGGGTTGTCCGGGTTTATTTTTTATTTCATATTTATATCTAGGCTGCAAAATGTTGACAATCTGCAATATACATGTTGTCAACATTTTGCAGGGTTTCCTAGATATAAACACATTTACTGATGGCAGAGAGTGTCCAGGGGGTGTGATTGTGCAGGCTGGTCGTTTACACCTACTGTAGCACAATCACACCCCCTCCCCTATACCTAGTATGGCCAGCCACCCCCAGGCCATACATGCCCGCCCCCTCCCCACTGTACTCTATAGAATGCCACCACTCCCAGGGATCCTACTGGCCGCCCCAGCCCCTAAATCACCACCCACCCTCTGCAAAACAGCGGTCCCCAGTGCACTGATACAAGGTGCCGAAACCGCTGCTGTGAAAGCGATTCCGGCACACTGTGTCAGTGCAGCCGGGGACCCGCTGCATATGTGTGCTGCTCTCACCCTCCATGTGCTGCTCTCACCCAGCCGGTCCCGGTCCGCCCAGTCCCGGTCCGACATGGTCCCGGTCCGCCCAGTCTCGGTCCGCCCGGTCCCGGTGTTGTACAGCCGAGCTCCACACTGCAGCCGTATCTGTGGCGCTGTGAGTGTGGAGCGGTGCCCGTCCTGATCTCCCCAGACCTCCAGTACCATAGAGCTGGTGGAGCGGTATAGAGAGGACCGCTCCACAGCCTCTGCTCTATGGTACTGGAGGTCTGGGGAGATCAGGACGGGCACCGCTCCACACTCACAGCGCCACAGATACGGCTGCAGTGTGGAGCTCGGCTGTACAACACCGGGACCGGGCGGACCGAGACTGGGCGGACCGGGACCATGTCGGACCGGGACTGGGCGGACCGGGACCGGCTGGGTGAGAGCAGCACATGGAGGGTGAGAGCAGCACACATATGCAGCGGGTCCCCTGCTGCACTGACACAGTGTGCTGGAATCGCTTTCACAGCAGCGGTTTCGGCACCTTGTATCAGTGCACTGGGGACCGCTGTTTTGCAGAGGGTGGGTGGTGATTTAGGGGCTGGGGCGGCCAGTAGGATCCCTGGGAGTGGTGGCATTCTATAGAGTACAGTGGGGAGGGGGCTGGCATGTATGGCCTGGGGGTGGCTGGCCATACTAGGTATAGGGGAGGGGGTGTGATTGTGCTACAGTAGGTGTAAACGACCAGCCTGCACAATCACACCCCCTGGACACTCTCTGCCATCAGTAAATGTGTTTATATCTAGGAAACCCTGCAAAATGTTGACAACATGTATATTGCAGATTGTCAACATTTTGCAGCCTAGATATAAATATGAAATAAAAAATAAACCCGGACAACCCCTTTAAGCTGGATATTTTTAACCAAGAACTTTTTTGGTATATTTCTCCTACCAGTTTTCTGTCTCTCCTCCTATAAAAATACAAGTGAGAGTAGAGTCAGATACCTATGGTAGAGTAAAGTATAGCACATGTGCAGTCCACATGATTCAATACTATCATGTTCAGCCATTGTGGCTGCTGCCAAACTCATCTTGACTGCTGTGTTCTTTAAGGGAACAGAGGTCAATGACCTACATTTAAAAGAAGTCACTGACTACTTTACATACTTTGCTTACCTTCAAGAGAAAGTATTGAACGGTATAAGAAAATCCGTCATAGTCAAGTACATACTTAACAAAGAGCATAACAGACACAGGCCATGTTCACACACAATTTGCGTTTTTTTAGCAGGAAAAAAACTACCTGCGTTTTTCAAAAAGTGTCCCTTGTGTGTCTGAAAGGAATTGACACTTTTTTGGACTTAGTCATTTTTTGGCCAAAAACGCAGGCAAAAACGCATGCGTTAACGCAGGGTGCATAAATGTGCCATTTAAAAACGCATGCGTTTCCCATAGGGGCCCATGTTAAAAAAACGCATGCGTTTTTGGAAACAACACCTGCGTTTTTTTCCAGCACCAAAAAAACGCTGCATGCAGCATTTTTTGGACTGGGGGGAAAAAACGCAAGTGGAGCTGAAAAACGCATGTACACTCAAGTGCACCCTGCGTTATCGCACCTGCGTTTTTGAAAAACTGCAGAAAAACGCAGAGAGTGCCAAAAACGCAGGTGAGTGTGAACATGGCCACAGTCTACAAGCAAAGGTAGCAACCCAGGTATCATCTACTGTGTCCTGCTGAATGAAAATGTTTATTCATAATTTAATTTTCAACATATTTTACAAATCTGTTATGATGTCACTATCTGCTATGTCACCTAGTTACCCATAAACTGTACATAGAGACATGAGATATTTGTCTATGTGATACTAGCATTCACATGGAGGAAATTACGCTTTAGTAGTAAGCAGAATTGCTGTGAATACTGCACTGTATCAAGTGTGGTGGTTTGGATGCTAGTGGGCATCAAGGCAGGTCTCCAGTGCTCAGGGGTGTCAAACCTACTCATATCTCCGCACCCAATCAAGTACATTGCACTTCTGGGCATAATACTGATCTCTGACAGGACACCTTTTCCCCATTACTGACCATGAGGGGTGGTGATGAGGGGTGGTGGTGTCACCTCCAGAGGGTGAAGCTAGTGCAGGTGCTTGGGCTGATCATGTATTGCACTGAGAGACTTACTTCAGGTTGAGGAACTGCTGGGTGGTGGGACGCCATTGTTCCCAGCGATGAAGCTGTTCAGGAGTCTCGAGACACTGGGTCCTCTAGTTTAAGCTGTTGACAGAAGATATGAGATGCTATGTCTTCTGGCTTAGCTATGTGGCATCCTCGCTCCTCGTTTGCCTGTCTGGGCTGAGGCTGGTGACTGGGCATTACCCTAGAGGTGTTAAGTGATCAATGAGAGGGATGGTTATACCTGCCATATTCTCTGGTTCAGTGCTTATCATTTTCAGTTGTACTTAGGTGATAAGGTTAGTAGTTCTGGTGTTTATTCTGTTTATTCTGATATGCGCTCTTGATCTAGTTTTTTGGTGTTGACTTTGTCCCTAGCCCTTCGTTATACTTTTATTGCATATGCACTGCTTTTCCTGCTTGTACTGGTCTGTTTCATCTGACTGTGGCCTGCATGCCCAGCCATCCCACTATTATCACCAGGGAATGGTTCTGCCATAGTTCCCCCTTCCAGGACTGGAAGGCGGGTAAAAAGCACCCAGTCTATTAAGGGTGTGCATTAGTGTGACAGCTTGAACAAAGTGTCTGGCCAGCAGTCTGGTCATCCCATCACTACCCTACTATTACACTCTGTGATAAGGTAAAAGCAGCAGCACAGTTTGTATTCTTTTTTTTATTCAGCTGTAATCTGATCCCTCACTGATCAGGCAGTCTATCTTGTATCCAACCAAATGTATTTTACCAGTTTTTCAGACTGAATGATGAGTATAAGATGTGGAGGGATTGGCTCATAAATGGAGAAAAAAGTAGATTTTTTTCTGATAAGATATTATACAAAGTTTATTATATTTGCTCGCACTATTGATTTATTCAAAATTTGTTGAGACAATTACCATATTGAGTGATTATTTTAAATCCTTCTCTCTTTTTGTGATCCTTGCATTGCATCCATTTTTTGTTCACAGGGACTTGTAACATAAATTTATATTATGAATTATTTGAAAATTAAATTGCTAGTAATTGACAATCAGCCCCAATAATCACCTTGACAAAGTAAATGTGACTACAAATTATCGATTATTATGCTTAATACAGGAAGGAAATACAGTAAATCTAGCCATATCATGTCAAATACATTTCTGACAATGGCACCATATGCTCTTGAGAGATGCAATAAGTAGGAAATTGCATAAGTGGTAGACGACTTAAATTTCATTTTCTGACAAAAACCCTCAAACCCTAATTCCTTGGAGACAATATGTATTTCCTGGATACGTAATATCTTTTACGTACATGATTACTCTAAGGATCCATTTTATTCTTTCTTAATTGGCAGCTTTGATTGTACAGTGTTCTCTTTCTTTGAGACATTTTCTTCTCAGCCACGAGCACTTTGGTAAGTTACATTTTTCCAGTTCAAAATTCTACAAATATGTTATTCCACTTGAGAAAGTCTTTACAATAGCAGAAAAGCAAAAATTTACTTTCTGGACACTGCTCCAATGTGCACTGCATTCAATTACAATCATGTAACATATAAAGTCAGAAAAAAATAACCTAAAACAATTCAGCAACACAAGATTAGTTTATTGCAACCATGTTGGGAAATCAGTCATTTGAATGAGCTTAAACAAAAAGCTAATCCCCTGCTCTTTAGATTTCCCTTTTGGTAGCTTGCATAGTCTAAGTGAGTTGTTCTATTCAAATTGGATTTTTGGTGCTTTGTCATTATTTTATTTGCCTCCTATGTGACTTCTCATTTGGCACATGAGCCAGACAAGAAATCAATACTCTGACAATACTGAGACTGCAGTTATTCCAGCCTCTAGTAGACACTGAGGCATTGAATCACAAAGAGCATCCATCAATGATGCTCTAAAAATGGAACTTAGGGAGAGTAAAGCTCTACGGAGTTTAAACATTTCTTTAAAAACCCTCCAAATCAAAGTGTCTAATTATTTATGGAATGCTGAGCATCTAGTTAACTTTTCACTGTGACAAGGCTATGCTGATGGATGTCACTGGCTGAAGTACATTAAAGACCCACTTAGCAATTTTCTTAATGAATAAAATGACTGTAATATAAATTGCAGTTAAGATCTAGCTAAAAATTGAAATTGATCTAGACCTTGCAACATTTAAATGTATGTGGTAGTTCATTTATTTACAAAGGTTACATACAAGTATAATTTGGATGTCAGGCACATCTTAGAAATGTGTGCACAGAGCCTGCCCAAAAGTGTATGGAGGCTTATCAGCTTTCTAGTACAAAATGTTACCAATGGAGCATACCAAACATTGTTATAAATTAGAGACATATGGAGGTACATAAATGTGAAAACAAAGCCAGCTCACTCACAGTAATGGCCAAAAGTGTTGCTACTCTTGAAATTGTTCCAAATTCTTCTGGAAAATGAAGTATTTCTTACAGAAAAGTATTGCAATTACACATTTTGACATACACATGTTTATTTCCTTGATGTGTTTTAGAATAATACCAAAACAGAGGAAAAAAAGCAAATCGGACATAATATCATACAAAACCGCATTAATAGGCAGGACAAATTTGTTAGCACCTTTGCAAAACTGTGTGTAAATAAATGTTTTTCAATCATGTTATGTTCGTTCAAACTCACTTGCTCTGGCATTGAATGCATACGCCAGTGTGACTCCAGCTTTACACAAAATAAGTATAGCAGTATCTAATAATCCATATTCCCAGTTAGTTGTCGATAGAAATCACTCTTTATAAGCAGTCCTATTCCTCCATCTTGTCAGGATTGACCTTTACTGGACTGCAGTATTGAGTTGCCACAGCTGAAATAACTTTACGCTATTTGTTGCCAGGCAAGCCAAGTCAATAATCCAGAAAAATGTAAAGATTTATATTATGTACAACATATGGAAGTTTTAACAGATTGCAGCAACTCCTGGGCACTTGGTTTACCTGTTCGTACACAATCTAAAAACATTATCTCATATTTTTGTTAAAGGGACTCTGTCAGGTCATTTTTCAATGTGAAGCTAATAGTACCCTTGATCAGTGCTTGGGCAGACCTTTCAGAATGTGTAAAATCATTAATGTACTCTTTGTAGTTCTCTTGCTATAAGCACCTGCACACCCAGCAGGCAGATGTAAAAGTAATTGACCTGCCTCCTGAGAGTCACAGTATGTAAATGTGATTTAAATGTTCATACCTATCCAAGCTGTTATTCTGTCCCTCCCCACTGTGTTTGTTACACTGAATGATATGCTTCTGCAGACTGCTGGGGAGGGGGTTGAGAGGGGCGAGGTGTTTTATGCTACAACTCTTGTAGTAACATCACTAGGCTGTGCTGCCTATGAGAGATTTCTGTTTATATGAACATTTGTTTTCCTGCATACATGTAATCTGTGTATCTGCTGAGCAAATTATCAAATGTTCATATAAACACAAAGAAATATCTCAGAGCACACACTACAGATATGTCTCAGAGACATACAATGAAGATGTCAGATCTGCTCTGCTGAGATCAAATCTGCTAAGAGCACACACATCCTCCCCCTCCTTTCTCCTCTGCAATGAGTCCCTGAGCCTAGAGAGCCAACCACATAGGATACAAACTCAGAGGAAGGCAGGACCGTGCATTGATGCATGAATATTCATTCTTAGGGGAGTGTGCATCAGAAAAGCAAGTGATCACTCACTGTGATTGACAGATGGAATTCATCTTTAATTTTAAGTTTACACAGGATAGGAGGGAAGTATAAATAATAGAAATACATGAATAGAGAGAGTTTAGGAATTAGAAAATTATAACAGTTGCATATGGATTTTTGACCTGACAGAATCATTTTAAGTTGACTGGTTAAGACAACTGTTCAAGCAGAAACAACTTGACATCATTGCTTTTTACTCAGTGTCTTTAGATTTTAGACACCACGTTTTTATTTAGAAATATTAGGGTACTAGGTGGAGGCCCAATGTTACCACCTTGGGAGGGCGCTGACGGCACGATAGGGGCAAGCTCTGAGCCATCTCTTCCCCTGTGTGCTCTCTGCCTGCCTGCTCTCTCTCCCCTCATGTGCTCTCTCCTTTGAACTGTTTTCCCGATCTGCACTCTCCCCTTATGTGCTCTTTCCTTTGAATTGTCCTTTATGTGCACTCTCCCTCTTGTGTGCTGTCTCTCCTCTCTATGTGCTGTCTCTTATCCATTTTATTAGCTTCCACCAAGTTCCCCTCCAACATAACCCTGTATTTTCTGTAATCTTGCAGTGGAGCGGTGTGATGCATCATACCACCACCATTTTTGTATACCCGAGTATCAAAGAAGGGCGGGCGCATGATTTAGTGTGCATGTGTTTATGTGTATGTGTGTGTCCCCACCATGTGACATGACCCACCGTGTGTGTATCTGTATGTGTGTATATATGTGTTTGTCCCCACCGCGTTACGTGACCAACCCGTGTGTATATACGTGTGTACATGTGCCTGTGAATATGTGGACTTGCTGCATCACATCACCCACTGTGGTGTATATATGTGTGTATATATGTATGTCCCCGCCACATCATGTGACCCGCTGTGTTTATGTGTGTATATGTGTGCATGCTTATGGGTACATTTATGTGTGTCTATGTGCATGTTTGTGTCCCTGCTGTGTCACGTGACCCGCCTGGCGTGTGTATGTGTGTGTATATACATGTGTGTATATGTGGACCTGCTGCATCATGTGACCCATGGTGTGTGTATGTGTGTGTGTCTATGTGTATATGTGTATGCCCCTGCTGCATCACGTGACCCGCTGCGTTTGTATGTGTGTGTATGTGTGTGACGTGACCCGCCTCATGTGTGTATATGTAATAATATAATAAATAATAAATCTTTATTTATATAGTGCCAACATGTTCTGCAGCGCTTTAAAATGTAGTGGTTAGAGTACAGAAAATATAATACAGTAAGTAATTACAGTAGAGAACGAATACAGTACAATAATTGGATACAAAACAATAGGCATAGAATCAATGTAAAAAAGAAAATACAATAAAGCAAGAAATTAAGGTGACCCTGCTCAAAAGAGCTTATAATCTACAACGGGATAGAGGTTGCACAAGGTACAGGGGCTTATTGCACTAATGGTCCAGGCATCTTGAGGAAATGGGGGATAGAAATAAGCTTACATGAATGGTCATCCGACAGTCTGTGTAGACCTTTTTGGTTTGATGGAGTTTGTAGAAGAGTAATGTCAAGAGAGATAGCCCATTCACTATCTACAGTACAAAGGACTTCTATTAGGGAGTATGATAGGCTAAGGTTGCCTTAAAAAGATGTGTTTTTAGGGATAGTTTGAAGCCATGCAAGTTGTGGATAGTCCTGATTTCTTGGGGTATAGCATTCCAGAGGATTGGTGCAGCTCTGGAGAAGTCTTGGAGCTGGGAGTGGGAGGATCGTATTAGTGCAGATGTTAGTTGAAGGTCATTTGAACAATGTAGAGGACAGGTGGGGTGATAGACAGAGATGAGCGAGGAGATGTAGGGGGGTGCTGCACTGTGAAGAGCTTTGTGGGTGAGAACAAGCAATTTGAATTTGATCCTGTAGTGTACGGGCAGCCAGTGCAATGACTGGCACAGAGCAGAGGCATCTGAGTAACGATTGGCCAGATGGGTGATCCTGGCTGCTGCATTAAGATTGGACTGGAGAGGAGAAAGTCTAGTGAGGGGGAGGCCACTTAATAGAGAATTGCAATAGTCAAGGTGGGAATGGATTAGGGCCACGATGAGGGTTTTAGTTGTTTCCATGGTGAGAAAGGGGCAAACTATAGAGATATTCTCAGGTGTAAGCGACAGGAGCGGACGAGAGATTGTGTATATATTTGTGCATATGTGTATGATGTGACTTGCCATGTGTATATGTGTGTGCATGTGTGTGTACATATATGTATGATGTAACCCGCCTCATGTGTGTATATGTGTGCATATTTGTGTGTATATGAGTGTATATGTGTGACACAGCGGGTCACATCATAGACATACACATACATATCTATACACACACATATATATATATTATATATATACAGTATATATACACATATATACATATATACACATATATATATCAAACGCACACATATATACACATACATATACACACATAAACAGCTATACACACACTATAAATAAATACACAAATATACACACACATACACAAATATACATACATATATATATACAAACACACTACACACACAGGGCAGAGGGGAGACCAGCAAGTGGGGGAGACTGGGTGGAGGGGGAAACCGGCAAAAGGGTCAAGCGGGTGGACTGCTGGGAGCGGGCGGGGGGAGCGTGCATCGGGCTGCGGCGATGGTTTGTTTCCGGGAGCGGGCTGTGGGTGAGGGGACCAGGCAGAGGTGAATGGACTGTGTTGGCCGGGAATGCAGCGGCAGCATATTGGGAGACCCATCACTTGGGTAATGCAATATGGCATCCTGCATACTTCCAGTCGGCACGGTCGACTGTGGGATTTAGCTTCATCCCGATGGAAGAGGATAACGGATAACATAAGGCAATTAAGTAGATTACATATATCAGATATGCAATAAATATTGCATCCAGCTTTGTAGGCAAAAACATCTTTAGCATGTTTTTAGAGCAGTAATGTGGATAAGGTCTGAAGGAATTTCATCCATGAGCGGCACAAAAATATGTGCATATAAACCGATGGAACCCGTTTCCACATGCTGTAATGGTTCTTCATGGAAACTATGTAGAAAGCCACATATGAATGTGTAGACTCCCTACTCTACCAGGTTCAGAGATTACCATGATACTGGCTATTTAACCTGTTCACCACCTGGTGATTTTCCATTTTTTGTTTGCCCCTCCCCTTCTTCCAAGAATCATACCTTTTTATTTTTTCATCAGTATAGACTTACAGTATAAGGCTTTTTTTTGGGGGACGAGTTGTACTTTTGAACGACATCATCCATTTTACCATATATTGAAGTGGACAATGGAAAGAAAATTCCAAGCATGGTGAAATTGCAAAAAAAGGATTTTTTTAAATTAAATTTACCATGTTCACTACGTCGTAAAATTCAGTATGACTCCCCGGGTCAGTACGAGATACCAATAGATACCAATAGATATCAAAGATACCAATAGATACCAAACATGTATACTTTTACTTTTATATAAGTGGTGAAAAACTAATTCAGAAGTTTGCCAAAAAAAAGAACTGCACATTTGTCGCCATTTTCCCGAGACCTTTATCATTCTCATTTTTCTGGATCTTGGGCTCAGTGACAGCTTATTATTTAGTCGACATCTTGAGCCGACATTTTTAATTAAGCCATTTTTGGGTAGATGTGATGTTTTGATCTCCTGTTGCTGGATATTACTGCAAAGTTGCAGTGACCAAAAACACTTAATTTTGGCATTTTGTCTTTTTTTCATCACGCAGTTTGCTGATCACATTAATTTATTATGTATTTTGACCGATGGGCATTTCTGAATGTGACAATACCAAATATGTGTATTTTTTTTATATATATATATATGGTAGTTATAATTTTAATAGGGCCAAGGGGGATGATTTGAGCTTTTTTATACATTTTTTTTAAAAACTTTATTTTTTACTTTTTACTTATTTTATTAGCCCCCTTAGAGAGCCTCAACGACTGCACTGTCTGATTGCTTCTGTACTGCAGAAGTAATCATCTCCTGTGAATGCTGACACTCAGCCAGCATTCACAGAAAGTGTGTCATGACAGTGACAGGTGTCATCCTCTGACCCCTTGCTATCATGGCAACACATTGGTGCCCCTTGATCGCATCACAAAGTCGCCAGTGGAGACGGGGAATAGCGCAGATCCTTGAGGCAGTGTAAGGATGCTGAAATGTATTTTTAATATTAAGTTCAACACTGTTAATATAAATGATCTGTAGTAACTCAGTTCGGCCACTGGAGGTCATCAGTGGAGAAGAGTAGAAAGATCTGGAACCAGGAAGTAATTTTTAGTCAGTTTCCTGAGGTAAATTAACTGAGACAGATGCCTGTGGAGATCCTACACAGAAAAGACGTGTCAGCTGTTGTGAGGGGCTTGTGGAACTATGGAAGGTCGTTCTGGCTTGAACAGTGTTAGAATTATTTAAGGGCCTGATCTACACCGTGGACTGAAAGATAAGCCGTGTTCTGTGAGTACATAAGATTGACCGTCAATATATGGATAGCCAGACAGGGTGAGTTAGCCAGAAACTACAAAGGACTATTATGTGTGTACTCATGAGGAGAGAGCAACCAGGCTTCAGCTATGCAAGATATTAAATATTGAGACTTGCACAAGTGTGAGATGCAAAGAGAAGCCGAAAGTAGATGACACCGTAGACTGAGAGAACGATCACCATCCCTGTTATACTGGGTTGTGCCCAGTGTGAGGAAGATCTTATATACCTCAGTGGCTGATTGTTAGGGTGAAATGACATACACCCTGTAAACTGTTGTAATTACCAAATTAAAGAGTTTTCACCTCATGCAGGAGGCAAAACTGCATTTGCTGTAAATAGGTTGTGGGATAGATTCATATAAGGGAATCAGGGAATATTTTGTACATAGCATGGGAGGGGGTGTAAGATTATATCCTGAGGGGAACAAGTGCCGCGGCTGCAGTAAGAACCTGGGTAGGCCCTGTACGGAGTAAGGGTGGGGTTTGTTTAGTCAGGGATAGTTGTGCTCCCTCTCTGCAAAACAGGTACATAAGTTCCCTCAGGCTGCATAAATTGTACACTGTGATCGGGCTGTTGGGGCCCATATCATTTTTGCAAAGTTTGAATTTGTTATCTTTTTGAAACCAATAAAAGAGTTAATTTACCACTATTTTTGTCCGTGTCATTCATAGCAGCACCGTATCGCTTACACACAAACGACTGGAGTCTCGGTCTTTAACAGCAGCATGTTATGTAATGGTTTAATATGGGGGACTTATTCTCACCTGTTAGCTGTACATATTGGCTGATCGTTCCTCTCCTAGATAGAAGATCCCGCGATAACATTGAAACTGTTTTGCCAATATGGCTGAAATTAGTTTCTAGCTTGCTGACTGTTAAGTGTCACTGAGGTGGTAGTGGATGAGGGAATGAGCAGCAAGATGATAGTAAAAGGGCAAGGGTGCCTGAGAAACTAGTCTGGCCCTATACTTGGGGTCCTTGACTAACCCTGATCCCAAAGGTACCTCTGATAGTGAGGAGGCTTCTCAAAGATAAGCTTCCAGACACAGCAGCAAAAGCACTGATGTCCATACACAAGCGTGGTCATAGGCAAAATGAAACACTCTAACAGAGATGCCACCTGGTGGAGGGTAAGCTATTTAAAGGCTAGGGGAGGAGATTCTGATGACTCACAAAGCTTCCCATCATTCAGCACCTGAACAACTAGCAAAGCAAACTGCAGCAAAACTGACATTAACTCATGCAGTTCCTAAATAAATTCACATCACATTTAATTCCAGAAGCATTTCAACATAGACTATAGATATCAGCACAAATCAGCACGTGACATTAAGGAACTCCAAACAATCACTTTGACTCATGTTTCTGTAGCATCCTGGCCCATTACCTTTCTAAGTTATAAACTTGGGGCCATACTTCCAGGCATCCTGCCCCAGGATCTGTCTCTAGCCATTCACTCTGTATCTCATTAACTAAGTATACTCTGTATCAAGGTCAACTCTCTCTTGCTGTCTCCTCAGGATGTCGCTGTCCTCTGTCATAAGATCCACTCCCTCTGGGGACACTAACATCATAAGGCTCTTCTCACTAGTCACACGTTAGGTCGGCCTGCTATACCTTTTTCCTACTGGCAGGACACTGTCACTGTTTCCTCACTCTAGCCCCTTCCTCTTTAGGCTAGTCCCAAATATTAACTTTGTGTGGTCAAGCAAAATACACTTCAATTTTATTAATGCATGTCGTAGTTCACATTACACATTTTAACAATACTGAGGTCTTCAAGGAAGAATGTGCACAATAAGTTCCATTTTCATACACCTACAATATTAGTTAATCTGACCACAAATATTTTTTGTTGGCTAACAAATGAACTTATCTCTGCTGTGGAAACATCTATAAAGTACTGATATATGATGGTAGATTTCCCCATGAAGCCTCTTCAAACAGACAGTGCCACTAATATCCATCCATCCATGTGCAGCTCCAAAGCCTAAACACAGCTTCTAAGCAAGCTGTGTGCTGCGCAGCTACGGTGCTACCAGTGGTAACAATGAATTGATTATAACCAGTCATAAAGAAAAAACTGTAACTTTTATAGTGAATTTCTTTAAGCAATATTAATTTTAAAAGGAAAAAAGCCCCAATATCCTTCTCTTCACTAATACATTTCCTAGGGGTAACATTTAGCTGAGGATCTATGTTAATCTTAATTAGATATTTTTATTATCGCTTATCATCTTCAACTCAAAAACATCTCCAACATTTATCCATCCTTACCAAAAAATGTATGTAAAATGCTTGCATTGCAAATATCCTAGTAAAGCCACTGTAACATCCTAACTTTTCTCACCTTTTCCTACAAATCATACAACGGCTGAATGAAAAGTAAGGCCTCCACCTTTGTAACTTGGATTTTCATGGGAATTTTTAAGAAATGAAATGCAGAAATAATCCTTAGAATATGCTCTTTAATTAGTAATATTCACTTTTATACATAATCACACAAACATTTTTACACATAATCACCAGACAATTGGATACACTTCTACCAACGATGAACAAGTTTCCTGAATCTTGTCATGGAAGAAGTCAACATTCTGTTTCTGCAACGAGCCTCTCACAGTCCTCTCAACATCTTCATCATATGCATAGTGATGTCTCAGGAGATCTTTCATTATTGGGAACAGATGGAAATCAGACGGTGCCAAATCTGGATGGTATGGAGATGCCATATGGTGGTGAGCTTCAGTCTCTTTCATTTCAGGTGTCAGCATTCGGGGTACCCATCGTGAACAGATCTTCCAATAACCAAGCAAAGCAATCATTACATATTCATACATATTCTCGTGAAATGCTGATCATGCTTGCAATTTCTGTCTGAGTGATACGAGAATCATGCTAATCAGTCTATCAATGTTTTGCATCTTTAACTCAGTGGTTGGTTGTTGTTACAGGACGCCCAACTCTTTCCTTGTTACACAAGTTACATGTTCCCACCTCACCATCTTTAAACTTACTGGCACAACAACATATAGTGTTCACAACAATGCAATCACAATAAATGGCTTGCATTCTCTGATGAATTTCCTTTGGGGGGACACCTTCTGCTGTCAAGAATTCAATGACAGCACGTTGCTTAAATTGCCTTGACCAACCGTCTGCACAAGGTTCCATTCTTTACACTGTAACAATATAACCATTCATTGTTAAGGCTTCCCGCCAACTCAAGCTAGAGACGAGAGGCTTGCTGAATGGTCCAGACCTGCCTCATTACAGTTACAAAGGTGGAGGTCTTACCTTTCATGCCGCCCTCGTATATACAGTCATTTTTGTTTGTCTACATTTCTTTTCTAATTAATTAAAATACACTACCGCACACAAACTTCCACTTTGCTGATAACAATCTCCTCTTTACCACTTTATTCTATTATTCATAATTATAAACTCTCTTTATCACACCTCTTGCAGCTCCCATGCTTTCTGGAATTCCAAACCTTATTCCATGTTATATTTTCTAGGTCTTAAAACCTTTAAACTAATAAATTCATATGATGTCTAATCAATGTCTAGTGCTTCTTAGGACCTCCATATACTATAGATTCAGCTGAACTAACCAATATTGGAAGGATTGATCAAATTAACTTGTATAGGGACTTTCTGAGTTATGTATTTAATTATGTATTTTAATTTCCTAGGTGTGTATGACATTAGTTTATTTCTTTTCCACACATAGAACACATGGACACAGCTGAGCCACAAAAATCTAACACTGCGTGATTTTTGGTCACAGATTACATGTCCTTATGCATACATAAATTGTAATGTAATTTGCAATCACCCATAGATAGGACTATAAATTGCAAATGACATGTCTGCAATTTGGCTGTTTTAAACAACCAAATCATAGCTCTAAAATAGCGGCATAAAGTCATGTTTTGGTTTGTGAAACTTGTTTGAGAAATATTTGGAAGACAAATTTTGCTGTCTAATGGTGGCATTGTTTTTTTCTTTCCTTGCTTGTATATGTGCCTTATCTTTGTTTACTGTAAAATTTTTATGTAATACGTTATATAACACTCCACTGGTTCTTCTTTAAAAAAAATACAATGTGCTACTTCAATGTTGTTCAATGTAAACTTACTGTTGCAATATAAAAAATAATTCTTAGGTCACATATATGATAAGTATCCACTTCAGGACTGCATGGTCAGTCTATTAGATGTTGGTTGAACTAATAGACTTTTCTATACCACAACAGAATGTAAATAAGCAAGAGAATTACTGTGGTATATTCCAAAGTTGCAGTTATACCAAGGCCTTGCAGCCTGAGATGATACATAAGGTATGAGTGTGATGACCGAACCCGAAAGCAGACTTCCCTGGGAAGTCCATGTTACAGTTTGTGTTCAGTTTGGGGGCAGGGGAGCTGTAAAAGTAAGAAAATAATTATTAGATAGCAGCTTTATACTTACTGGCGTTCCGCCACTTGTACTTCTGGGCTGCTCATTAACTTCCTGGGTATTTACTGCTGAGGGGCTCAACAGCCAATCACAGACACAGTCACAGAGAGTGGGCATCTTTGATTGGCTGTTGTAGTAACTTTGAAACTTCCCATACATTTTAGATGCTGTGAGCAGAGCAGGTCAGTGACGTCATTGCTGTGCACATTGCTCATACGAACAGATGTCAAGACAAGAAGACCGGAGGATGCCACGGTGCTGCAGAGGAGCGATGGAGAGGTTGGGTTAAATTATTTATATTTTCTGTGTGTACCAGGATGGGGGGAAGGTGAGTATACTTACTCCAATGTAATATGCGCCGCTCCCCCCACCTCTTAGCAGCGGCATTAATGCTGAGTTGATAGACAGGGGGATGCAGTGAATATTACATTAGACTAATGAGCAGGCCCACATGACCAACCGCTGCCTCTGCAGCCTGCTTCTGCCCCAGTTACCGCTCCCCCCACATCCCCACAGCAAATACTGTACACTGACTCTTACTCGACTATAATCCAAGGAGGGCTTTTTCAGCACAAAAAATGTGCTGAAAGACTTGGCCTATACTCGAGTATATACGGTAGTTTGCATTAGTCATTCAAATGATTAAGTGACCAAAAAAAATGGTATGTAAGATCCACCAGATAAAAATTAATTCTCTATCATGGCCACGTTTTTTACGAGGTAATGTAATCACATGGTTCTTTTGTATTACAGCTATTGAAAGTGGTCACAGAATTTAAATTTACCGGCTTGTTAAGCTTTTCCTTAAAAAATCAACTTAAGATGAATACATTTTTCACAAATCAGAAGTATTTCAATTTCCCTGAAAATACATATATAATGCTCTGCTGTCTTGCAGGTTTATATGTAATGTCAAAATGTTCTCCTTATAGAGACAGATGGTAACATAACAAGCAACAGCTCCTTAAAAAAAAATGTACTGATAATTTTTTCTTTTTTTTTTTACTGCAAAAATAAACTACAAATAATTCTTCTCAGTCAGTTGTGATCTGATAGGCCATTCTGTGCAGAACATGACTCAAACTGATGATGTCACTGTTATGCTGGCCTCAGACTACCAGTTTTTAGAATCTGGGGGAATGCGGGTAAAACTTGCATCCCCCTGGATTTCCCCTCAATTATAAAACATGATGCAACTTGATGCACTCGCACCAGTAATTTCACTGATCCATCTCACGGATCAGTGAGAACACCGCTGTGTGAGTATCCCTTTGCATCATGTGGTGATCATTTTCTTTTGCTGTATGTGGTGGAAAATGACATGCCCCTAGTGGGTGTATCATTTTAAACTGGGTTCTAGGCATGCTCATAAAAAAAACCCGGATACGGCATATGGATCCAGCGAGATCCGAATTCTGCTGGATCCAGGTTCAATAGAGCAACAATATAATTTAACCAGCAGTTGTGGCTGGTGTTTGGTAGAGCTACTTCTTGGACAGCTGTCAGAGGTAGTGATGTTTAAAATAGCATATATTAAATGTAATCAAATGGACCTTTGGTATTAAAGCTGTTAGAGATGATTGGATCTTTTGAGATCTTAATTCCTTTGGCAAATTGTTGCTCAAAATTTGATTTGCATGTTGTCTGATTGTCCTGAAATAATATGTATAACAATCATCTGATGTTTCCTAGGACTGTATCCAACCCTTTTCAATGTCTTTAATGTAAACAATGACTTAGTAATTCAGAGTGACCTGAGCAGATATTACAATGGGTAACCATGATAATAATGACGTAGCTGCAAAGTAATTTGGTGAAGCCTGTGCAGTCATGGCTGAAGTCATGCCAGCCTTCTGTAACTATAATCATATATACTAGTGCATTTCAATGAATAAGAATATAATCAAGAATCAATGTAATATTTTCAGGGTGTTTCTGGGAACCCTGAAACACGTTGACTAATAAAGCAATATTACATTCACCCTTTGATGTCTCGTGGAATACAGCAACCTCCATACTTTAATTTTCTGAAAATATGACCTTTAGGTGTTCATTGGCTGTAAGCCATAATCATCAACATTTACATAAATTATCACTAGAAAAAAAATCACTGTGTTTGTAATGACTCTACATAATATATTCATTTCACTTTTTGTATTAAATGAGTGAAATAAATTAACTTTTTGATTATATTCTAATTCATTGAGATGCACTAGTAGATAATAATAGGATCACTGGATCGATCATACTAGTCTCCCACTGATTGCTGCCGGGGACGCTCATTAAGCTTCATGCATATTACCTGCACTGACCAGAAAAGGCCAATCACAGATGTTTGCTTTCTGTGAAAGCCTCTGTGATTGGTTGTTCCAATCAGACTGTGCTCCCACAATCTGTACCAGTGTCTGTGCTTGGTTGCCATACACATTAGTGTATGTCAACCAACTTGCCGTTATATGTGTGTCAACCCCTTCACCTCCATGCAATTTTCTGTTTTAAATTTTTCCAACTACAAGCACCAGTACCACTTAGGTGACTTACATCTCCGCCCTGGTCTCCCAATACCTACCCTCACGCAACCTCTATTCCTCCCAAGAACTCCTCCTCAGCTTCCCCCGCATCTCCTCTTCGCACAACCGTGTTCAGGACTTCTCCCGGGCATCTGCCATACTCTGGAACTCCCTGCCCCAACACGTCAGACACTCTCCGACCCTGAGAAGATTCAATTGCACCTGAAGACTCATCTCTTCCGTCAAGCCCACAACCTGCCATGAGACCCTGGCGACCACCCCATAACTGACACTCCCCCAGCCTACTGTATCCCCACCCGCCCCTCCTAGACTGTGAGCCCTCATGGACAGGGTCCTTTCCCTTCCTGTACCTGTATGTCATGATTGTCTAGAGTTATTGTAATTGTGCTTGTCTCCCCTATCCTCATGTAAAGCGTCATGGAACCTAATGGCGCTATATAAATGAATAATAATAATAATAATAATGATTGTAAATTCTTTTCTTGCTATTTAGAGCTAAACCTTTATTGAGATTTATACTTAATTCTAATAGTATGACTTGTTCGAGCTCCTTAGCTGGTTGCATTTATTATGTGCATTTTGTTTATCTTACAGGTTAGTCAGTGGTTTTTACTATTGTTAGCTTGCTGATTTCTTCTATTATCTTTACACAGCTTTGGTTATCATGCAATTCTTCACATGAGGCAGTTGTTTGTAAATCAAGAGCATACCAATGGCTTGTTTACTGGAATTTCCAATTTTTCTTTTTGATGTATTTATTTTACATCTTATTGTAATAAGTGCTATGTTCTGCTTTTATTCCATTTATTGTAGTGTCTGAAGAAGGCCTGATGTAAGGCTGAAAAGTCACACATGTATATCTTGTGAAATTCACTGCCTTTAAATAAGCTTAAGCAAAATAATTTTTTTGAGTGCCAAGTTACTTTTTAGGAAAAATAAAAAAACTTATGGCTCTTTGAAAAAGGGGAGGGAAAAAACGGAATATTGTGTGGAGGTCAAGGGGTTAACACACATATGTTGCCATACACTAATGAATTATCTTGGAAACTATCTGCCTTTAAATACAGTGCCAAGTTATATTTTAGCATATTTGACGGGTTGGAACCCTTACTTGTGCACTTCTTATTAGAGTGCATCATACCTTATTTAGAGTTTTTATTTTTCCATCAACATAGACCAATGAGGGCTTGATTTTTTGTGGGACGAGTTTTACTTTTGAATTAAATAATTTATTTTGCCATATAGTGTACTATAAAAGGAGAAAAAAATTCAAAGTGCTGTGATATTGCAAAAAAAGTGCAATTGCACATTTGTTTTTTTAATTCACTATATGGTAAAACTAATGTGTCAGTATGATGTCTCTGGTCGGTATGAGTTCATAGATACAAAACATTTATACTTTTACTGTTGTCCAAGTGGTGGAAAAAAATTCAGAAGTTGTTAAAGAAAAAGAGTTAGGGTACCGTTACACGTCGCAACATTGCATTCAATTTCACTGGCGATTTGCTGGTTGCAGTGAAATCATGGACACATTGTTCTATTTTGTTGCCATGTACAAATGTAACAATGTGTCCATGAATTCACTGCAACCAGCAAATTGCCAGTGAAATTGCATGCAATGTTGCGACGTGTAACGGTACCCTTACACTTTGTATCCATGTTCCGCAATCTCCAGCGTTCTCAGTTTTTGAGATCTGGGCCTGTGTGATGGCTTATTTTTTGCAGCTTGAGTGGACGTTTCTAATGAACATTTTTTAGTAGATGCGATATTTTGATCATGTTATAGCATTTTATTGCAATGTTACATCAACCAAAAATAACGTAACTTTGGAATTTGAGCTTTTTTTCTTCGTTACACAGTTTGCTGGTCTGATTAATTGATTTTATATTTTGATAAATCAGGCATTTCTGAATGCGGCGATACTAAATATGTGTATTTTTTTAATTGCTTTTTTTTCAATGGGGAAAAGGGGGGAGGGTGATTTGTACTTTTTTTTTTTCATATCGTTAAAAACTTTTTTCTTTACTTTATTTTAAACTGCCCTTAGGGCACCCCAGCACTACATTGTCCCATCACTTCTATTCACAGACCTGCTGCTGCCCAGGAAGAAATGATCACTTTCTATGGATGCCAGCACTTGCCGAGCATCCACAGGAAGTGAATCATGACAGCATCTAGGACTCCAGGCTGTCATGGGAACACATTGAGGTCCTATGATTGCATCGCAGGACCTCTAATCTGAGTACACTGAGCTGTAGGCTGATTTTTCTGCTAAGGGAAAAAAAAAAAAAAAAAAAAGAATAATTTAAATCTGATTTTCTAGCGAGTGTGACGAGCTGCGTGTGACGGAGCGTAAGTGCGGACGGAAATAAGTGTGTGACTTGTGATTCAGTGAGGAGGTGTTTGGGAATCCTGCAACAAATACCTGTGTGATTTGCTGACTGCTTTTTTTTTTTTTTACCTTTTTAATTTTATTGGGCTTTCTTAACTTTTTTTTCTCTCTACAAGTTTATAGTCTCTTTTTTTACTACCTGTAAGTTAAAGGGTTAACTACATTGCACTTAAAACCTGTGGTGTAGCTGTGGTGTAGCTATACTTACAAGGGGTTAATTAAGGGTGGGGGTGCATAATTAAGGGTTTATAAGAAGCAGCTGGTTGGGGCTTCCAGTCCTTTGGAAGTACACTGAGCTGTAGGCTGATTTTTCTGCTAAGGGAAAAAAAAAAAAAAAAAAAAAAGAATAGTTTAAATCTGATTTTCTAGCGAGTGTGACGAGCTGCGTGTGACGGAGCGTAAGTGCGGACGGAAGTAAGTGTGTGACTTGTGATTCAGTGACTTTGGATTCAGGGAGTTTGGAAGGGAGGACTTACTGAATTGCTGGGTGTATTTAATTAATACTTTGCATTTCTTTTTACTTATCATTTCTGTCTGGTGAAATCCCCATTAGGAAATGAGCTCCATGATTGGCAATGCCATCCTGTGTACATCTTGCCACATTTATGCATTCCTTGAACAGCCGGTCGAGGGTGCATACTGCTGTGTGAGATGTGAGTACGTTGTGCATTTGGAAGCCCAGATACTGGATCTAAATGAGCAACTGACAACGCTGAGATCCATAGACAATATGAAAAGGAGTCTGCTGCTCACTGAACAGCTGCTCAATGGGATAGATGTGGGGGAGGATGGTAGTATGGAGCTGGAGGACAGTGAGGTAGCCAGCTGGGTGACAGTTAGAAGGTGGGGTAGAGGGAAGGGTGCCAGGGAGGCTAGCCCTGATCTGGCACACCCCAATAAATTTGCTATGTTGGCAGATGAGGGGTGTGTGAGTTCAGGTACAGCACTGCTGCAGCAGGGCATGACCTCTGAAAGCCGGAGGAGTGTCTGCTGCAGTAAGGGGGAAAACAGGAGAGTAGGGCAGGCCAGACAGGTGCTGGTAGTGGGGGACTCAATTATTAGGGGAATAGATTTGGCAATCTGTCACAAAGACAGGGATCGTCGAACAGTGTCCTGCCTACCTGGCGCCCGAGTCCGGCACATCGCTGATCGGGTTGACAGATTACTGGGAGGGGCTGGTGAGGACCCAGCGGTCATGGTGCACATTGGCACAAATGACAAAGTTAGAGGTAGGTGAAAGGTCCTTAAAGATGATTTCAGGGAATTAGGCTGCAAGCTTAAGGCAAGGACCTCCAAGGTAGTATTCTCTGAAATACTGCCTGTACCACGTGCCACACCAGAGAGGCAAAGGGAGATTAGGGAGATAAATACGTGGCTCAGGAATTGGTGTAGGAAGGAGGGGTTTGGGTTCCTGGAGAACTGGGCCGACTTCTCTGTTTGCTACAGGTTCTATGCTAGGGATGTGCTGCACCTCAATGGGGAGGGTGCAGCTGTGCTGGGGGAGAAAATGGCTAGAAGGTTGGAGGAGTGTTTAAACTAGGGATTGGGGGGAGGGTATTCATTGTATAGGAGGGGAAGATAGTGTAAATAGTAACCTGGGCACAAGTAATAAAATTGGGGGTGGCATGGGGGGTGGAGTTAGAACAGTCAATATAGTAGGAAGGAATAGAGGTAAAGAGAGATGCATAAAGTGCATGTACACTAATGCCAGAAGACTCACCAACAAAATGGAGGAATTAGAATTGATTTTGTTGGAAAATAATTATGACATGGTGGGGATTTCGGAGACTTGGCTGGACGAGAGCCATGACTGGGCTGTTAATTTACAGGGTTATTGTCTGTTCAGAAATGACCGTACAAATAAGAGAGGAGGAGGTGTATGTTTATACGTAAAATCATCCTTAAAACCCATCCTGCGTGATAATATAGGTGAATCTAATGGAAATGTAGAGTCTCTGTGGGTGGAGATAAGGGGAGGGGGAAAAAAAAATAAATTACTGATAGGGGTTTGTTATAAGTCCCCAACAATAATGGAAGTGGAGGAAAATATCCTCATAAAGCAAATAGATGAAGCAGCGACTCAGCAAGAAGTCATTATTATGGGGGACTTCAACTACCCTGAAATACATTGGGGAGCAGAAACCTGCAGTTCCAGCAAAGGTAATAAGTTTTTGAAAACTATGAGAGACAATTACCTTTTACAACTGGTTCAGGACCCAACAAGAAGGGGGGCACTGCTGGACCTAATATTATCCAACAGGCCGGACCGCATATCAAATATACGGGTTGGAGGTCACTTGGGTAATAGTGATCATAACATAATAAGCTTTCAAGTATCCTTTACTAAGATGTGTAGTAGAGGGGCTACAAGGACACTAAACTTCAGGAAGGCAAATTTCCAATGGTTGAGAGATGATCTTAGTGCAATAAACTGGGACGATGTCCTGAGACATAAAAGTACACAAAGCAAATGGAAGATGTTTATTAGCATCCTAAATAGGACCTGTGCACAATATATACCTTATGGGAATAAGCATGCTAGAAATAGGAGGAAACCACTATGGCTAAATAAAGCGGTAAGAGGTGCAATAAGTGACAAAAAGAAAGCATTTAGGGAATTAAAGCAAGTAGGTAGTGATGAAGCATTAAATAAATACAGAAAATTAAATAACATCTGTAAAAAGCAAATTAAGGCAGCAAAGATTGAGACAGAGAGACTCATTGCCAGAGAAAGTAAAAATAATCCCAAAATATTTTTTAACTACATAAATAGTAAGAAACTAAAAAATGATGGTGTTGGCCCCTTTAAAAATAGTCTGGGTGAAATGGTGGATGAGGATGAGGAAAAAGCCAATATGCTAAATGACTTTTTTTCAACAGTATTTACACCAGAAAATCCCATGACAGACAATATGATCAGTGATAACAAAAATTCTCAATTAAATGTCACCTGCTTAACCCAAGAGGAAGTACGGCATCGTCTAAAAATCCCTAAAATTGACAATTCCCCGGGCCCGGATGGGATACACCCCAGAGTGCTGCAGGAATTAAGTACTGTCATAGATAGACCATTATTTTTAATATTTAAAGATTCCATAATAACAGGGTCTGTACCACAGGACTGGCGTATAGCAAATGTGGTGCCAATATTCAAAAAGGGGACAAAAACTGAACTTGGAAATTATAGGCCAGTAAGCTTAACCTCTACTGTGGGTAAAATCCTAGAGGGTTTTCTAAGAGATGCTATACTGGAGTATCTGAAGAAAAATAACCTCATGACCCATTATCAACATGGTTTTATGAGGGACCATTCCTGTCAAACTAATCTGATAAGCTTCTATGAAGAAGTAAGTTCTGGACTGGACCAAAGGAATGCAGTGGATGTGGTGTATATGGACTTTTCAAAAGCTTTTGATACGGTGCCACACAAAAGGTTGATACATAAAATGAGGGCAATGGTGATAGGGGAAAATATGTGTAAGTGGGTTAAGAACTGGCTTAGTGATAGGAAACAAAGAGTGGTTATTAGTGGAACACTCTCAGAGTGGATCACAGTTAACAGTGGGGTACCACAGGGGTCAGTGTTGGGCCCGCTTCTATTTAATATATTTATTAATGACCTTGTAGGGGGCATACAGAGTAGAATCTCAATATTTGCAGATGACACTAAACTCTGCAGGGTAATCAATACAGAGGAGGACAATTTTATATTACAGGAGGATTTATGTAAACTAGAAGCTTGGGCTGCTAAATGGCAAATGAGCTTTAATGGGGATAAATGTAAAGTCATGCACTTGGGCAGAGGAAACAAAAGGTATAATTATGTGCTTAATTGTAAAACACTGGGCAAAACTGTCACTGAAAAAGACCTGGGTGTATGGGTAGATGATAAACTCACATTTAGTGGCCAGTGTCAGGCAGCTGCTGCAAAGGCAAATATAATAATGGGATGCATTAAAAGAGGCATAGATGCTCATGAGGAGAACATAATTTTACCTCTATACAAGTCACTAGTGCGACCACACTTAGAATACTGTGTACAATTATGGTCTCCGGTGTATAAGAAAGACATAGCTGAACTAGAGCGGGTGCAGAGAAGAGCGACAAAAGTCATTAGAGGATTAAGGGGTCTGCAATATCAAGACAGGTTATTAAACTTGGGGTTATTTAGCTTGGAGAAACGAAGGCTTAGGGGTGATCTTATAATAATGTATAAATATATGAGGGGACAGTACAGAGAACTTTCTAATGATCTCTTTACTCTTAGGCCTGAGACTGGGACAAGGGGGCATCCTCTACGTCTGGAGGAAAGAAGGTTTAATCATAATCACAGACGCGGATTCTTTACTGTAAGAGCAGTGAGACTGTGGAACTCTCTGCCACATGATATTGTAATGAGTGAGTCACTACTAACATTTAAGAAGGGCCTGGATGCCTTTCTTGAAAACTATAATACTATCGGTTATATATACTAGATTCTTTGATAGGGCGTTGATCCAGGGAACTAGTCTGATTGCCATATCTGGAGTCAGGAAGGAATTTTTTTCCCCAACGTGGAGCTTAGTGTTGCCACATGTTTTTTTTTGCCTTCCTCTGGATCAACATGTTAGGCTATGGGTTGAACTAGATGGACGTAAAGTCTTCCTTCATCCTTAAAAACTATGTTACTAACTATGTAATCCCAGCAGGAAATAGTTTGATTCCCGCTGTGGTGCTTTGTATCGCCCTTTGATTGATAACGTGATCCAAAGGATTAACAGCACCAATCAGATGACTGATCCGATTGGTGCTGTTAGCTACACATGTCAGCTGATCAGATTGTGAACATGAGGGAGGGACACGACAAAGGGTGTACTATTATGCCTTTGGTCATGAAGGGGTTAAATAAATAATGGGGGGAAAAAGACCATTTTTTAATCATACCTGAGGAAGGCTATATGTTATAAACTGGCCAAAATGCGATGTATGGAACTGTTAATTCATAATAATAAAGATTCTTCTAACATACATCTGTTGGGACCATGAGTGTGACATCTCTGGGGAGCGCTACCATCTCCTGGTTGGAAAATTCTTTTACACTCATTCTCATAATGTGAGAGGAGTTCCTGGCAAATTTCAAGTCTGTGCGCTTTTATTTCAGACGTCTGCATCCGGGGTACAGATCGTGCACAGATCTACCGATCACCAAGCAAAGCAATAATGTGACCCTGTGAAATGTCGATTATTCTTGAAATTTCTCTCTGAATGATACGACAATTATTCTGAATCAGTCTATCAAAGTTTTGCATGTTTAATTCAGTGGTTGCTGTCATCTAGTACATCCACATCTTTCTTTGTTGCACAAGTCAGACATTTCCACCTCACTATCTTTAAACCTACTGGTCCAATGATGCACAGTGCTCACATCAACACAAGCACCATAAACAGCTTGAATTCTCTGATGAATTTCCTTTGAGGTGATACCTTCTGCTGTCAAGAATTCAGTGACAGCACATTGCCTAAGTCGCATTGACCTACCATCTGTGCAGGATTCCATTCTTTACACTGTAAAAACACAACCATTCTTTGCTAAGACTTCTCGCCACCTGGAGCTGTACAAGAGAGTCTACTGAACAGTGCAGTATCTGCCTCATACCAGTGCTGCCATCTGCTGAGGAATTAAGAATTTGTAGGCATCATTGTTCATTCAACCTTTATAGAGAGATAGATTGATAGATACAAAAAAAAAAAAAAGGACAGCACAAATTCATACATACGGTTGGGTGCCAAAAAATCTCACTAAAGGTTGTATCCAAAAAAATGCTGGCAACGTTCCAAATAAAGTTGAAAAATGTGGACTTCACTGGTCCACTTGACAACATCTCAATGGCAAAGCCACCTTTCTCAGGTACTTTGTTTGAGAAAGGTGGCTGTGGCACCGAAACATTGCCCCGTACATCAGTAAATGTACACTTTTCTATTTTTTTTGGAGTGCTGCCTGCTTTTTTTTCTATAAACAGAAAGACTGATAATCAGAATCATTGATTGAACAAAAATACATTAGTATTATTTGAAATATTCCATTATTTGCCGTAAAATGAAAGTAATATAAATTTAATTCTAACAATTATTTCAAAATGGTGTTTTTCCAAAAAACTATAACTCGATGCAACATATCAAGATCTCATAAACCAATGTGAAAAATTGTACAAATTATTTTTAATTTGTTACTAATTTGAGACATGTTTAATTCTTAATTGCAAAAAAAGTAAACAGATTTCCTTTATTGTTCTTTCTAATTTCTTCCACCAGAATTGTACCTTGTGTTTTTTTAATCGTGGAGTAAAAACAGTTAATTCCTGACAGTAGCTGTATTCTAGGATGCTGCAGCATCTAGTCACTGTCTCCAGAGCATGGCTCCTGTAGCCACAACATATCCTGCACATACGTTATTCTATCCTTTCATTTACTCCCAAGATGGCTATCGTTAACCAGTTCTCCTGCTCATCTATTATGCCAAGCTCAGAAACACAGACTTGGTGCCTTGATGCAAACAAAAAGTCTTAAACATTTACCACAACACTAACCTTATGGTCCAGATTTCCTGAGATGTAAAATGCTAAAATAAATATCTGAGTTTATCTAATGGTTCATAAAATCTCATACACCTCAGCCAACGAACTCTATCTCACTGACAGTCAGAGCAAACAGCACAGTCCTAATATTTGTTTAGTCTATCATCTTTTTTTTAAACAATCCTAATGTTTTATTAATTTACCAAGATAGTTGTTTTTCCAGGAGAAGGATCATTCACTAGGGCAGCACAACATGATTAGGAACAAATCACTTTATTCCTGCCTAGTGAGGACTGACAAGCAAAAATGTTATTATCTAAGCAGCACTGTTGTTATAAATGAACAATCTTCTATTATTATAATACTATGTCAGAGTCCATCACTAATTTTCTAAGTGAAGAGGTTTTCATAAAGCTGCATACTCATGATGAGTATACAGAAGGTTTTGGACGCAAAGTCTTGCCGCTGCGTCCAAAACACTGCGTAGTACAGTAACAGCATAGTGGATGGGATTTGTAGAAATCCCATCCTCACTATGCTTAACCCGACCGCAACGATCTGACAGCTGCGGTGCGGGTTGCCGACATTCTACTCTCCACAGTATGTTCATTTCATGTTGCGGAGTCGGAAGCGGCTCCCATCGGGTGACTGCAGGAGGAAGCCGCCCCACACCCGCCGCACATGGTGAGTAAGGGGTGGCAGCGGTCTACCTGCGGCCACAATTTGCTTCACTCAGGTCCAAAGGAGCTGCGTCCAACATGCAGCTCCTCCGAACTGTGAGCACATACCCTAAAGGTGCTAATGACATCAATTTCTTATCAAATGCCAGTTACAACCCATCCAATCCACATATAGGACCTCAAAAGCTTGGACAATCAGCATGGCTCAGAGAAGAAGGAGCAATATTTGAATTCTTGAACCCAAATTTGGCAGAAAGAAATTGCAGGCACTATGTTACATTTGCAGGACCCCTAATGTATCTAAACAACAGAAAACCCCAACAAGTGACCCCATTTTTTTATTTATTTATTTTTTTCACAAAAATGTACTTTAGCCCCAAATTTCTAACTTTGCAAGCGTACACCAAAACTGACACTCAGTTTGTACCTCTTCTTAGAGTGCATTGATGCTCAATATGTGGTCAAAAAGTTGATTGACAAACGAAGAGCTTAGAAAGGATGGAGCAATATTTAAATTTTGAAACATAAATTTGGCTGAAGTAGATTGCAGGTACCATGTTGCTTTTGTGGAGCCCCTAAGGTAACTAACAGCAGAAGCCCGCACAAATGACCCTATCAAGGAGTTTATCTAGGGGTACAGGGGCATTTTGAACCCAAAGAGACTAAACAGAATTTATAAACATTAGGTCATCATATTGAACATTTTTCATTTTTTTCACAAATTCTTTTGCTTTAGCCCAAAATTTCTCACTTTTGTAAGAGGTAACACCAAAAAATTGACCCTACAATGTGTTACCCAGTTACTTTTGAGTATCAAGATACTCTAAATATGGTCAAAAAGATCTGTTTGGACAAATAGAAGGTCTCAGAACAGATGGATTAAAGGTACCGTCACATGCGGCAATATTGCTAGGCAATTTCACTGGCAATTTGCTGGTTGCAGTGAAATCATGGACACATTGTTCCATTTGTAAACAGCAACAAAATAGAACAATGTGTCCATGATTTCACTGCAACCAGCAAATTGTCAGTGAAATTGCCTAGCAATATTGCCGCGTGTGACGGTACCTTAATATTTAAATTTTGGAGCACAAATTTGGCTGAAGTAGATTGCAGACAACATGTCATATATGGAGATCCCTAAGGTGCCTAAACAGCAGAAAACTGCTACAAATGATCCCATTTTTTAAATTACACCCCTCAAGAAGTTTCTCCAGGGATATAATGTGCATTTTGAGCCTACAGTTACTACAGTAAATTTGATAAAATTAAGTCATCATATAGAATTTTTTTTTTTCACAAAAGACTAGTTTTAGCCAAATTTCTCTCTTTTGCATGAGAAAAGACCACAATGTTGACCCCACAATTTGTTAGCACTTTCTTAGTGAGAGTGGTGATACTCAACATGTGGTCAAAAAAGTTTTGTTTAGGGCTCGGAATGGAAGAAGCCCTATTTAAACCTTTGAACACAAATTTGTCTGAAATAGATTGTGGGCAGCATGTCACATTTGCAAGGCCCATGATGTGCCTAAACAACTGAATACCACCACAAGTAACCCTTTTTTGAAAACAGTAAAGTTTTTCTAGGGGTATAGTGAGCATTTTAAACCCAAAGATACTACACAAACATTTATAGCATAAGGTCTTCATCTTGAAATATTCTCTTTTTTTTCCACAAAAATTTTACTTTTAAGCTCCAAACTTATCACTTTTGCAAGAGGTAACACCAAAATGTGGACCCTGCAGTTTTTCACCTACGTTCTTATGATTGTCATGATACCTCATATGTAGTGATGGGCGAATCTGCAGTTGTTTGGGTTCAGTGGACTCGCCTGAACTTATTTTAAAGTTGTGTCTTCTTCCAGGGCTGCTCATCAACCTCCGGTATATTCACTGCATTTGCTCCAACAGCCAATCACAGATGCTGTCACAGAGAATGGCTGTCAGTGATTGGCTGTTGGAGTACCCTAGAAACTGCCCATACATTCTAGATACTAGAATGTATGGGCTGGTTTCAGGTTACTTCAACAGCCAATCACAGATGTCAATTCTCTGTGACAGCGTCTGTGATTGGCTCTTGGACCCCTCAGCCATTGACTGACATCATAATACTGTAAAAATAAAGAAATAAAAATCCCATCTCGCAGATAAAACAGACACCTATGCGCTGCCACCCCCAGATGCATGGCTTTACCTTGGCTGGCAATCAAAATACAGGGCTTTACCCTGTTTTTAATTGCCAGCCGAAGTAAAACACAGGCAGCTGGGGGTTGGGACTCTCAGCGTGGTAAGGCCCAAGGTTTCTGATAAACTAAAAACACATCTTGTTGCAGCCTCTGAAAACGGCGCATTCTTTTGTAGCGCCATTTTCAGGCGCTTTACAAATCTCTTCCAGCGGCACTGCGGGCAGTGGTACGCTCGGTAATAAGTGGTTAATTCCAGCTTTGTATTGTCTGCTGGCATAAAGCCTGAAATTCATGTGTCAGGCCAATATTAGACCCGACCACCATAAATTTCTAGTAAATATAATAAAAACACCACAAAGAGAAAAAATATTTTAAAGGGAACCGGTTACTCCCTTTGTGCTTTCCAAAGTGAAAGCAACTCCTTCAGCAGCGTGTATGCTGCATTCTGTAAAGGTGTGAATAATGTTTATACCCCCTGTACCGCGAAAGAAACACTTTCTAAAGTTTCCCACCCTGTATTTAAATTGATAGTTAGGTGGTCTGATGAGTCTTATCTTTGCTTGCTTCCATCGCCGTTCCTCCCCACCCCCTCTAAGTGTCTGCTGCCTCCTGCCTTCTGTGTGTGTCCACTCCTTCAGCCCTCAGCTGCCTAGTTGTACCTGGCTTGAAACAAAAAAATATGGTGATGGCTCACAGTTTTTTTTTTCATGAAATAATTAAAAAAATGGCTTCCCTGTATTTTTGGTTCCAGCCTGTTAAAAATAAGCACCTGGGGGTAGTGGGCAGCCCATAACTTCTTGCTGGCATACAAAAATATGGCAAAGCTCCACGCCATTTTTCATTTAATTATTTAAGAAATAATTTTATAAAAAGAGCTCAACTGTGTTGCTGTTTTGATGCTTTTTTGGGCTTGGAGATGCATATGAACAAATTAAACACAATGCATGCAATTTTAAGCCAAAATTGCACCAAAAAAGCATGAAATCCGCATAAAAAATGTCACAGTTTTGGTGCTTTTTTAGTCCAGGAAATGCATATGAACATATTGAACACAATGCATGGAATTGTAGGCCAAAATTGCACCAAAAAACATAAAATGCTCATCTGGTCACAGAGATGTAGCAGAGCTGAAGATGATGTTCCCTGTGGATTGAATCGGAGGGAGGGATTTTTTGTTAATAAAGATGGAGTCCCTAAATGTCTTGTATGGTGTCAGGCCAATATTAGACCCGGCCACCATGATTTTTTAGTAAACATAAAAATCGCACAGGGAAACAATATTTTAATACAAATAAACTATTAAAATATTTTTTCCCTGTGCGTTTTTTATGTTTATTAGAAAGTCATGGTGGCCGGGTCTAATAATGGCCTGACACCATGTGTTTCAGGCTTAGTGCCAGGTGACAATACAAAGCTGGCATTAACTTCTTGTTACCCAGCGTGCCACCACCACCAGGGCCACTGGAAGAGGTGAGTAAAGTGCCGAAAAAAGGGAACTATGTAAGAATACACCATTTTCAAGGGGGGCTGCGTGATGTGGTTTTGAGCATGGGGCCCAAAACGCTTGTGCCTTACTATGCTGAGAATCCCAGTCCCCAGCTGCCTGGGTGAAACTTGGCTAGCAATCAAAAATAGGGCAAAGCCCACACAGCTTTTTTAATTATGTATTTAAATAACAAAAAAAAGGGCTTTCCTGTATTTTGATTGCCAGGTAAAGCCAGGCAACTGGGAGTGGCAGCCCATAGCTGTCAGCTTTATTTACAATAAGAATCAAAAATACTGTGGAGTGCTACGTCTTTTTTTTATTATTTATTGTTACAGTACTATGATGTCTGTCAATGGCTGAGGGACCCAACAGCCAATTAAGGTCGCTGTCACAGAGAATGGGCATCTGTGATTGGCTGCTGCAGTAACCTGAAACCAGCGCATAATTTTTAGCATTACAATCTATGGGCAGGTTACCCCGGCAGCCAATCACAGACACCCAATCTCTGTGACAGCATCTGTGATTGGATGTTGGAGCCAGTGCAGTGAATATCCTAGAAGTTATTTGTCATAACTGTTTTTATTGAAAAGATATTTTTTGCATAAACAATCAAGTACAATGGCAACATACTGCCGCGAGTGAATATCCAGCACATAAATTGGAACATAGACTGGGACATATGGAAAATCAGGCAATAAGGTTAACAAGGGAGGAGGGGGGAATCTAAGATGGGGAAGGGGACAGCAAGAGCAATCGAGAGGGAGGGAGAGAGGAAGGAGAAACAGAGCAGAAGCAAAGACAAAAGAGAGAGAGGAAGAGGAACCCTCCGGTCCCGTCTGTCCCCTTCGCTCAACGTAGGTCCTCCTGAGGCAAAGGGATCGCCAGAGGGTGTAAGGCCCAGCGGCCCCACGCCTCGCTCACATACCTCCTATGACCGGACTCCATAGTGAGATAGTATTCATACGTGAACATAAGATTCAACCTAGCTGTAAGGTCACTCATAGCCGGAGGAGAAGAAGAACGCCAAGCAGCCGCTATACAAAATCTCGCCGCAATCAGGATAAAGGTAGCCACCAAACGGGTCACCGGAGAAAGCCCCTCTAGACCAATATGCAACAGAGCCATCTGCGGGGAGAGGGGAACGGATTCCTCCATGACGGATCTCATGAGACCCTCCACTAGGGTCCAAAATTGGGCAATGCGCGGACACAGCCACCACACATGTGCCAAAGTACCCCTCCGTCCACAGAGCCTCCAACAGAGGGGAGATGCTCCATCCCCAAAGGCCGCGACCCGTACAGGAGGAAGGTACCAGCGCAAGTGAAGCTTCTTTAACTGTTCTACGTGGTTGATACATTTGGTTGCCCCAAGCACAGTATGGGTCGCTGCTTCCCATTGCTCCTCATCAGCTGTAAAGCCGAGATCCTCTTCCCATCTTGCTCTGTATGTTAGGTTTGAGGATGGCTCCTCATCCATGAGGCCCGCGTACAAAGCCGCAAGGCCCCCAGAGGAGAGCGCTGCGCCATCAACAACGAGCGGAGTGGGGACGGTCTTGGGGATGACCACCAAATCCTGTCACATCTAGTGGCCATAAAATGGGCGATTTGACACAATTGGAAGTATGAACGCCGAAGGGATATAGCTCTGTCCTCCAGACCTCCTCCAGAGATCCGACCATCGGGACATATCCTGGAAGTTAATGTGCGGCCCGGAAGTTGACGATACAGCGGGATGTGGGACAGCGGGACAGTAGGACGTGGTAAATACAATGCTTATTTGTAATAACTATTTGCTTTATTTTTACAGACCCCCACCCCAAACCCGAACTGTAACACCGTCTTTGCAGGGAAGTCCGTGTTCGGGATCTGAGCTTGAAAACTAGGTGTTTGGTATGGAGCTCGAACTTTACAGTTCAGGTTCACCTATCACTAGCTACATGTGGTCAAAAAGTTGTGTGGACAAGTGGCAGTGTTCAAAAGTCAAGGAGCAGTATTTGAATTCTGGAACACAAATTTAGCTCTATTTGGAAGAGATGGTCAAATTTGCAGAGTCCATGTGGTTTAACAACATCAGTAAAAAAAACATATTTTTAAAGCATATGTGAATGTGAGTAATCAAGTCCTGGAAATAGTTGTCAATTACTGAGATTTTTAAAGAAAATTTGTGTAGTTCACATTCTGGTGTATGCAAACATGAGCTTGTGGATGAGAATTACTCTGAATAATAGTTTGGTACGTGAGTAATCAAGTCCTAGAATTAACTGTGAAATGGGCTAAAATGTGTTTACTAATGAAAATATTCTCTTTATTTACTTGTCCCATTTATTTACTGGGGCACACTAAACAGAAAATATAAACATAAATTATCTGGAAAAGAAAAAGACCATACAACACAATTTGTTGTAATACATGACAATTTAATAATTATTAAATGTATGGTAGATTTCATAACAGGGAAATATAAAAGGCCTGGTTGTGAGTGGCACATGGGCAAAATACTGAGAATCACTCCTACTACCATGCTGCCTAAAAATTCGATATCTTTTTATGGGATATTTTTGGGTGTGAGTTGCAAGGATAAGGTGAATACAATGGTTCTCTGAAAGCCTCTGGACATCCTTGGACTTGATGGCTGATTCCTGTGTTATCGAGTGAAATAGAAGAACACTCACAAATACGTTCCTATAACTGAAGAAATGCAAGTGCTTCTTGAGACTTTTTATAGAGGACAAAGCTGTTGTAGAAAGTAATCAGGATGTGGTAGATTGTACCTTTTTATACCAGGCACTGGTCTTTCACTTCAGCATATTTGGTTTAAGACCTGGTCTTACAAGCCAATGCCTCCAATTAATTTATTATAATGTTCCACAAAGAGGTTTTTGTTTGCCCATGGTGGTGCCCCTGTCTCTGACCGTTACAGTGATGTTCACGTGCACTGTGGTCAGCATATACACGTCTTACAGGTCATTCCATTTCACTGAGAAGTTGGTCACTTGCCAGTGAGAATGACACATCTTTTTCCAAACGTCTGGGCACTAACTGTGAAGAAAACCTTCTAGTTTTTCTCTGACTGTCCCACAGACCCCTGTATTTTCAGCTTGGCGGGATTTATACATGGGGGTACTGGTATAATTATTTTTGGTGTACACGTAGTACCTTTGATGTAGAAATGGTGACATTAACTCCCAAATAATTTTCTTCCTTGGATTCTGATTGTTTTGAGGGACTTGGGTGGGTTTATTTAGTGTTCCCTACCACCAACATGAGTCAGTTTATTCGGTGGTATCTACCTTTATTTATTAGAAAAGTGCACATTTACCCTGTTGTACTCTCACACATTTTATATAATTTAACACCATATTTGGTATGCTTTAAGGGAATAAAATGGTGAAATGACAGATGTCGCTTAAAAGGGACTTTTATCAACTGCAATATATTCCTCAGAGGCATAGGAATTTAAAAAGAAATTATTTTGGAGGGAAATTAGGGGGTCTCAATTTATTCAGTCGATCATTACTTAGAGGAGCTTGGGAATTGTCACTTAAATGAAGGAATCTCAATAATAGGATCGGATCATGACAGCTGCAAATACAGGGATGCGATGGAGAAATTTAGTTAAAATTAGTAGGAGCAGACAGTGTTAATTTTTTTCCAAATCCATGTTATGGCTAATGCCCCAAAATTGTTTTATTTTGGGGACATTTCTGGGGATCCTGGAAGGATGTGGGTTTTTTGGAAATGTATTGCTGGGCATATCATTTTCTTTAATGGTAATTTAATTATAATACTTCTTGGGTGACAAATATTTGAAAAAAAACAAAAAGGCTTAAAATTGATGACATCTACTTTTATACCAGGGATTGCTAAAAACAGGGGAATTCAAGGGGAAAATGCATTGTTGGCATACCACTTTAGAGGGGGAACTGAAGAACTGATTTTGATGTTGCAGAAGACTGACTCCACTACCAGGCTAGGCTGGTGGAACATGTGGAGGAAAAGGAGTCGTCATTGACTAAAAACAGTTCTGCTTCAGAAGAAGAATATTTCACTCTCAGAATTGCTAGACCAAAGCAGGGTGTACAACCGCTCCCCAATAAACATTGTGTGGGCCAATAATTATATTTAATGCCTAAAAAATGAAACATAGCCTAATCTACCATTGGTAGATAGAGATTATGACATGTTTAGTTTTCACTAATGTAATGTCTTTCGTCTAGTTGTTCTTCTATTTTGTCTTAATTTACCTATTTCCTTTTTTGCACAGAGACGCTCCAATGTTGAAGGCGAAGGCCGCTTTGCACGTTGCAATATCGTTCCGATATTGCATACGATTTCAGGGGAGTGCACACGTTTTTGGCACTTTGCCCAAGATCGCATAGGAGATGTTACACAGGGAGATATCGGCAGGCAACGCAACTACGATGTAGTACGCCCCTTTTTCACAATGTGTCTGATCAACTCAGGGAACGACCAATTAACATTGTAGCGAATAGGGGAAGTAGCACTTATAATCGTAGTTGCGCTGTCACACAGCACGATCCTGTCAAATCGCATAGCCAATATTGCACGGTTGAAGAGCATGCACAATCCCAAAACGATATCGTAGTTGCATCGTTTTTGCATCGCGTTGCCCTTTTACACAACACAACTCACCAACTATAACAACTGCAACGGCCGTACCACGTGACTTTTTATCGTAGTTGCGTTGCGATATCGTGACGTGTACAGCGGCCTTTATAGGTCTCTTATCACTACTACATCCTTTTTAATATTCCTCATTTCTTGCTTCTGTTAATTCTATCATATGACTTCTGGTTCTAATATACTCCTTTGATAGATTTTTTACTATTTTGTTGCTATATTTCATCATTAAAAATCGTGTTTGATCCATAATCGCCTTTTACAATTACTTCCTGGTAGACACAATCATGTAACTCTGTCACATGACCTGTTACCAAGGCAACAACAAGCCCTTTTCAAATGCGCTTGCGCTGATGTCACGGTGACATTAGATCACATGACCGGACCCGAATTTCCGGTTTTCCAGCTATAAGAAGCTGGGGATTAGTTTCAGTGTTGTGCGATCACCCTTGCTTTACGATGTATGTTACCATAGCGCCTATTTAACTGGTGAGTGTCTATTATTTCCCTTTTAGGTTTTTATTTCAACATGTTACTCTTTTCATAGATGTATTGGAGGTTATTAGTACCGATGTTGATTCTGACCTCACTCTCCATAACCATTTGGAGCCATACTTTATAATCCGTATAATCCTTGGCAATCTTCAAACTTTCTGATTGTGAAGGCCCTTTTTGTTTTTTTGCTACACAGTTTATGTGAAAACTACGTTGTTCTATATGAAAAGGCAGAAGCACAGAGACAAGAATTATTGGTATATAAAATTATGTTATTGTTATCTTTATCAACTTTAAAGGGATCCTGTCACCCCCAAAACACCTGCTAACCTATTAAAACCTGTCCCTAGAGCATATTAACACTTTCCCTACACTATTTCTACCTCCTAAATGCAGTAAGTGACATTGACTAAAAACGTTTTATAAGTACCTGATTAGTGATGATAATGAGTGACTATCTATTCATAGTCACTCATCAAGACTGCCCCTCTGCTTCATAGCACGCCTCCATAGGCGTGATCGTCCTCCTAGATTAAAATTGCAGCCTCCCGCTGTGCCCTGTGTCGTAGGAGGCTGCTGTGTGGCTTGTGACGCGATCCGCGTCATTCCCGGCGCCCTGTGACGTATTTACAGCGGCGCCGCGCTGTTAGCTTCAAAATGCGCACTGCGCATGCCCAATGCGCATGCGCAGTGCACATTTTGAAGCTAACAGCGCGGCGCCGCTGTAAATACGTCACAGGGCGCCGGGAATGACGCGGATCGCGTCACAAGCCACACTGCAGCCTCCTACGACACAGGGCACAGCGGGGAGGCTGCAATTTTAATCTAGGAGGACGATCACGCCTATGGAGGCGTGCTATGAAGCAGAGGGGCAGCCTGGATGAGTGACTATGAATAGATAGTCACTCATTATCATCACTAATCAGGTACTTATAAAACGTTTTTAGTCAATGTCATTTACTGCATTTAGGAGGTAGAAATAGTGTAGGGAAAGTGTTAATATGCTCTAGGGACAGGTTTTAATAGGTTTACAAGTGTTTTGGGGGTGACAGGATCCCTTTAATTGTACTATGAGAATTTATCTGGTATCCTGTTTTCTGTTTGTCTTTTAGCAACTTATGAAGGCCAGAGGGCCGAAACGTTTTGTTGTAATATTTATCTATCAACTAGCCTGCTACCAAAATAAATTGCCAAAATCTATTTTTGTGCCAAGTTTTTCATATATAATAGTCACGGGTTGGAATCCGTACTTGAGCACTAACAAATTTGGGTTATCAATACTATTTTTGACTACCACTGGTAAGCCTAGTGAACTTTTGACTTTCAGGCTTCATAAAAATCATCCTGGCTGTCTCATTCATAAATGTCAACAGAAATCCAAAGGGACGAAGTGTATGGCGATCTACGCTGCTGAAATGAAGGGACCAAACCAAGGGCTGGTGCAACGAAGCTCTTTATTCCTTCTCCAATGCGTTTCAGAGCCTGCAATGCTCCTTCCTCTATTGTTATAGATTATTGGTAATCCCTGAGGAAGGAGCATAGCAGGCTCTGAAACGTGTTGGAGAAGGAATAAAGAGCATCGTTGCTCCAGCACTTGGTTTGGTCTCTTCATTTCAGCAGCGCAGATCGCCATACACTTCGTCCCTTTGGATCTCTGTTGGATACCGTTTACATGTGGAGTGTGGATCGTGCAGCAGCTGTACAAATGCAAACACCAGGTTGTGAGGCACACAACCGTAATAGGTGAGCACACAATACTATTGCAATAGCCCAGCTACCATTGAGATAAGACCCAATTGCACTTTGTTGTCTCTTACCATTTTAGTTCATTCATAAATTTGACTTGCAACTATTTAGCATGTAATTAATTATGCAGATTCATGTCATGTCACTGCAATGTAAGTTTTTAGCTCCTAAAAATCTAAATTTATATTAATTTGTTGGTGTTTTCTAAATCCACTTTTGACTTTCAACTCTGCCTGAATCCTTCTGGCCATGCTCTCAACAAGATTCATGCATGTCTTGACTAACATTTGCTACCACGTTTCTTCTACATGTTCCCAATGTTGGTCCACACTGGTCAACTCACTTGAGAATGTATACAGCTCACTCCTGTACCAACAATTACTGAGTCACTTGAAGTGGTAAGAAACTAGTGCATTTTGTATATTACAGTAGAGTAAATGCAAAATTAACACTTTTTACTGTCTCATATCAAACTGCCCTGTTAAAAGAATTACAGGTTTATCATCATTTACATGTAATTGTGAAATCAGGAACGAGGGATAGACCCAAATTCAAGATTTATCTTCTGAAAAAAATTGTTGTGTTGCTTGACCAAAACTTATATTATCACACATAATGTATAAAGTATTAACATAACTTAAAGAGGCTTCATCATAAGTTGTAGGCAGACACTTCCAGTCAGGCTGATACCCCAAGGAAGGTGCACTACACAGGAAATACTTGATAACAACATTTTGAACAATATAAAACCAAACAAATACAAATAAGTTTTTCATTGTGCAATCATTTTAAAAACAAGATGGAAGTTACAGGAACAACAGAACTTATCCCAGAAATTAAGTGGACTCAAACCCATTAAATACAAGTGTACAATATCCACAATCCACAATGTGTGTAATAATTTACCCATGCAAGGGTCCAACACACTACAGAATATGACATCACATCAAAGTAGGAACAAAAATCATATTTAATATAACTATAGTATGGTGACAGTATATCTATTACATGCCACATCAGAGTCCCTAAATGGTACATATAGTGTGTAGATCCTCTAAACAGCAGTGAGTGCTGAGCCTGCAGTCCCAAAAAGTGTGTGTGCATAACAATCAATGTGCAAGCATTAAACAATGAAGAGGCTATAACGCAGGCAAAGCAACAACACTTTCATATAACATACCAGTAAATAAGGTGGAGAATGGATTAATTTGAGCCACACATCTGGTCAAAGGAGGACACGGAATGGCTGTGTGATATTATATTTTGTAGTGTGTTGGACCCTTGCACACGTAAATTATTACATACCTTGTTGATACATTATTGTACACTTGTATTTAATGGGTTTGAGTCCACTTAATTTCTGGGATAAGTTCTGTTGTTAGTGTAACCTGCATCTTGTTTTTAAAGTTTTTGCGCAATAAAAACTTATTTGTATTTACTTGCTACTTGGATTTATATTGTTCAAAATAATGTATAAAGTACTGTATATCATTTAACTCACATCTGTATTTAAGATTAGAGTTTCTTAAGAAACCTAGTCTAGATGACATTTATCTGAGTGCATTGAATCAGTGCAAAAAATGTATCTTGTCACATTTATAGCTGCATAGTCACACCATTTGTGAAGGTCAAACAGTTTAATTTCAGACATTATTATGCCCCTTAATGTTTTTTTAATGCTCATTTCTTAGACTTGCAGTAAGTACAACATCAAGGCATATTGAAGACACTGGAACATGCATAATAATCTATGTCTTTCTATAAGATGAAAATTCTTGTTAAATATATCCAAAAGATGATGAAAAATAGTTTCATTGTGTGACAACAAAATGATGATAACAAAAACCAGAATATCACTAATATAGGTCGAATAAAGCTTGTGCCACAATTATCAAAAATGTTAGTTATCCTAGTGGTTCATCGGTGAGCTACAATCTTGTTATTAAAGTGGGCATCTGGGTGCTGGTGTCTATAAATTGTGAACAACTTCTGTGCTTATGAACTGTTCCTGATTTAAAGCACCACTCCACTGTAATGTTATTTAAGTGCTGGAGTGGTACTTTAAACGTAAGCCCCCTGCCCCAGTCATATACTCACCTTCTAGCGTTTTCACCTCTTACTTCACTCTGGTCTGGTGCGGCACCATCTACCCATAATTTCTGACTAGTCGGAAGTCAGGAGCTATGTCACATGCTCCTGATGCAACTCTATGAAGCCAGACAGAGGCTAGAACAAGGATCTCATAAAGATGTAGTGATTTGTGACCACCGATGCGCTCCACACACTGGAGAAGCTGGCAGGTCACAAATCCCTGTAGGCCAATCGGAGCACATCTGGAAAAAGGGGGAGCTGCTTAAAGGTGAGTATATGACAGGGGTCAGGGGACATAGATTTAAAGCGCCACTCCAGCTGTGCAATTAAAAAAATGCTGCAGTAGTGCTTAAAGAATGCTACAAGAATCCTTTATGTAAGGCAATGAATATTCATCAATATCAAAGAGGAAAACTCTTTAACAAAATCCTAGTAGTGTTTTACATAGGGTATACCTAAGAAACTATATGTGGTTGTCCTGAAGAAGAAATCAGTAGATTTTGATATGCATAGATGATAAACCACTTTGAATTATCATCCTTGTGTGATTGGACTCATCAGCAGGTCCTTTTTTCTCCATTATCATTTGTCGTTAACTCCTTGTGAGCCTGCAGCAGCTGTCTTCCTTAACGGGAAACTGTCAGCTTGTTTTAGCCCCCTATCCTACCACTACCTGTCTCTGCACCCTGCTAGCTCATTTCTAACCATCCCTCTCTGAGCTAAAACTGCACTATCAAGCTTCAAAAAAATTATTTAATAACTTACATATTCATATGATAACGATGGCTCCAGTCTACGGCGTAGATTGAGATGTGCGTCTCCAGGTTTCCATTCTCCGCCCCCTCGCAGGCTCTTAGCACGCCCCACTGGGCGTCATGATTCCTTATCTTCTTGCCCCTTATTTTGAAATTCCCGCCTCCTCCTCATACTATGATGCGGAGTCGGACATCGTTCCACGCTTTGGCACTGACTGACAGTCAGGTCAATTGCCAAAGTACAGACTTTTTGTAAGTCAATTAAGACAGATCCAACAAAACGGTGGCCACTGGCCACCATTTTTCTAAACTGAAGCCATCAAAATGTTAAGAAAATGTAAAATTGCTGTACTCACCACTCCAGCCCCTCAGCAGCTCACCGTTGCCTCTCAGGCCTTTGTCATATCTTCCCCTGCCTCTTGCACTATTTTCTCAGATGTCTAGGTGTCATGAGTCCTGGGAGCGTTTTGCGCAGGTGCACATGGCACACATGGTGATGTTATGACACAGTTCACCTCCCGTGCACTTGTGCATAACCCTTGCGGATGCCATGACACCGGAATTCCATCAAAGTATGAGAGGACCAAAGGTCCAACATCCGCGGCAAGGAATCATAAAGTGTGGAAAGGACTAAACAGGTGGCGGTGAGTATCAGAGTGACCGAATTGGAGAATAAAGCTAGTTTAACATTGTTTTTACTTTATTTTTTTTTTTAGATAGGTATTATTTATTTATTAATCTTTGTGGTCTGATAAACCATTGAGCATAATAACAGACATTAAATTAGAGGAAAATAGCTTATCCTCAAATCAAATTTCCTTGGAAAAAAACACGTCAACATATGAATTTGGATTATGCATTATCCAATTATTTCTTCTGCTTTGTATAAAGAGGATATAAAAAGTATGATTTAATTCCCAAAGATAGTTGGATGAATGGATGATAATGTATTTATGAGACATATTTGATTTATATACTTGTTATACTTGTTTTTCTTAAACTATCTTTCCAATTGCCATTTTGCTCAATGTACTGTATGTTTAAAGGGAACCTATCCTGTAAAAAAATGCTTTTACCCTGCAGATCTAAGGTTAATCTGCAGGTTAATAGCATTATGGTGCTTCTTAGCAGTAGAGACAGCTGTCAGTCAATTAGGGGACACAGTTAAGGTGGGGTCACACGCGGCGATCTGGCCTGCGATGTCGGAAGCGATGTGCAGGTGCACGCTCGCTTCCGACATCGCAGGCCAGCTGTCACACGGCACGACGTTGCTGGTGACGCGGCGGCGATGTGGGCGGAGCCATCGCTCGCTGGGCTGGGCTCAGCCCAGCGAGCGATGGCTCAGGAACGCTGCGATATAGGCTGGATCGCGCCGCCAACAGTGTCAGATGACGCGATCCAGCCTAATCGCTGGTCACAGGTTGACAGGTTTATGAACATGTTCATAAACCTGTCAACCTGCAACCAGCGATAATTTGCAGTTGCGTCGCGCTGTCACACAGCGCGATGCACTTGCAATATCACCCGCGACATCGCTGTGACGTCACTTTTCGGCGATGTCGCGGGCGACATCGCCGCGTGTGACCCCACCTTTACTGTCCACTTTGCACTGAGACGTGACTGAAACCGCAACCGCCCACCCTATGACTGAAAGCCTGAGGCAGCAAGGGGGAATAAAGTTAATTTCCTCCCAGCAGTGTAGTACTCAGTGCAGATGTCATGCAGATTCAGAGAGCTGCTAATCTGCAGATTAATCCCCTATTGGCAGGTTAATAGCAGTTTTTAAATGATAGGTCCCCTCTAAGATCTCATTAGCTTATTTTCTGCAATGACGGTTGATAGATGTACTGCCTTACCTTTTGTATTGCTCTGCTCCACCTTTCTTTTGCAACGCAGCTTGTGAAAACCGCATCTTCATCCCTATGGAGTAGATAATGATATATAAGCACATGTATACCTATTCCGTATATGCAGTTTTTTTTTACAACTATTGGAGTAATACAATGTTTTAAACTTTATAAAAATGCAACGTTTGCATCAATGTTAGGCCCCTTTCACATCAGCGTTTTTTTTAAATCGCGGCAGATGCGGTGAAAAAAACGCATCTGCCGCAATTACCGCATACCGGCTGCACTTGCGGCACGGTTGCGGCATGGTTGCGGCAAGCCCCATACAATGCATAGGCGGGCTTGCGGCAGGTGCGGCAAGTGTGGTTTTGGCACTTGCCGCAGGTGCGGCCGCGAAAAAAACCGCGGTCAGCCGCGGTTTTTTCGCGGCCGCACCTGCCGCAAGTGCCAAAACCACACTTGCCGCACCTGCCGCAAGCCCGCCTATACATTGTATGGGGCTTGCCGCAACCATGCCGCAAGTGCAGCCGGTATGCGGTAATCGCGGCAGATGCGGTTTTTTCACCGCATCTGCCGTGATTTGAAAAAAACGCTAAGGTGAAAGGGGCCTTAAAGCTACAGGGTTTTTTTTGCATCACAGTTTCCCTCAAAGGAGCTCGATACTGAATACTAGAGACTATATGATTTGTCATTGATCACAAGGATTAACACAGAGGGAACATGACCTCATCATACTGTATTTAGGGCACACACATATCACAATCACAAGGGAGCCTTTACCAAACAATGTGATTAACACAACAAAAAATCATACCAAATTAGGTAAACAATTTTGCAATTATTACAAAAATAATTCTACACATTGAGAAAGGCTAGTTTATAAAATGTAATTATATTGATATGCAATAAATAATATTTCTATGAACAAAACATTTTTCTATGTATTGTATCTACCATATGTCATACTGTATCTAAGATGTGGCAAGGACTAAACAGGTCATGGTGAACATCAAAGTGGCCGGAGAGGTAGATAGAGAGAGTTTAACTTGTTTTACTTTTTTCATAGATATTACATTCATTATGCTTTGTGGTCTGAGAGACCATAGAGCATAATAAGGGGTATTACATTAGGGGAAAATAACATCCTCAAAGCTAATTGCACTGAGGTGGAGGAGGAGAGCCGATGTGAATGGAGAGGAGTCAGATAAGATCACAAGATCACACAGCCAGGAGCTGTGTGCCGACAGCCTGATGAGCTCACCCTGCATGAAGTAAACTGACAATACAGGTCAGCTGTAGCCATGTTAGGCTGGCTTCACATTAGCGTTTGTGTCTGCATGCTGATGGCATGCAGACACAAACGCTGTCAGAAGCAGTGTCCAAATGATGTGTCCGCAGCGGATAATGTCCGCCTGCGGACACATCACTATGGAGCCCGGCAGCCAATCGGCGCTGTCCGGGGGCGGGCCGGGGGCGGAGATCAGCGCCGGAGATCTCCGCCCCCCCCGGCCGCCGGTAAGCTCCGGGACGTGTCGGCGGGGAGAACAGCTGATGTGACAGCTGTTTGAATCTTCCCGCGCCGACACTGAGAGGAGATGTCGGCGCGGGAAGATTCAAACAGCTCTCACATCAGCTGTTCTCCCCGCCGACATCGCTAGGAGATTACAGGCGGCGGGGAGAAGGAGGACAGCAGAGGCTGAGCTGATCTCCCGGTGGCCGTCGGTGAGCTCCTGTGACATCACCGGCGGCCACTGGGAGATTTTTCAATGGGTCCGCAGCGTTCTCCTGCGGTGTCATGCAGAGGACACTGCGGACCCATTGAAGCCAATGCATTTTTTGTACGCTTGGGGACGCTTGCTGATTGTCCAAGCTCCCCAAACGCACAAAAAAACCCAACATGCTGCGTCCCGGGTGCGGATGCTGGACACCGGAAGCAGCAGATATCGTCCGCATCCGCACCCGAACGCAGCAAACGCAGGCACCATGCGTTCCTATGTTAAACATAGGAACGCAGTGCGCATGCGTTTGACTGCGTATGGGAACGCAGCAATACGCTGCCTTCCCATACGCAAATGTGAAGGCAGCCTTAGACAGGGACATTGTGTAGACCACACTCCCTCTCTTATATGGTTATATGGTTATTCAGTCTGTGTGAGAAGTGAAGATGGATCTCACCGAGAATAAGCTTCAGACTCAGTCTAGTGGGGACACCTTGTGAAAGGTTTATGAATGGTTTCCTTCAAGATTTCATTAATAAAGTATATTTGAAAGTTTATTATAATCAAATGCTCTACATTATTATGAAGTAAAAATTTAAACAGCGGTTACAGTTTAAGGGCAAGGAGATATGGTTAAGTTTGAGGAGTCATTATTGATCACCAGAGCCCTTGGCAGGTCTTGAATTAGTCACTGGGCACTAGCAGCCTAATGCGCATAAAAAGTTCTTTTTTTTTTCAAACATTGCCAATAAAGGTATGTTTTCACATGTCATTAAGTCAACTGTTCAAGCATCATTATTGATTAATAGGGAAAACTTTGGTATGGCCAGGGTCACACATCCCAATCCGCTTTTTAAGCCCTTAGAAAAACGTATCCATTTTTCTAAGGGTGCCAATAGTGTCCTCTGAGGTCCTGGATGTTTTTGGGAAAATTTGAGACTTAGTCATTTTTTCACCAAATACGCATATGCGTTAACGCATAGTGCCTATAAATACCATGCGTTAACGCATGCGTCTCCCATAGAACCCCATGTTAAAAAAAAGGCATGCTTTTTTTAAAGGCACCCAAAAACGCATTTTTGGGATGCTGCATAAAAACACATGCGTTTTTTGAAAATCGCACATGCACATGTGTTAACGCATATGCGTTTTTGGATTTTGAAAAAAAAAGTACAAAATGTTCCCAAAAACGGATTTAATGCAAAACCGGATGGTATGTGTGACCCTGGCCTAACAGACTCTCTTTAAATGATTACATCATCACAACAGGCTCCCTCACCAACCGCCTATCAGCAAGTTTATATGTTGATATGTGCTTTATGTATACGTTTGTCAGAATATTTTATTTTAAAATTTCAAAGTGTAGTTAGGTTTTCAAACAAACTGAAATTAGTTCAACAATGAGTTTAAGGACAAAATAATCTATGGTGTATATACAATCCTATACTTGGGTATTGTTTTTTTATGAATTACGATGTTACATTTTTATGGCTTCCTGAAGTCTAAACCAAAAGAGTAAATGGAAATGCATTCTGTGCCCAATAGCTTCTTCTCAATAAAGAAGTCTATGGTGACAGATGTCTTCCTATAGTATTTACAGAATAAAGAAAATCAATTGGTAACATGGGAGGTTGTTTTACTTGGGATAATGGCAGATTCTGCTTTCATATACGATGTACATAAATTGCATTTGAGGACAACACAGACAGAAATCTAATTTGAAGCGGAATGTGTCAGAAATCATATCACACATCTGGTCCAATGAAGTGGAAAATGCATCTGGAAGGATTTAATGTGTGGTTATTATTTGTAGAGAAAATGCATAATCATGGGCAAATCCAATCAGTGCTAAAACAGACAGAAAAATAAAATCTTTCGGTAGCAGATAAAGATTTAGGACTGTGTTCAGTTAAACTTCGCTGCAAGATTTATAATTTACCTGAATTATATAGTTTACATTTAGTCAAACCAAATATTGCTAATGTCTACAGCATATTATGATAACGTATAATTCAGTGTTTTAAGCCAGGAGGACTAGACAAACTAGAATGGTAAACTATTGGTACTATAGAAAAAGACTATGAAACTAAAGAGTACAAGCAAAGAATTACTGCTAACTGGTGCTACCTAGCTCCCGGCCGTGTTACAGAGCTGGACCTAGTCCCCTGAGTACTCAGATTTTGTTTTCATGTTTTCATTTTAATTATACAATAAGGTTTCATAGATATGAGCTTTATTATGTAATGATAATTTTTATTGTCTTTACCAAGGGAATATTGCTCAAAGAAGAATGCACAGCAGCCTAAACACTCACTACCAGATAATCCCATAAGCAACACCCTCTTGATAAAAAAACATAAAAAATAAGCACTAATTAAAAAGGCCCATATCTGTGGAACCAAAGTATTCTTAATTTGCTTATTATAAGGGTGCGTTCACATCTGCGTATATAAAATAGCCCAGATTCTAAGCCAGAAAAGCAAGAGAGTGTCCTGCGTTTTTTTCCTCACCTATAAACTGCCTGACACCAGACCGGGAGCAGGGACTTCACGGGGCAGGCATCTGCTTTTTCCTTGTGTCACGGAACCGCGCCTGCTGAAGTGGGCCCGGAGGTGCAGATTCAAAGGGAAAGTGGCTGAACAGATTTAAAGGTTGTTTAATTTGTGACGCCACCTGTGAGTGTTCCGGTGAGATCCACCGACACTGCTTGGGCCTCCGGGGGATGGGAAGCAGCAAGATGGAATGCTCCCCACAGGTTGAGCGGTAATCCCAGGAGCCAGGAGCTGCACAAGATGTTGTGAGGCAGCTGTGGTTACCTTCCACTTGCGGAGATGGACAGTTCTAAAGAAAGCACGGACACTGGAAGTCTCTGCAATGGGTACTTTACTGTAACCAGCAGGTGGTACATGACATACAGTTCTCGGGAAACGGACCGGGTGGACTCAGCAATGGCCAGTGTTTCTCAGAGCTCCGCGGTGTTCCTCCATTCTAACTAACTTGTGTTGCCGTTGTCGCCCTGAAGTGCCAGATCGGGTACAAGGAGGCTGCTTCAATTTCCCTACCGGGGAATTCTGGCCGGATTTGTGGGGAGCCTTGGGTCCTTTTGGTGGGTACTCTGCTGGCTAGACGACTCTGTGTATGTGGCGGTGATGGGGTGCTCCTGTAAAGCGGTCCCTCCACTCCTGGTTCGCATAGTAGTGCTGAACAACTACTAGCTTCGGTACCAGTAGACCGGTGGTAGACGGGCATGGGATGGTGTTGAACCTGCATGTAGATGCCCGTAGACCAGTTGTTGAGACACCGGAGCAATGGTGCCCAACCGGTGGTGGTGGCCCAGGGCTGCACGGGACTGTGTGGGCCCCCCTCTCCTAAGTTTCTGCTCCTTTCTCCTTCTCCTACATTGCAGAAGCACGAGCTTCCACCTTTCTTCTCCTAACTTTCACTACTCACACTCTACCACTACACTCCGCCCACCAGGACCTTATTGGCCCTCTATTCTGATGTGCATGTAGGGTATAGAGCTCTGAGTTTTAACTGTGTCATTGCTTAGTCAGAGAATATTGCTGCTGCTGAATTGGCTGCAATACCCTCCTGTGACGCACTCGTTGCGGGGCGCCACAAATCTATATGTCATTAGACTGCTGTGCAAGTGCACTTTTTTTTTCTTGTCTAGCATCTGTATGATCTGTTGCACATCTATGCGCTAAATGCGCAAATGCTGGCGCAGGGGCACTCAGGGACAGATGCAGCCTAGCGCATAGGCGCATAGATTCCCCTTGGTGACGCTGCAACCGGAAACGTCACATGACACGTTTCCGGGTGCAGCGTCACAAGCGTATATGCGGTGATGTCTGCCCATTTACACTGGCGCTTCTGAGATGTTGGCTCCTGCGCTCGGCTGCGCCCGGCCATAGAAGGTAATGGGGGCACTGAGCGCAACTGAGCGCAGGAGTGGTGCATCTATGTGCTGATGTGTTTGCCTGCATTTGCATGAAAATGCACCTGCGCTTGCATTTGCGCTAGCGCAGGGTACCACACGCAGGTTAAATGCACCAACACATAGATGTGAAAAGGGCCTATGTCATGCACGTGCTATGCGAGTGTGCTTTTACTCCCTAGACGAGAAAACAAATGCACACTTGCATGGCACTCGCATGATATGCTAAGGCTGGTTTCACACTGCAGTTTTTTTCCTGATCAGGTTCGATCAGGTTTGTGTGCCAAAACCAGGAGTGTCTCCAAAAGCCAGAACAGGTGTCAATCTTTCAATTATAGTTTTTCTCTGCAAGTTCCTCTCTGTGTTTTGGCACACAAACACTGATGAACACTGCTCAGTGAAATCATGCAGTGAGAATGGGGCCTAAGGGTGCCTTCACACTGCGGCACGATCCAGTCCGGGGCTGTCCGGGATGACCCTGACAGCCGCGGACTGGATCAGCACGCAGGACTGGAGGGCTAATATGCCCTCCGGTCCAGTGTGCAGCCGCAATCAGCTGCAGCCGCTGACAGGTCAGGACCGTGGAGTCGCGGTCCTGACTTATAAGCAGCGGTAACAGCGTGCGGCTGCACACCGGACCGGAGGGCATATTAGCCCTCCAGTCCTGTGTGCTGATCCAGTCCGCGGCTGTCAGGGTCATCCCAGACAGCCCTGGACCGCAGTGTGAAGGCACCCTTAGCGAGTTAAAAAAAACACATGACACTCTTCAGCTTTTCTGGCTGAGAACCTGGGCAATTTTATATATGCAGATGTGAATGCACCTTAACTCTTAATCTTTAATTGTCAAAATTTTAGACATTCTAAACATTAACCAAGTACATATGGTTGAATTCTGAAAGTCTGAAGCAAGCAAGGCAGCAAATCATTAGTATGATTTTTGAACAATAGCTAAGTTTCATTAGATCTTCAAAAAATCATGTAAAAAAAACTATAAAACATATTCATTAGGGAAGCTGGGACACAACACATTTTTCTTTATGTGCCCCTTATTTTTCTTTTCTCTTGTTCTGCATCCTACTCTAGCTGCTTATTCACTCCTGGCTCCCTTAACTAACAGGACCTGTCAACTTTGATAAGTTTACCCTCCTTGGTATGTTAAACTTATATTATGTATAGGAGTGGCATTAAGGATATATACATGATGCATCTTGTACATTTATGGCTTATCCACTTTTGTAATTGATTTCAGATATCAGAATATACATTAGAGTATACATACAAAATGTTATATTAACTTTCCCACCCACTAACCAAGCCTAAGCAAGAGAAATTTAGACAGTTTATTAAAAACACCAAGAAGACAAAAATCTGAATTAAATTAATTTATATCTCTCAATTAATTTTGATAAAATGTACCGTATTTTTCTCTTTATAAGACGCACCTGATTATAAGACGCACCCCCAAATTTGGTGAAGGAAAAGAGAAAATAAATTATTTTTAATGTTAAATGGGGTCCGTCTTATAATGCCAGTGTCCGTCTTACAAATCAGTATATATGCCCCTCATCCTGGTACATAAACCCCCCCATCCTGGTATTCCGGTATATATGTCCCCTCCATTCTGGTATACATGTCCCTCATCCTGGTATATATATCCCCATACTGTATATATACCCCATTCTGGCATATACATTCCCCCATCTTCTCTATATGTTCCCCAACCTGTATATATGCCGCCCATCCTGTGTATATGTCCCTCATCCTGTATATATGTCCCCCAACCATATATATATGCCCCCATCCTGTATATATGCCCCCATCCTGTATATATGTCCCCCATCCTGTATATATGTCCCCCAACCTGTGTATATGCCCCCCAACCTGTATATATGTCCCCCATCCTGAAACTATGCCCCTCATCCATTATATATGTCCCCCCATCCTGAAACTATGACCCCCCATCTTGTATATATGTCCCCATCCTGTGTATTGCCCCTTTTGTGAATGCCTCTTCCCCATTCCCCCCCCGGACCCCAATGGCTTACTGACATGCGGCTGCTGAGCGGGGGTCCGGAGGCAGGTTCAGGAGGATGAGAGGCACAGGAGCAGGGCCGACGCTGCAGCGGGGGCACGGGTGCAGGAGCGGAGTACCGGGGATGAGAGGTGGCAGCAAGCGGTGGGCGCCGCCATGTTTCTTTTCGCTGGCTGCATTCACTAGTATCATTAACTGTGCAGCCAGTCAGGTAAGACTTCAACAAAATGGCCGCGCCATAACGGTGACCCGCGGCCATTCTGGAGTCTCTACCTCTACCGGCCGGCTGCACACTGCTTAGTGAATGCAGCCGGGTAGAGGGAATATGGCGGCGCCCACCGCTCGCTACCGCCGGTGCAGCTCCGGTAGTGCAGCTGTGCCCCTCAACCCATGTAAGCTGCGTCCGGCACCCCCACTCGGCAGGCCCCCTCTCCCCCTGGTAATATTTGATTATTTTTTTTAATTGCATATTTTTTCACATCGCTTTTTAAGACGCACCCCCTTTTACCCCCAGTTTGGGGGGGGCAAAAGTGCGTCTTAAAAAGCGGAAAATACGGTACTTACTTTCTAAACATTGATTTCTAGTGTGAATTATTTTATAAAACAATAAATACTCCCTCCTCTCCTGTATCAGTACGACTTAACTGTCCATATATATTGTACTTGTCCTTGTCTACCCTTTCCATATGTAAAGCGCTATGGAATCTAATGGCGCTATATAAATAATAATAATAATAATAAATAATAATACTATGTTAGAAGGTTCCTTAATGGAAATCCAGAGCCGTAACATCATGATTCTTGCAATTATCATACTCTATATTAAGCAGTATCTATAGGACCACATGGCTTGTACCTCATGTCTTTTGCACTACCCAAACAAAAATTTGGTTTTAAGAAGACCTTTCACAAGTTTTAGCATGGTAATCCCCAAAGGGGGCAATACCAGTATTTTATTTTTGGGGTGTGTACTTTGCCTCCTGCATTAAATTGACCTATCACAAGTAGGCAGCATTATAGAGGAAAAACCCTAAGGCTACATTCAGACTGTGCGTTTTTTGATCTTTTTTTGCAGTGCACTGCATAACATATCACTCAAATGAAATCCCAGTCAAGTCATTGGGTTTTCATTTTTTGCCATTCAGACTGTAGACTTTTAAAGTGATTGGCTTTTTCATTTTGGGAGGCTCTGTTTTAGAAAAGTTCATGTCAATCTCTTTAGCGTTTTTCCCATAGCAGCAATTCTAAATGGAAATCAAAACACAGCAAAAATCGTAACAGAAAAGGGTGATCCGTTTTTTTCTTCTTTTTGGAGAACAGCTTCTGTTTGCAGTGTTTGCAGTGGTCCCCTGGGTCAGATCTAATTAAGAGGTCCTCTCCGCTGGCACAATTCTCCTTGTTTCCTCCTTGTGTGTTCCGCCCCCTCTATGGGTCTGCCCTTCTCTTCTGCTACTTCTCCTTGTGACATCAGGAGCAGAAGAGGAGGGCAGACCCACACTGCACTAAAAACAGATCAGTCAAAACATCTGCCAGTAAAGTGAAAGGGATTTTCAATTTGCTGTTCAGATGCTACGTTTTTTGATTGCTGCGTTAGTTGTGCAGAAAGCTGATCCAGAAAATAATGAGCATGTCAATTTGTATGGCGTTTTTCTGATCAGCTCTCTGCACCACTAACATACAATTATTTACCCTTCCCACGATCCCACAGTGATCCCCGATGATGTTTCCCTTCCGGGTATTGGCACAACCTGTCTGTGTGTAGTCTGTATGTTAGTTTAGGACCTACCTATGTGTCTCACCATGTGACTCAGTCACATAGTGCACAAGTCCTAAAGTACAGTACAGACTACTGACAGTCAGATCCTGCCAATACCTGGAAGGCAGACATCATCGGGGATTAACGTGGGATCGCGAGGAGGGTAAGAAATCGTATGTGTGTCTCTGTCTGTGTGTCTGTTTACTCTGAAAATGGAGCAAAAAATCAGCACTAACGGATGATGTGTTTGTGATGCTTTTCTGCAAAACAAGGATCCGTTTTTGGTGCAGAAACTGCACCAAAAAATGGTTCAACAAAAAACGGAGCAAAAATGCTCTGTATGAACGTAGCCTTAGATTGATTTGATAAACAGCAACAAATGTTTTGTTTTAACACATCCAGCTCTCAGTGGTCTTTTCTGGAGTGTGTACTGTTATCACTGTGTTTACGCATTAAGGTAAAAGGTCTAAACATTTTTAACGGGTCAATAGGCTGCCCCTTGCTGAATATTTTAAGAGGGTAAATGGGCGTCCCTCACTCAACATTTTTAGACAGTTATCAGGACACACTTGCTGTAAATTTTAAGAGGGTTTATGGGCGGTCATCATTCAACATTTTAATAGGGTCATCGGGACACCCTTGCTGTAAATTTTAAAATGGTAAATCAGCTATCCTCACTCAAAGTTTTTAGAGGGTCATCATGCGACCTTCGCTTAATTTTTCCACAGGTGTGTATGATGCCCTCTTTCATAATTTTTTCAGGATATTTATAAGATCTACCTATACAATTCTCTTACATATATCAATGCATACCCCCCCAGCGATAAATGTTTTCAGCCCTTGCTATTAGTTCATAGGCATTGCCAGTCTAGGAGTCCAATTCCTTAAACATGGGGAAAAAATGATTTCTTAGGCCCTCCTCTATGTGTCTTCCAGGGTGTATTGCATTCCCTCCTTTTTGTTACTGGAAGTCCTTGCACTTAGTCAATAGGCGTTATGAGTCTAGGAGTCCTACTACCTAACAATTTTAACAGAATGTGTATGAGGCCTTCCATAATGTCTAATACAGGGAGTATTGAAGTCCTTCGTCCTTCAAATTTTGCCAATTCTTGCATTTTCCACATAGAATTTGTGCATTTAAAAGGGATGTGTATGACCGCCTCACACACATTACATGCCTAGATAAAGTTTTTAAATGTTAAACATACATTTACCGGTGACTACCAGTGAGTGTAGTTTTATTTCACCCTCTACTATGTCATCTACTGTAGTCAAAGGTGACAGGGAAATATGCTAAGAGATGGCCTGGCTATTAACCCCTTTGCAACTTTGGTCATGTCCCACCCACTGATGCAAGCTCATGCCCTGAGCTTGCATCCTCCGACACACATCTCAGCTGATCTCATCAGCTGAGATGTGTAGCTAACACCACCGATTAGATCAGTGATATGATTGGTTGTGTTAACCTTTTGGATTGCGCTGTAAGTGAATGAAAGCGCAATCCATCGCCCCACGGCAGGGATCGCGCTGTTCCTCGCCGTTATCGAAAGGTCCACGAAGCAATCACGGGGCTTCTGCTGTCACCTGGGCAGCCCGGAGTGATCTGATGACCCCAAAAGCTGTCCTGAATCAGTTACTGCCAGTGATCACCCAGTGTTGTCACAGGCAGGCAGTGTTAATTTCCCCTATGTTCAGATGGACTGTAGCCCATCTGAACACAAGAAAAGCAATCGGACTGTGGAGCACTGAGGCCCTCTAGTGGGCAAAGTAGAGTATTAAAAAAAAAAAATGTTTGAAAAAATACAAAAAAAAGACCCTAAAATTTCAAATCAACCCCTTTTGCCACAATGAAAATAAAACTAATAAAAAAATAAAAAATATACACACATTTTGTATCACCACATTTAGAAATGCCCAATCTATCAAAAAATAAAATTAATTTTAATCAGATCTGTAAAGTACTATGTAGTGGAAAAAATAGTCCAAATGCCAAAATTACGTTGTTTTTGGTCACTGCAACATTGTAATAAATTGTAATAACAGGAGATCAAAGCATTGTATCTACCCAAAAATGGTATCATTAGAAATGTCAGCTCAAGACACAAACAATAAGCCATCGCACTGCCCCAGATCTCGAAAAAAAAAATAAGAGAACGCTACAGGTCTGAGAAAATGGCGCAAAAGTGCAACTCTTTTTCTTCAAAAACTTCTACATTTTTTTCACCACTTAGATAACAGTAAAAGTTTACATGTGTGGTATTTATGAATTCGCACTGACCGAGGCATCATACCGACACGTCGGTTTTACCATATGGTGAACATGTGAATAAAAATCCCAAAAAACAAATACCGTATGTACTTTTTTTTGCAAGTTCACTGCACTCTGAATTTTATCCAATTTTACCGTACACTACATGGTAAAATAAATGATGTCATTCAAAAGTATGGCTCTTGGAAGAAGGAGGAGGAAAAACGAGAAACAGAAAATAAAAAAATCGCCAGGGGTGAAGGCGTTTTTTTTTCTTTTAAACTCTGCCTTATATACAAGTCATCGTATAGGAAAGAATGTTTCCTATCTTTTTTTACTGTAAAAAGTATAGTCAGTAAAAGTGTAGTAAGGCAATAAACCCTGTCTATATTAACCCAAAAATATCCCTCTTCCACCAGCAACCCTACACGGAATGTAAGTAACAGTGGCTTTATTATATTAAAGGAGAGTAATTTAGCCTTCAAAAAGATTTTTGTTCTTAGGTTGCAGCAGCAGTACACCTATAGAAGGATTGTAACGTAATAAACTCTGCTTATATGCTTCTAATTGAAAATTATCCCTGCTCTAGCAGCTATTTTATACTAAATGCAGGTAATAGTGGTTTTACTAAAATAAAGGACAGTATTTAGCCCTCACAAGGACTTGTTTTAGATTGCAGAAGCCAGATATCTATAGAAGGACTGTAAGGCAATAAATCCTACCTATATGCTTTTCATCGAAAATTATCCCTGCTTCAGCAGCTATCCCTACACTAAATACAGGTAACCGTGATTTTCCTAAAATAATGGACAGTATTTAGCTGTCAAAAGGACTTTTGTTTTTAGGTTGCAGCAGCAGTACCAATGCTCCCTGAACTGCAATGTGATGAGCATCAATTCACCACGCCTTATATAAAACCTGATGATGTGCTGTGCCAGCTAATCACAGTAATGCCAGTAGCCAACATGGTGGCAGAGTGAGGAGGACAGCTCATCGCACTGTCGCGGCCTCTGGAGCGTGACCCGCGCAGGCCAGAGCAGTGAGCTGATGGGAGCTCCACTGACCCTGATCCAACTACACAACTATAAAGAATAAACTAATAGTGATAATACGCACCCATCTGTACTCAAAGTCCATCCATCATATTTAGCTGGAGATTTATAAGTAAATGAGTATGTATGAATTGTTATTGTTATTTTTATTTAAAGATCTAAATGACATATAATAACAATTCATGTATATACACATTTGTCTATAAATAATGATTGTGGTAACTGAAACAGCTATCATACAGTCTACTGTCTAAATTGTAACTCCTGTCGAGATTGAAACCCTTATGTAATGCTACGCACTGATGGAAAAACCAGAGTGCTGGCCAGCAAATGCAGTGTGACAGACTCTCTTAAGGTACCGTTACACGCTAAAATGTCGTTAAAATATCACCAACGATCTCATGGGAGCGCGGTCGTTAGGACATCTTCTTGACATCGCTGGCAAGATGTCACACGTCTAGATATCGTGGACGACGCACCAATGATGTAGCGAGCAGCTTTCGGTCGCACAACCCAGCGAACGATTATTGTTCACTGCTGTGAATAGGAGAAGTCGTTAACGACATCGTTATCGTGGTGTCAGACAGAACGATGCAGCCGGTTGGCTGATCGAGGATCGTTCGATTTGAGAGCATGTTCTCAAATCTGCGATCAACGATCCAACGATTTATCGTGGTGTATCTCGGTGTAACATGCAATGACGTCCTAATGATGTCGTCTGAACGACTCAAAACCCGTGACGTTTGAGTGATATCGTTCACGATCTCGTACCGTGTGACGGGGCCTTTAGCGCTAGTCTTCACACTAATGCAGATCCTTAAGGGCCGAGTTACTTTTCACCTGCCCTCTGCTCCTGGAAGGGGGAACTTTGGCAGAGCCCTTCCCAAAAATTAGCGAACTAACTGGTGGCTGGTCACACAGTCTGCAGTCGGATCAAACACACAAGTAACAAACAAGAAAAGCAGTGCAGATCCTAGCTATGTATAAGGAAAGGCTAAGGACAAGGTCAAGGCCAAGACCAAAAATAGGAGCAAGATAGAAAACTAGAATAAATACACAAAAAGTAATAAACTTTCCAAAACTAAAAAACAAACAGCAATGACCAAAAGATATGGTGGTTTTAAATATCCCTCTCATGGATCACCGGATACCGCTGAAGTAACGCCCAGTCTCCTCCGTCAGTCCAAAGAGGCAAAGGAGGGGGCAAGGAGAGTGGAGAGAAAGGAATCTCCCAGTAGATACAGCATCGCGAATTTCCTGGCTACAGCTGAAACAGGGGGCTCGGCATTCCGGGACACATTAACAGCATTATTGCTAGGAAAAACACCAAAACCCGACAGAAACCTCCCGGAGCGCAATACATGGGCAAGGCGAGCACATGCATAGTACCCCCCTCCGGAGGCAATGCCCCATCCCTCATGGCCAGTGATGGGTGACAGCTGACACAACAGAAACCTGGAGAATGCCTGGAGGTGTGAAGGATTAGTTTGAGTGCAGAGGTGTGAGAAGGATTAAGACCCCTGAGCACCTGAGGTCTGCTCTGACACCTATCAATATTCAAACCACCAGGCCTGACAGCTTAATCAAGAAGGACCCGAATTGGGGATGCATCTACATATTGTCATTATATGCACAACCACTTAAGATGAGCATCCTCCTATATCATACTGTTCTCTTATCCTCACCCAAATGTATTAACCTGACGTAACACCTTTCTTTTCCTATCTCTTTTTGTGTTTTCATGCTCTTCTATCTACTAGTTTGTGACATGTTTGCTTTGCAAGATAAAAAGTCACACAGTTAAACATATTTTTTTTTATTTCTCTTTTGCATTTAACACAACTTCCCCTTTCTCAAAAAGGAATGGACAAGAAATGCTAGCTTCACAGAATGCCTAAAAATCAATAGTGACAATAAGTCACAATTTTTGGTGAGGTAGTGACGTATGTCAAATAAGACTAATGTAATGTGTGCAAAAAATCTGTAGTTTTAGACACGGACCATTTGCGTAGTCACAAAACTAGATTTCTTTTATCACAAAAAATTCCAATAAAATACATACGTTTGTGGGGGTAACATAAAGAAATGTGGAAAAATGTATGTTGTATGCATACTTTTTTAGGACACTACTCTACTGTATGTCCTAATTAAAATACTGTTTAATATAGATATTTGCAAGTGAAACAACCTTATCCCTTTTATACAAAATTTCTAGACAAGAACACACTTGCACATTACAGTATTCTCTTGATTTCATGTTATCCATTTTAATTATTATCTAAGGCCGGTAATAGAGTTACAATTGGGAAAAAAGTCACAAATATTGGTCGGTAAAATTAATTTCGTTATTCTTATTCCTAATTTCTCATTAGTTTAATTGCTCCATCCTCAAATAGGGGTGTTCCCATCACAGAGAAACTAAATTGCACAGCTCAAATTGTTAATGACTTTCTTTCAGCTCTTATAACACTACCTCGAGTTTGAGAATATTGGAATATTACAATAACAACGAGAGGTCTAAAGCAGGTCACAAAAACATGAATTACAAATACCGTATATACCCGTGTATAAGCCGACCCGTGTATAAGCCGACCCCACTACTTTTGCCCCAAAAACCTGGGAAAACCTATTGACTCGTGTATAAGCCGAGGGTGGACCCCAGCACAGGTATACAGCCCCCAGCAGTGTGGTATACAGGCCTCCCCAGTGGCATATACAGGCCCAGCAGTATATACAGCAGCCCCAATGGTATACAGCAGCCTCCCCAGTGGTATATACAGACCCCACCAGTATATACAGCAGCCCCAGTGGTATACAGGCCCCAGCAGTATATACAGCACCCCAGTGGTATACAGGACCCACAGTATATACAGCAGCCCAGTGGTATACAGCAGCCTCCCCAGTGGTATATACAGACCCACCAGTATATACAGCAGCCCCAGTGGTATACAGGCCCAGCAGTATATACAGCAGCCCCAGTGGTATACGGCCACAGTATATACAGCAGCCCCAGCGGTATATACAGGCCCCAGCAGTATATACAGCAGCCCCAGTGGTATACAGCAGCCTCCCAGTGGTATATACAGACCCACCAGTATATACAGCAGCCCCAGTGGTATACAGGACACAGCAGTATATACAGCAGCCCCAGTGGTATACAGGCCCCAGCAGTATACAGCAGCCCCAGTGGTATACAGCAGCCCCAGTGGTATATACAGACCTCACCAGTATATACAGCAGCCCCAGTGGTATACAGGCCCCAGCAGATATACAGCCTCCCCAGTGGTATATACAGACCCCATCAGTATTACAGCAGCCTCCCCAGTGGTATATCAGGCCCCCAGCAGTATATACAGGCCCCCAGTGTATAATAGTAGCCCCAGTGGTGTGGTATACAGCAGGCCCAGGGGTATATAACAGCCCCAGGGGTATATAGCAGCCCCAGTGGTGTGGTATATAGCAGCCCCAGGGGTATATAGCAGCCCCAGGGTATATAGCAGCCCCAGGGGTATATAGCAGCCCCAGTGGTGTGGTATATAGCAGCCCCAGGGGTATATAGCAGCCCCAGGGGTATATAGCAGCCCCAGGGGTATATAGCAGCCCCAGTGGTGTGGTATACAGCAGCCCCAGAGGTATATATCAGCCCCAGGGGTATACAGCAGCCCCAGGGGTATACAGCAGCCCCAGGGGTATATAGCAGCCCCATGGGTATACAGCAGCCCCCAAATGCTGGCACTCGCCCCCCTCCTTGTAAGGGCCCCCCCGCTGCTTAACTTACCAACCCTGGTCTACTGCACAGCACCGTCTTCTGTGCTCCGTCTTCCATGCTCCCGTCCTTGCTGCATCCGGGATCCCCGGCCGTCGCATGATGACGTCATATGCCTGCGATGGCCGGGGATCCTGGATGCAGCCGGACGGGAGCAGCGAGGACGGAGCACCGAGGACTGGCGCTGTGCAGAAGACCGGGGATGGTAAGATAAGCAGCGGGGGGGCCCTTACACAGAGGGGGGCAAGTGCCAGCATTTGGGGGCCAGATATGCACTGCTTCCCCTTGCCGTTGATTGACAGGGGGAAGCAGTGCATATATAATGAGCGGCCCCACGTGATGGGGTGCTCATACAGCAGCCTCCTCCCGCCTCCTCCAGCCTCCCCAGCCCGGACACAGCCCCCACTACCGTATTGACCTGTGTATAAGCCGAGGGGGAGACTTTTCAGCCCAATTTTTGGGCTGAAAAAGTTGGCTTATACACGAGTATATACGGTAACTTAAAAATATTAATTACCAGATTTTTCTGACTATTAGATGCACCAGACCATAAGACACACTTAGTTTTCATAAGTGAAAAAAAATTGAAGAAATAAATGTGGTCATGGCGCACTGTAATGAGGGGTGATCGGATGCTGACACCCTTATCAGGTTATTGATCCCCAATTTGTTTTTTCTTTTTCTTCAATCTTTTTGAAGAAAGCGGTATATACATCGGCATGCAAACGTTTGGACACCCCTGGTCAAAATTATTGTTATTGTGAACACTTAAGCAAGTTGAAGTTCAAATGATCTCTAAAAGGCATAAGGTTAAAGTTGAACATTTTTCTTTCAATTTTAGGCAAAAAAAAACAATATTTTCAGCCTTTACATTTTAAAAATTACAAAAACGAACATGGGCTTGTTCCCACTACCCCTTGACAATAGATGTAATCTGGGGAGGTAAACTCCTCAGGTGTATGTTTTCTTGTTCTGAAAATTTTATTGAATCTCCCATGCTTTTACATACACCAATTGAGAGCCTGAGGGAGTGTCAAGGGAATTATTATTATTGCAGAGGGAGCTTATAGGATCGTCATCACTTCATTGTGGAGTCTGACCTGTGGTCAACCCCTTGTAGGACATCTCACAGCATAATGGTCTATTTCTCCACACTCCCAGAATTTTACTTGTGTCTGACCCTCAGTCAGATCTTTCTGCGGGCACCCAGCAGCATAGTCTCCCATTTTCCCACACTCCCAGCATTTTACTGTGGACATGTCTCGTCCCGTCCATTGGATGGTTTTTGTTGCTGCTGGGGGTTGGGATGTTTCCATTTAAGTGATTGATTTACCAGCAAAGGTTTTTTCCTACTCTGCAAATTAAGCTCTGCTCCCTTTGCTATGGGCACTAGGTCATAAAGCAAACAGTTAACTGCATCCTGTATCGGTGTTCTGAGTCCTTTATGAGTACTTTCATTAAGATTATGATGCACATGCACATGTCCCAAATCATTCCGTAATGCTGTCTATCTCATGTACACATGCACACCTTTTTGGTTTGTGCTACCGTTACTCTACCTAGATTGATTTGAATCTATTTCTATACATGTCAAACTTGCCGGTAGCCTTGATTATTGAGAGATACGTGAAACAATTCCTGACTGGCGGTGGCTCTTTTTGGGTCGCTGTCCAGAACTGCAGGGTCCCTATCCATACGTGCTGAATGGCTTTATACACCGCTACTTCTCACAACCACCCCCGTAAGAAGCTTTTGGCATTCACTCACAGAAACATCCACCTAAAGACAAGTTTGTACATATAAAGCAATAGCATCCACTAGCACACATGCAGTAAGACTCACGTCATGCATCAAACCACAAATACCAGGAGGAACAGGACTGCAGGTTTAGCAACACAAAAGGTTACTCACCGCGGATGTCCTGCATTAGGTTCCTCTGTCCTGGCGGTTGTTGTGATGCCCGCATTCTCCACCAAAATCTGAGAAGGCAATCTTGCCTATTTTACTTCCGCGTGATGTAGTGGAGGACATTATGGCATGCACAAAGGAATATGACAGACAGTGGATTGTTTGTAAGTCAGCAAATTCCTGGGGTGACACCCCCAAATAGGGTTTGTTTATAGGCAACTGTTAATACAAGTAAATACAACTTCAAAGATATTGGTTTACTACTTGTTGATTGGCTCTACATCGTGGTACTATATGATGTCACCAATACTTCCAAGAATTGGCAGGGTGGATGAGGTTATTAAGAAATATGGAAAGTCACCCAAAACTCCAGGTTTATCTTATCTTGAGCAGATTGGGTATTGATGGTCATGATCAAAACATATTTACATGATTTTAGAGAAAAACTACTTATTTAAGCCTTGACCGACACCATCTTGTAGTTCATCTCAGAAGTCCAAAATGGAGCTTCAGTATATTCAAACAATCAACAATTGTCCAGTTCATTATGTCAGATACCGTATATACTCGCGTATAAGCCGAGTTTTTCAGCCCAAAAATTGGGCTGAAAAGTTCCCCCCTCGGCTTATACGCGAGTCATTACACACGGGTGCCCCCCCATCGGTATACAGGACCCCCCCATCAGTATCCAGGGCCCCCCCCATGCTCCGCAAACCTGTAAAGTAAGATCATTATACTTATCACTGTCCTGTCGCTGCCGCTGCCATCGCGCTCCTCCGTCTTCATCCGTCTTCTTCCGGCTTCCTCTGGTCGGCGCAGGCAATGCCGTCATTGCCTGCGCCGACCAGAGGAAGCCGGAAGACACTGGATGAAGACGGAGGAGCGCGATGGCAGCGGCGGGGACGGCGGCGACAGGACAGTGATAAGTATAATGATCTTATTTTACAGGTTTGCAGAGCATGGGGGGGCCCTGGATACTGATGGGGGTCGCCTGTATACTGATGGGGCTGCTGCTGTATATACCTCTGGGGCTGCTGCTATATATACCTCTGGGGCTGCTGTATACTACCACTGGGGCTGCTAATGTATATACCTCTGGGGCTGCTGTATATACCTCTGGGGCTGCTGTATACTACCACTGGGGCTGCTGTATACTACCACTGGGGCTGCTGTATATACCTCTGGGGCTGCTGTATACTACCACTGGGGCTGCTGTATATACCTCTGGGGCTGCTGTATGCTACCACTGGGGCTGCTGTATATACCTCTGGGGCTGCTGTATACTACCACTGGGGCTGCTGTATACTACCACTGGGGCTGCTGTATATACCTCTGGGGCTGCTGTATACTACCACTGGGGCTGCTGCTGTATATACCTCTGGGGCTGCTGTATACTACCACTGGGGCTGCTGTATATACCTCTGGGGCTGCTGTATACTACCACTGGGGCTGCTGCTGTATATACCTCTGGGGCTGCTGTGTACTACCACTGGGGTTGCTGTATATACCTCTGGGGCTGCTGTATACTACCACTGGGGCTGCTGCTGTATATACCACTGGGGAGGCAGCTGTAACACTGCTGGGGCCTGTATATACCACTGGGGAGGCTGCTGTATACCACACTGCTGGGGGCTGTATACCTGTGCTGGGGCCCACCCTAGGCTTATACACGAGTCAATAGGTTTTCCCAAATTTTGGGGGCAAAAGTAGGGGGGTCGGCTTATACACGGGTCAGCTTAGACACGAGTATATACGGTACTTTCCCTGACAGCCTCCTTTTATGATGCACACAGAAAAGAAAAAAAAACTATTCTACTTATCTTCTATTCACTCCCCTGGTGTGCGACATCCTATTCTGATGCTAGCAAACGACTTTGCAGTTTAAGCAGGGCAGCGCACGATGTCAATGCCATGCACCCCCAGTGCTTGCTAATCCAAAATGAATATTTACTGTTCCCCATACCTGGAATTGGGCGTGTGGAGAAATTAATATTAATTTTCTTTAATAACGGACACATGTGATCATTCGAGTTATTGAAGCCTGTGGCTGGGGATATCAGTGTGTCTGCTATTAAAGAAAATAAATATTCCCTGCTCCATATGCCCATAATTGCGCCCACCTCCGCTTCAATGTTGACAGGTGTGCGGGATTAGGGGAAGTATCAGTGCATATTCATTTTCCTAATAGCAGATACACATCTTCACCCCAGCCACTGGCTTACTGTAGCGGTGATCCTACTCCTGCTTCCTGTGACCCACTCCACAACCACTGCCCCCTCAAAGCATGCCAGGTATATCTGGACAATAAGATGCACCCCCCACTTTCCTCTCAAATTTCTTTTGGAGGAAGAGCATCTTATAGTCTGAAAATTCAGTAATATCTGACAATGCACATTTTTCAGCATCAGATACATTTACTTAAAGGGAACCTGTCACCTAATCTATGGCCCCTAAACTATCACTACCTGCCCCTACAGACCCTAACTAGCTCCC